>JAPQRP010000005.1:42483656-42496765 GCA_037367295.1 Apogon hyalosoma | reverse complement strand
GCAGCGATGGACAAAAGCCTCACCATGCATGTTTAATGCTGCTCCTTCCAGTTGCTGAAGGTGTTGATTCAATACTAAGGCTTTTTATTAATCCCTCCTGGGAGTTTGCCTCAAAGGGATGCTTATGAGAACACTCCTTATATGTCCTTTTCAATAACAACAAGCTAACAAATGAAAAAAATGTTTCTTAATAACACAAAGGAAGTCTATCACACAAGTCTTTACAAATTAACATTTTTCCAAACTGATGATAAAACACCATAGATAAGTTTAGTCTCACCATACTGTGAATCTTTGTTTCCTCAATAAGCAGGAGAAGTTACCATTTCAACTCTTATAAGGTCTTAGGTTTAGGCCACCAAACCCCTGGTGATCACAGGTGACACACCACATCCACAACTGATTAATTCCAATTTGCACATCTGATGGGTTCAGGACCACGGTTGGCCATGACAGCTGTCAATCATCCAATTTTATAACCTCAAATAACTTTTTAAAAACAAAAATTACCAGCAAGATGGCAACGTTTGACAACTCTAAGGCAACGATTACTCTTGGAAAAAACGTTATGGATGTGTAATTTGAGTTTTTAATTTGGGATAACGCGGAATGGGGTGGGTTTCACGACCTGTTCCACAGCCAGCCACCAGGGGGAGATCAACACATAAGTTTTTGACACATTCCCTTAAAAGTTCATTAGAAATACAGTCTGCGGGTTTAGGCAATAAAGACGGATCTGCTAAACATACTGTGAGTCATTTGTTAAACATCGATATAGACTTACACCGAGAAGATTTTCATTTTAAGGAGCAAACATATATTGTTATGGTTGGGAAAAGTCTTTGAGTTGTAACTACATCTTTCTAAATGTAACTTAACACACTTTTGCAGGGATCTTTGTGCCAAAATGCAAGCCTTGGTACTGTTCCTTAAATCAAACCAAGTGATCTCAGTGCCTAAACCTGATTAACTTCACATGTGAACACAATTTCAGATGGTTATAACGAGGCACGACCCATTAAAACACTATATAACGTAGATACTGACATATCAAGAAATGTTGACAGTTCAGAAATGTTGATTATATGTTTTTGCGGTGTGTAATGTTTCACTGAGGGTGACAGGATTGTTATTTTAGTAGCGGTGAAAACAAAGAGGTTATTTTTTGTGCTGCAGTATGATTAAAATTTATTGTCTACATACGGTGGGGGACTTTCTTTGTTTTTTTTTTCCTTCTTTCTTTTTATGAGGGGTTGTATTTGGCCCATGTCTGGACTAGGTCTGGGCCCACAGCCGGGTGCCCTCTCACTTCTGTGCCACTCAATTAGCCCAGCCCTGCACAAAGGGGAGTTGGTCACATGGGCCCAATTTGGCCTGCTATAAAGTCTGCAATGGCTCAACATGCATTACTACAGGAGTATTTACGTGCCTGCCACACTGAGGTAGGGGACTTTGAAGATGCAGAAAACAGGGCAAAGAAGAAGAAGTGAACAGAAGAAAAAATAACTGAAATGAAAGGAGGGGACCCTTAAATTCCAGGACTTTTTCCAGATGTTGCACAAATATTCTGCTGAGGCAATCCAGATGTGCTCACTCTGTTTATTCCCTCCCTCTGCTCACGGATCCAAGGACTTCTTTCTTTCCCTTTCTTCTCTTTTTTTTTTACTCTCTCCTTCTTTACAACCCCCCCTTCTTCCTTCGAACGGCCCACGACAGTGTTCCCTGATAGAGGCTTTTAAGTGAGGACTTTAATAGCCCCTAGGGCACCTTAGCATCCACTAGGTTCCTGTAATAAACATCCACTTTCATTCTCCACAGCACATGTGTCGGAGACTGTCAGATAGAGGGAGATTAGGTGCCTTGTTTTATCGCTCTTTGGATCAATTAACAATTAACTCTGTTACTAACAATAGATGCTCTGCCATGAGAAGAAAAAAGCACTCAGAGTGAACCACAGACCCAAATAAAAACAACATGCTTCCTTCTTTTTTTTTTTTTTTTTTTTTTTGCCAGCCTCCACACTGATCTGGTTTCGTTTCCCCCCCTTTCCATCTCCCATCCCATCTCTTTACCGCCATACGAACTGTCATGTCTGCTGAGGGGTGCTCCTCTCCCACAGAGCATGACCCAGCCACAACCCCTGACCTTCCTTCTCCCAGACAGAGCATTGCTTCTCAGCTGCTCCGCTCGACGCTGCTCCAGATACAACAGTTCATGGATCATCTTGTGGGGAACTCCCCGCCACTACTGGTTCAGAACACATTGTACATCAGCTAATCATACTCAGAGTATGCGAACGGATACTGCACATGTGCAGGCTTGTAAACAGTACCTGTGAGCACATGCATACCCCTCATACACATACCCTAATGATACCCACTATTACCTGTGTTTAGAAAATCAGTCAATTAACTATCAACATTTCATATGTGCTTTTTCTGCTCTAGCTCCAACACTGTGGAAGAGGCTCCCCTCAACATCAGGGCGTAATCAGTTTAAAGAGCTTCTAAAACACACTTGTACTGAGTGGAATTTGAATTATTACTTTATCCTGCATCTTTTCTTGTTTCTTCTATTTTAATTTTGCTGTTCTACTGAATCTTATCTTGTTTTAACTGCATATGATTCACTGTTTTTATATTATGTAGTATTTTATTTTGCACCACACCTTGTAACTCTGGTTCTGAAAGATTCTGTCGATATAAAACTACTATTATTATTGGAAACATTTGATAGAAATAGAAAAAGCTGGAAAAAAATAGCCTCAATTTCTGCTCAGTGTATTCAATCGTAGAAAGTTAGAACAATCAATTTCTAGCATCATCCATCACGCTATATAATTCCCATTTCTACATCTTGTTTCCATTTGTATTTGTCCCGACTGGAATTTATAAAGTTTCTAAATTTTTGAGGCGAGACACTTAAAACATACATCCTTTTCATGGCGTCTTGTTATTTTAGTACATGGTGTCATTTATTTTTATTCTTTTATCTAACATCACGTTATATTTCTAGTTTTGATAGTTATATGACATTGTGCATTTAGTATATTATGGCATAAGAATTACCTGCAGAATAAATATAACATTTTGTGGCATTATGCAGCTCAGTTTATTCACTCCAAACCAGCTGAGGAAAACATGCAGCACTTGCATTTCCTTTTTCATAAATCAACATTGTGACATTTCATATATAGCCACTGAATCGTCATTTTAGCCAATTTATATTTTTTCCGAGAATTAATTTGCTTCTTTCTCCTCGTAAGCCGAACATCATATTATAACATCACTTCAGTCAATATGTGGTGAATATAACCACTGTGGATATCTGGACACAAACACACACACCAACACATAAATCCACACAGCTGCACACAGTCCTGCCAACATCAGTTCAGTTCCACCAGCCTCAGCGCTCAGATCTGTCCTGTTTAATCCGCATCCGTCTCCCATTTCCCATTCTGGGCTGAAACAGAAGAAAGCATCCTAAATGTGACACTTGAACTTGTCAGAGCCGTTTTGTGCAGGCAACTGTCAGCACTTTGGTATGTAGAACGCTGATGACAAAGACATGGCTAGTGTCTGCCTGCCTGTCTCTGTCTGTCTGGTAAACCTGGTTGCTCAACGTTTTTTCAACCAAATTACACAAACAGCAGATGTTTATAGAAGCAGGCTGAATTCTAAAGTCATTATGCCGCTACAATCGTGATTAACTTATATGTAAAAGTGATAATGAGTATGGATTCTACGCATGTTTCTTTTCATCTAGCAGTTAAGATATTTTCCTTGTTGGCACACAGCGTGAGTTTTCAAGGTCTTATAAGAAGGTTGAACATTTCTATAGCCAATATAAAGATGCATTCAGCATAATCACCTCGTAATGTGTTTTCTACATTCTTAGTGCCTAAAGTGACTTAAGTAGTGGCACTTTCTTCAGAAGAAAAGTAACATAACCTGCATTTACCACAGCCAAGATAAGTGTAAATTGCAGAAAATTATTTGTGACTCCTGTTACGCTGTGTTACTGTTTTCTATTACCTGGGTCTAGTATTTTATTCCAAAAAAAAAATCTACCTTATGGAGCAATAAAATACTTCAACAAAGTGCAACTCCACAGAGAGAAACTGGAGATGACACTCCTCAAAGTTATCTGACATGAGTTGTTTGCAATGCTCTCCAAGGTAGAATGATTGGTACAAGCCATTCATCTGTCAATATCGAAAAGCTCCACGTTGCCGGTGTCGTTTTTCCAGCAAGATGGCCCCTCCCCCCAGCTCTCCTTAACACCCTTCTACCTTCCTGCTGTTGAGAACATTCCTCAAACCAGACGGCCACAGCGAGGTGTCTACCCGTAAGTGACAAAAACCTCCAGACTTCTGTACACTTCTGTGGGCCGATCTGCACGTGTGTGAGCGCACATACATGCAGGTGTGTGTGTGTACGTTGAGGCCTAAGGGCCACAGTCTGGGCGGATGTATGAACATGCTAGACCTGCAGGCGTCAACAAACAGTTAATCACTCTTTCTCGACTCTAGGCAGAAGAGGAAAAACCCACAGAGCAGCCCTGTTATCTCATATATGATCTTTTTTTTCTCTATTCGCTCCAATGCATGGTAATTTGTGAGAATAATGTGACAGTTACTACTCGTTTAGCACGTACGTATTTGGACTCGCTGAATGTGAGATGAGGTGTGTCAGTCCCTTTCCATTCGCTAATGTCTCTCCATATCCTACATCTCATCAGTAATCCCGTGTAATGGATCTTCTGTTTATCATAATTACAGTCATAACCTCTAATCACCAGGCTGGTTTAAAAGCCTTCTTCCAAGTTGAACCTGAGTCCAATGATTGCATTGTGAAAAGGACACAGAAGTTGCAGAAAACCTTCTAATAGAATCTGTCTGTTATTGAATCTGGAAAGTCTATTTGGGGTGAACAAAAGCAGTTTTGTCCGCAATCTTCACCATCAAAACAGACAAATACTTTCAGGGTTACCTTGAACTATTTTTGCAACTATGAAAACTTCAGTAACTGTTACAATGACAGCGCCAGTCACATTATGGACAACAAGTTGGACACTTCTTGAGCTTCAAAGTTCAATCCTTGATGAAATCCAGGCTTTTTTAATCCACCATGTTTTTAACTTTTGCCCCACTGTAACACTCCTCTTTTTTTTTTTTTGACCAGTCATTTAATGGTAAACAACTTTCTCTCTCAAGGTCTTTTAATTGAAACTATGACATAATAATTTATTTTCATATGTACAGCTAAGTGCAACACTATGAATTCGTTTCTAAGAAAGACTGGAAATGTCTGGAAATGCATGCTTTAACTCACACCGTGACCTTTTTTTCTCTCACTCCATCAGCTTGCATTTAGACGGCTGGAAACTACAAGAGCAATGGAAATGCTGAAATCAAAGTCAAATATAGCAAAATGAAATGAGTTGACAGTTGTGATTGAAACAGATTTGTCGCATTACAAGGAGTCTGATCTCTTGTTATGTGCAGTGTAATGGCTTATTCTTGAAAATACTGCACTGTTTATATTGATGAATGAAGAAAAGGAGAACTCAAGTGATTCATTTGAGACAGGGAAATAAAGTCCACACCAGACATCGACAACACTAGCGATAGCAGTTGATACAATAGAAATCAGTGTGAAGATCTCTGAAGGATTTGTGGGGATGACTACCACAACACAGGAATGGCAAGTTTTAATCATGTAAAACTGCTTAATAAAAACACAGACCATTTGGAATCGTGTCTCTTCAATTTTCTTCGATGGAAACACGGCTTATGACTGCTAGATTTTCACCTTTGACTTCTCATTTTTGATTGTGTAAATTACTATTTTCTGTTTATGATCCAGGCTTTGTTATCTCCCAGATACTGTAACAAGCAATTTGTTAGAAAAGCCAAACTACAGCAAGGGAACAGTGAGGGATTTGTCAGCTCATAATGGTGTAAAATAACAGACAGACAATAGTGGCTTATAATGACAAGCCGATTCAAAGCAAACAGACTGAATGAAGGGTTTTGTGGAACTTATGTTTAAAGGTGAAATGATCTCACTGGGGATGTATGTATATTATTCCCCTCAATGAATCACTCTCGAGTCTATAAAGCTACCGCTCAGCCTCCGACTTTTTAATTCTGTCAGGATAAAGTACCTCGCCTTTGCAGACACGAAAACTAATCAAATGCAAAAAATAAAGCAAACACTTGCCAACGCTTGTCTGAAAACATATGAAAGGTTTTGTCATTACCGATCACACCACGGTCTACAAGAGACATAAAATTGTATTTTCTATGAGGAAACTTGCAGTCGTACATGAGCATCTGCTTGAAAAGAAGCAAAGTTTGGGACATCGACTCTGAGTTACATATTGTTTTTGTACCACTTGTACCAAATTCCGTTCAGTTTATCCTGAATAAGTGAAACTAAGAAACTCTTTGTGTGTAAAAAGGAGAATCAATGCCACCTTGATGAAAAATTAAGAGGGAAAATTGAATTATAACTCCTTGAATTTAGCAGCACATGGCAGACTGACGTCAGGTCTTCTTTTCATGCATAAGCTTAGTTCTACCTTAGTGTAAGAAAAAAGATTTTAGGTCTGTCTTGGAAAACACTATGAATATGACACCTTAACATTAGCAGCTATGATGTTATAAATGTCAAACAGCATTGCTGATCACTCAACTGATATACCAATTTATCATGGCTATGATATATATTTGTGTGCATGCATTTGTAAATGTTCAGATCATGCAAGCTGTGCTCTCAGTACAGTTGCCTTATTTCTTGATTACACCCAGACACCCACCACACACACAGTAACACATACAGAGGTGTTTGGCATGCCGTGGGATTTCCGTGGCCCGGTGCCCAGCTGTGCATGAAAACCCCACCCCACTGGCATCTGGCAAGGTGACAGACTATAGTAACGGCAGCAGAGGTGATGCTGAAGGAGGGAGGAGGGCATGGGGGAAACACCGGGGTGCACTTCTTCCCTCCTCGTGGTCACAAAAAGAAACAACGATAGAGCCGTGGAAGACACTGTGTTAATTAGGCTGCTCTGTGACCCACCAGACGAAGTGTTTACATGTACATACACGCTGTTTTGTGTACGTGTGAGGGGGAAAAAAAGTCAGGGAGAGCAGGTTGGCGCTGTGAATACACCTGAACATACAATTTTGCACAAACAACATCACAGTTGGAGTCCGTAATTTAATTCTCTTTCTTTCTCCGAGGAGTGGAGAAACATCAAACGCATCATTCAAGCTTTTGATCATGTTTCTCTGTGATGATATCGCAACCAGTGTAACAGATACATACATTACAACACATAAAGCGACGATGAGTAACACCAAATCTGTGTCTGCGAATGTGTCTTATATAGAAGAAAGTACGTTTTATTGACTTATTAATTATTACTGTATTGTAAAATGAATCAACACTATTTGTTTAACCTATAGCCCCTCACTGGGGCCAATTATAATTAGCGTATAAAAATGTAAGCAGAAATAAATATAATGACATAAAGCAGCATATGATATCTAGGATTCACTTGATTCGTCGTCTCTCTCCAATGAATACCCATCAAAGCTTATGAGCTCATGACTTAACTACAAAATTCATCACAGCTGCCAAACAGCTGAGATATCTTCATGTGTAACGCACACTAAAAAGGAGGGATGTTAATATTATTGAAAGTATTGCAACTTGATAAAAGAGGGTTGTTTTCCTTTGGCAGCTACTGATTTTCAGGTTTTTTTAACTTCTAAAAATTACATACATACCCTGCTACTTCTTGCCATTTCTTTCTCGCTCGCGGTGTTTTTTTCTCTAGTGTGTTTAGTGTTACTAGTGTTTCTCACTGATGCGAAGTGCTCAGTGCACAGAGAAGAGTTCTGGCTTGAGGAGGGCAAATCGACCTTCCTCTCAATGCGAATTATGAGTGTGATCTGGTCAAATCCCCACAGAGCCTACGTTTCCACTTCAAAAGAGTGGCGGTACGCACCCTGAATACTGCCAGCCCACAAAAAGCCATTCAGACGTTCACAGGACCCGCAATAAACCCTGAGACTAATGGTGCTCAGATGATTCCAACACTCAGGCGTGAAAGTGCTCGCAGTACTATCAAGCTTCTGCAAATTCAATATGTGGATTAACATTACTGCACTCAATCATTTAGTCGAAACAAATTATTAGCTGTCAATTAAGATCATCAATTATTCATTTAAGTGTGTAGTTGAGCAAACATGTAAAGAAATCGGCCTTAAGCTTGGTGCACTGCTTTTTCAGTGCTATAACTGGATTTTAATCTTAGTTATCTTTTAAGATACTGTTTGTGTCAAAAGATAACAGCAAATATATAAGCATCAGATAATCAGTAATTGAAATAATTTATAGCTGCAGCTCTAATACAAATAACAGACTGGTGAAAAGTCAGGAGTGAGCAGTTAAAAAAAGAAAGTATAACAGCAAGATAAAGAAAGACATGACAACATGCTACTGTTTATAAATGTTTTAAACAACAGGCCGAGCGCCACGGGCAAATTCCTGAAATGATAGAGCATATGGGGAGCAAAGGTCAAGGTTTGAGGTGCAAAGTTCAGCACAGCCGTTATCAATAAAGACCTCCTGCGAGCAAGCAACTCCTTACACAAATAATTAACGAGTCTTTGAGTCATTCCATGATTTCTGCTCTGAGAAAGCCTTCCAGCAGATTTTGACTTGTCCTATGTTTAGAACATAAACAAGTGTGGGCTGCAGAGGAGTGAGAAGGGAGCACGACAGGCTAAAATATTCAGCGTTTAATCGGAAGCCAAAAAGATTTCATCTTAGTCATAAAGTATAATTAATGCTCCGTACTGATCAGAAGAGATATTGTGCAGAGAGAAGAAAATGCAGTCTATGCTTTGCAGTTAACTAATTAAAAAAAAAGACTCATACTGTGGCCATAAATCCTTTTTTTCCCCCTTATGTGCAATTTGGTTTGGATATTTGCAAGGGTGAGGGGTGGGAAAGTGGAGGGTGGGCACATAGAAAGCAAGCAAGTTTTCTTTGATTTGCTTCAGTTTAAAGGCCTCATGGGCAAGATCGAGAGAGAGAGAGAGAGAGAGAGAGAGAGAGAGAGAGAGAGAGAGAGACAAGAGAAAAAAAAAAGAGAAAGGCAAAGAGAGGCAGAGAGAGAGCTGTCACTTTAAGCCATTAAGTCTCGCTATAAAACTCCTCCAATAAAAATGACAGCTGCAGCCCCTTTTCTCAAAAGGGGAGCAAAAGCATCACATCGGGAACACAAAACTGGACGGCTGTAAAAGACAAACTTGGCCAAATGCTTTTGGCAGTGCAATTCCAGCAGCCCACTCCCACCACACAGACACACACACACCCCTCCTGGCAGATACACACCCTCTCCCAGTTTTACCTTTGTTCTTGAGTTACAGCCAGAAAAGGAATGTAGCTCTCAGTTTTTCTCCCACACACACACACACACTCACCACCACCATGAATCTCACTTTCTCATCAAAGACAATGAACTTCACTGATCTTGGGAGGCGTGTGTGTAATTGTGAATATATGCTGGGGGTACCTTGTGGTCCCACAAATACAGCCTCAAGAGTTGAACAGAGGGACGTTTAAGTTGCAGCAGACTCAGGTAAAACAACACGCAGCAGGTGGCAAAACAATCATTTGGAGAGAGCACATTTTTACCAGGTGTTCAGGTTGTTCTCATCCAAAAACTTATAGATAGAAAGAAACTGAACGTGCAAATCTCCTCAAACTACCTCATCTGAACCAGACGCATCAATTGTGTTTAAGGCTAAGTGTGATGGTTGTTTCATGAATTGTAGTCATTTTCAGAACTCAACACTGATAAAGTCATTGTATTTCACTGATATACAGATAGCAGAGGTGGAAACATTACAAGGAAAATAGACGTCTTGTTTCCACACTCTTAATTTGCATTAAAGTTTTCAGAATTGTGCTTTAGAAACCTGCTGATGACTTCAACAAGTTCAAAACTGATAGGTCAAATAGTCCGGGCTACAACTAACTACTACTTTGTTGGCTAATCAGTTGATTATTTTCCCAGATAAATACATTTTTCAACAGTTTTTCCTAAAAGTCAAGATGATGTCCTCAAGTGTCCTGTTTTACTTTCACTCAAGAGGAAAGAAACCAGAAAATATTCACCTTTCAGATACTGAAAACATTTTGAGCTTTTTCTCTCTAAAAGTTCTGAAAACCATTGAACAAAATTTCCGTCTGATAGTTCACATATAATGGATTGGATCTGAAAGTTCATTGGAGCTCGACAGTGAATCAAGATGTATTTCATAGGTTTCATATCATATAAACATAAAACTTTGTTATGTCACATCCTGCTCCATCACATTTGGTCTTAAATGGATCATTATGCATCTGGCCTTTATGGACTCGTTGTGACTGATTTTTTTTTTCCAATTTACCTTGAGTATATATCACAGATTATGAATTTATAAAAAAAAGTTGTGATCAACGTCAGTATTGTCGTGTTTTGAAACTCCATCTTTTACTCTACTTGCTTTAAAACTGGCCTTGATTCAACTTGTGAAATTTAAAAAGGTTAATATATGGTTGAGGTTAAACTTTTTTTTTGATTATTTTCTGAGGTATGTACATTTTCCTTCCTTTTTCAGAAAAATAGAGCCCCTGATGGTTCAAAATACATGAATGTATCGTCATCATCATCATGGACCTTCGTTGCTAGGTTGCATGGTTGAATAAGACCTATAAGTGTGTGATTTAACAAAGGCAAATACTAAAAAAAGAACAATAACACAAAAAAAATGCAGCAGCTCATAATGCTTCGTTTAAAACTAATATTAGAAGTAAAAAGCTCTTCTTTCATGGTCAGTCCTTTCATTTCTTTCACTGACAGAGGATCAGCCTCAGATTCCTACTAGAGAAGGACACTCTCCTTTTCAATGTCAACCCTTGAGTCTTCATAGCTTAATGTCAGATATGAAGAGGGGTGGAGGTGGTCCTAGACAGCCCAGCATCATGTAGAACACACCGTGCCAAAAGGGGATGTCGTCATCAGCGCCAAAAAACCATCTATAATTGTAAAATGTACTTGCTGTCATTTTAAACAGTCACATGTCAGAATTTCTAATGCAGCGCGACAGATAATTATAGTGAGCGAGCGGCTAATCGATACGTTCAAGGACTCGGTAGATAGCGCCGTCCTTGAAGTGGCCAATTAACAATCAGCACTCAAGTGGACCTTTGATGGAGGAAGTTTAAATAGAAATTATGATTTAAGAACTGACAAATTAAGACTATAGGGGAAAAGGAAGCTGCTGATAAGGCATGTTGATGGAGAAATGCCACCACACTTCCTGTATATGTTATGAAGAACTGAGCGATAGGGGTTTCAAGATGGAGTTTATTGTCTGTACACAATGCAGACTGTCTGCTATACTCTCAGTGTGCATTTAAACAGACTGAAACCTGAATCACTTTCAGTCTGGACACACAATACGGTGCACCTGTAATAACAGCCTGTCGGTGTGTGTAACTCTGGTGGTTTTAGCGTATTTCTGGGAAGCCACAAAAAGGACGTTGTGACAACAGTGCAAGTGAGCGGGCCTGTAACTGAAGAAACCCACCGGGTGTCTCAGAAGTCCCCGTGAATCTCCTCGGTGCGTACAGGCAGCCGATGATACGTGTCGAAGTGTAACGTGATGCCCTCATGAAAAGAGCTGCAGACACAATAACAGGGCTTTGCCTCCAGCTCGGTGCTGTATCTCTGCTGGAGGGGACAAGGGTCTGCTCTGTTCACTCCTACAAACTCACAGTAGCATTCGGTATTAATGATTTACAGTGAGGCGTGCTTGTGTGGAAGTTTAAGAGTGGAAATTAAAGGGCTCTAAGACAGACTGGACTGGGTCTGAACCAAAGAGGGTTCATTTAACAGGAAGCCGAGTGGGTCATTTGTCCTGTTTCGCCTGTCCTGCATGCATACATTTTATTGTTTTAACGTATCATTGTGTTTTTTTGTGCAGCACTTTGGTCGACTCTTATGCTTTCATGAGCTTTATACATAAATTTGGAATGGATCAAAGTGAGATGTGCATTAACTGAACTTTTTTTTTTTTTTTTTTCTGCAAAAATTCAGTCAACATTGCAAATCATCTCTACTTTTGTCTGTTGTGCATAGAATAGATATCAGCATTAACTGAACTTTTTGGGAAGTGCATTACCTGAACGTTTTCTCCTGCAAAAATTCAGCTTACAGTGCAGATTATCCCTATTTTTTTTCTATTCATGCATAGACAGGATAACAGCTAAATAATCATGGTGCATTTACAGTCCTTCTCAGCAACACACACAGAAGTGGCTGCAATACCTGTAATGTGCTCTATCCTATGATCTTCATACAAGGATGCGTTTTCATCCACAACTGTACAACAAAGAAGACACATAGGTCTACCTGCATAAATGCACACCTGCCTTACCTGTTACTAACCCAACTTCTGTGGATTTAGTCTTGGTCTAACCGTTTCAGGAGTCTACTAAGACACATTGCAACTTTTTTTTCGAGCAACTTTAACCCCAGATTTAGCCGAATGCGCCTTTTATTTCCTAAACCACTGTAGCTGCAACATACAAAGTCAAGTCAAAGCGAGCGAGCAATTTTAACAGCAAGAACAACGCAATAAAACAGCTTAAATAAGTGCTTCTTTTGGGTTAGCATTTTAACTAGAAAACTTCAAGACTCACTAGCTTTACGCACGAGACGAGCCGGTGAAAAAGTGCAAAACAGATACCCAAAAACTGTCCGTGGCATGCAACTGGAAGTTGCAAAGCGTCACCAATACGAAGAGGTTAAGTTTGGTTGGGAGTTTTTCGGTGTAAAAAAAACAAAAATAAAACATACAAATGAGGCTAAAGTATTGGAGCTAAAACGCGTGAAGAAGTATTAGATAGCAGCGCACGAGAGGAATGCGCGCGGCGTATTCCGATAGAGATGTCACTTCAT
Source organism: Apogon hyalosoma (assembly GCA_037367295.1). Taxonomy (NCBI): domain Eukaryota; kingdom Metazoa; phylum Chordata; class Actinopteri; order Kurtiformes; family Apogonidae; genus Apogon; species Apogon hyalosoma. The sequence continues at coordinate 42,483,733 of JAPQRP010000005.1, read as the reverse complement.
ATCAGAGTGAAATGTCATCGGCTCAGAACGAGCAACAAAGCGACGGTAATAGTTGATATTAGATGGAGATGAGAGTT
>JAPQRP010000005.1:42459114-42483494 GCA_037367295.1 Apogon hyalosoma | reverse complement strand
GAGAAGAGAAGAGAAGAGAAGAGAAGAGAAGAGAAGAGAAGAGAAGAGAAGAGAAGAGAAGAGAAGAGAAGAGAAAAAAAACGCAGCTCGGCGTGGACACGTTTTTTTTTTTTTTTTAAACTAATCAAAACCACAACATTCATAACACAGCAGAGGCTTTTGTCATTAAACAAACAAACTCACCCAATGACAGGAACGGTTTGGTTTCCATGTCTGTGTGGTAGGTTAGCTCATGCCCGCTGAGGCGACCGCGTTTGGGAGTTTTTCACAGGAGGCTGCCGCTCGAGCAGACCAGACCAGACCCGACCGGGGCGCCGCTACTGCCGCCGCCGCCGCCGCCGCTGCTGCTGCCGGTGGTGGAGGTGCGGTAGTGGCGGTAGTGGTGGAGGTGGTGGAGGTGCGGTCCTCTTCAAACTCTAAGCTGTAAAAGTGACAGGTCGATGTCTGGTACTCTCAGAAGATAACCTAATGTTTCTGTCTCTGTTTGCTCACTCAGATGCGAACCTCTACTCTCCCTCTTGCGCTCGGCGTACAACAACTCCAACTACTGGATCTGCACTGCAAAAGGGACCCGAGCGAGGGGTACTCCCACCGGCCGACACCGAGCTGCAGCGACGCCACCTACACGCACAAAAAACAAAACAAAAAAAAAAAAAACACACGAGCCTTCGGTGCAAAGTTGGAAATTAACATTGCAAAAGACGCACAGGCGCAGATTTAGTGCTCATTCCACCTTGTGTGCGCATTTGCACCGTGTTTCCAGGTCGCGTGGAGCGCATTGATCCGAGCTGCAGCTACTTCTTCTTTTCACCGCTTATCTCCTGTTATTTTAACCTGGTCACATCTGTTGAACCAGAGGCTGCTGGCTCGGATAGATGTTTCAGATGCGTACCCACGGCTAGCAATTAGCCTATCTGTTCCCTAGAAGCCCACGCAATCCCCCGAACTAAAACACACACTCAACTCTTAACGCTGTTCCATTTCCTATTAAATCAACTCTTTGAATCTGACTTACAGGAGTAAGTGCATATCAGCCTGTTGACATCTTTTACAGTTAATACTTTAAACCAGTGTTTAATCCAGGAAGATGCTTTTTTAACTGGAGTAATATAATAATTTTTGCGCCAACATACTCAGATTGCACACTTCCAGATTCAGATGTTGCATAAAACTTTCACACATAATACACTTTGATCCAGTGTCTGCAGTTAACGATTATCTCCATTATTAATTCATGTCTAACAATTTCAAGAGCCATTTGAGTCAGATTTTTATGTGGATTAAATTGCTTAAAAATCAGTCTGCACTGATCTAAAAGACTGGAATCCGAAATTTGCTTGAAAAAGTCCTAATTTTAGCATCACTGCAATCTAATTCTGTTGTGTAAAATACAGGAAAAAAACCTACAGCAACAAGTTAAGCTTATATTTTATTCTTTAGGGGTAAATTCGACACATTTTTCACTTTATACCTGGATCCACTTAACCCATAAGGACCCAGTGTGACTTTTGTGGCAGTTCCCAAATGAATTTTTCTTTCTGTTTAACCTTTCCTAAGAGATTTATCACTGTTCATTATAATATTATCCTCTGAATTTAGCATTTTTTTCCAGTGAAAATCATCTATTTTCCTGTGTTTAATTGACTGAGCATGACGATGTTCATAAAAGCTCAGCGTAAAGTCAAAGGTTATTATCAAAACAGAAAATACTGAAGAAAAGGTGACTTTTTCAGTAAAACATAGCATTAACTGGACATAAACCAAGTGTTTCCATCCACTGTCCTTGTTTCACTGGTAATTCAATGCTGTAGAAGATGAAGGCGTTTCCACGTTCACTACAGAGCCTCTGAATATCCAAATGGGCCATATCTGAATACCATGAAAAGATGACAAACTGCATTTTACACCAATTATTTACACGTATTGATAGGATTGGTGGATCAACAGTTTAGATCAGTAGATGCTTTTAGTCAGCGGTGGATGTTTGGATGTTTATGGGTTAAATGCTTGCACATGTAAGGTATGAGAGAAGACTTATGCTACAAGCAATGCAAAAGCATGTGTGATCATTATGGTCTTTTCTGAGGTGTTCAGCATTGTCCATCCTTAGGGAAAGCTTTGATCAGCACACTTCTAGATTCAGATTTTGCAAAACTATCACACAAAGGGTGGAAATCTGACAATGAAAACACAAATCAAGTATGTTTCATGGGTGATACAATAAAAAAATATCAGAAATCCACATAGTTTACCCATTTGGAAGCACAAGCAGTCTATCATAACCAGACCCTAACAATAAAATACTGTGTTTATAGCGTGTAAAATAACAAATAAGTAAATCCAGATCATGAGAGTTGCACAACATGAATGTTGCTCAGTTACAATATCATTGTTTTGCTTTAAACATCCCTTTCTACATCTGTTAATGTTTACCATATTCATACTCTGAGCTGCCAAAATGACACACAATAAGAAAATCAATTAATTTATTACAGATGCAAAAATGCAAGTGGCAGTGTTTTCCACATCTCTATCATTGTTGCCTTTGTTTTTGCTTTTCTGGACAGTTTGTAACTAATTCAAGCCATGTACGTCTTGCACACAGGCACATCCCATCAGTCAACATATAATATTGCACACATGGAGCAAGCACATGTTTTACAAAAGTGAAAATGTTCCATCTTTGGCGTGGATCGAAGCAGAATACCACAGATAGGCTTCTCATTTTCCGCCTACTGTAAAGTGCTTAATGCAGAGAATGTAGGGAGTGAAGTAGAATGTACTGTACATTCAGCTCCTGCAGCCATGCTTAAGGCCCCTGTGATGAGCCTGCTTCTATTAAGCTGAAGGTGTTCAGCACATTTGTACTGAGGCAAGATGCATAATTAATGCAATGCATGGCACATAACAGATCAAAGGGAGTATGAAGGAAAACAGAGGGAGTGAAAAAAGTTAAGTATGACTGTGCGCTGATTCAAGGTGTGAGAGAACGAATCGGCATGCAAATGTGCGAGGAAAGCACAAATGAATCCTGAAAAGGGTGATTATTCCCAATAATTGTGCTCCGTGAGTTCGTCTTTCATCTGCTGCATCTTCTGAGTAAACACTTATCAATCACTTGGGTGGTGTCATGTTTGTACGATGATGTTAAGTGACTTAATTGGGTACGTAAATGCTCATCAGGGCGAGTAAGAGGAGGCAAGAGCACCAATTGGACGTACTATTTGTCTCCAGTTCAGAAGGCTGTTTTGCCTCGGGCCTTCATTCTGTAATAGAAGACAGACACAACAGGGTCTTTTTAAGCGCTTCGATCAAACTGGGCTCTCATCTGCCCGCTAGGCTCAGCTATTTAATCCTCAACTTGGGCCATGATTAATAGTGGTCTGACCTTTAACCTGCATGCTTATAAATTCTCAGGAGGCTGTTTTGGCTTTCCTCAACGCCTCACAGCTCTCCTCGCAGTGGCCTCGAGCTTTCCGTTAACTCTTAATTACGATATCTGTTGGCTCGGCTCATTTTCTTTCTTCTTTCTCTTTTGCTTTTCGTCTCTTCGCTTTAAGCAACGTGTTTGGGCCTCAGGTGATGGGAGACCACCACTGTTACGATACAATCTGCCACGGTTGCTTTGACAGCCCCCTCCTCCTCTTTCTCCCTCACTTAAAGTGGGTGATAAATGAGACAAGGGCCTTTTGGTCTCCTTTGTACTTTGACCATTCACAACAGGCTCATCCGTAAAAGTTATTATACCCTCTTTCAGTGGCAATGACAATGGTTTTCAATCCTGAGGAATCTATGCATAAATATACACTTCAACCTAGCGTCTGCAGCTAATGATCATCTTCATTATTAATTCATTTTTAGCAGCAATGACAACATTTCAAGAGCCATTTGAGTCACAAATTCATATAGACTGACTGATTTGATTGATTGCTTGGATTAAAAAAAACAACATTCACTTGAAAACATACTTATTTTAGCACCAATTTTATCATGTAAAATACAGGAAAAATGTCATAGAAACAAGTTAAGCTTATATTTTGTTGATTAGAGGGAAACTCCAGACATATTTTCCTTTTCACCTGGATCCATTCAAATGCAGATATGATAAAGGGATGAGCGAAAAAAGGTGTGCAACAAGGAATACAAAAGCATGTGAGATCATTAGGGCGTTTGCTGAGGTGTCCAGGATTGTCCACCCTGAGGGAAAGTCTTGATCGTCACAAGCCCGGGTTCACATTCCTTAACCCCAGAGGTCAGGGCTTTGTCTGAGGATAGCACTGAGGCAACTTCCCCTGCGGAAATCAACAAGAGCTGACACAGTGAATACTGTAGACACACACAGAGGCAGGAAGAGGGACCACCACACACAAAGGCAACATGCATAGACCTAACCATGGCTTCTTAGAAGAAATAAGGAAAATTGTGCATAGGAGACAGATGCTGCACTGGCAGAGTCAGAATTTTGGAGGCATTTTCTCCAGTGGTATGGGGTTCTAAAAGCACAGTGTAAACCATGGCAAAGTGGGAGGTTACATGTTTTCAAGGCTCCGTATTATTTTGAAAAGTAATTCTCAATACATAAACCAATCAAACATAGATCTCTGAAATCTTCTCGGGTTAGGAAATGGCATGCTACAAAGCACATTCTACTGCATAGGCACACAGGGCCTGTTTTCACAGAGAGAGTTCATTTCATTGGAGGCGATAAGAGCTTTGTGGATATCTGCCCATCAAATTGAACTGATGGATGGCATGAATCCAGGCACGGGGCCAAGAAATGGCAGTAAAAGAAAAAAAAGAAAAAAGACCCACAATATTTTCCTAAATGATCAGAGCCCATTCCGCTCAGGGCTGTTATCAATATTGAACATTACATCAGCTGTATCACTGGCTCCCATTGCTGGGTTTGAAAGCTGCCATGTGCAGACGAGACTCCCTCAACAGGAGCATCTACAGCCGAGGCATGCATCATTCTTTAATATCATATTAAAGTGAAATTGGCTACATTTAAACAGACATGGCAATAAATCCCGTCGGCACTTGGCAGAGGCTGGTTTTATCATGGAAGGGAGAATCACCATCCCTGCAGAGCATCATCTTCTTACCTACGATTGAGTCCAGCATTATTGTGCGATGATGGAGCTACCGTGCAGCTGGAGCAGACAGATTGAGAGGGTGACTTATGTGTGGGCAAAGGGTTGAAGGTGTTGTCAAGTATTTTTGAGTAGAAGTTCAGAGAGGGTGGGCAACATTTAAAGTACACATTGACAGGTTTATTTCAGAATGGAAAACACGCCACATATGTATTGGCCTCATATCATCAGAAATAGTAACGAGGCGTTTATGTTGGTCAATTACAATGAACATCCAATATGTCCGGCAAAACTGCTATGCAAAATAATCAGACTACTGTATTAATGTTACATTAAGGGGAGTCTGTATTTGTGCAGGAGCTAATATTGGAGCTAATATATGGTATCTAGTGCTGTAGAAGAGCAGAGAAGATGAATTAATTAAAATAAGCATAAATTCACAGCATATTGAAATTCTGCAGAGAATATGCTGTTCCTTTGCTACAAGTTAGAAACATATGACCAACATGAAACATCAGCTGTGAACCTCAGCTGGTTTGTGTTGTGTTATTGCTGATTTTGTTGATTGTGGGCAGAAAAAGCCAGAATACACACCCTACTCCACCACTTCTGTCCTAAGCATAGACTATAAGAATAAACAACAAAACTTTATTATTGTTAAATGAGTTCCCGTGTTGTATTTTTGGGGGAGCCACAAAGTCTGGTGGGTTCTTGACAGTGATTAGTCATTACAGATGTCTCTCAACTGTTTTTATATCCTACCACCCCTTCTTAAAAGACTGTTAAACTAGGTACAGAAATGTACTTTCCCCTCAGATGCATCAGTTACAATACACTGAAAGCTTATTATGTACTTTTTTGCCCAATGATGCCAAACAATATTGCCTACTGGAGCTTTAATTTTCTGCATTGCAGCATTGCTGCTTGCAAATCAAGTGTCATCTCCAGCAAAAATGATCCCAATTTATTCTCAATGGGATCAAAAAGGGTCTGTGTGCAAACATATCTACATTGAGCAACTGAGCGAACAGTAACATTTCAACACAGCACTCATCTAAAACCAGACACTGCGGTGAAATAGTTTCAGAAATGCCAGAAATACTCTTTCAAATGACACATTAGGAGGATTAATAGTGTTGCAAAGGTTGCTTAGTCTGGATGCATTATCTGATATTGGCCAATAGATGTGTCCTAAGTGACAGGCAGTACAGTACAGCTGAGACAGAGTACAAGCCTGTTGGACTTCAGCTGGGTAAACATTCCCTGCTGAGGCCAGAGATCTTGTGTACACACAGGGCACAGCGCATGTTCGGCGAGGGGGCCTCACAGCCGTTGCAAGGATTGATGGTCCAACCAGGCCAGAGTCCATGTGGGCACAGCGGTCGAAATGTGACACACGAGACCACCTCATCTACTAAAACCATTAATCTGTGATAAGCAGATACGAGCGGATAAGGAGGCGAACCTCAACACCTCTCGCTGCTCCTTAGTGCGCACACACGGGTGTTTGCAAAGATGGACATAAGCATGCTTTTGCTGGCACACTCACACGCCATGATTAAGTGATCCTCAGACCGCCTGTGAAGGAAATAGACTCAATGGTGCTTGAAAGAGACAGAGAGAGTCATTTCACTGAGAGGAACATTAGAGTGAAGTGGAGTAACAGGACACCTCTTATGTGGCTTCCTGCATGCTACACCTACAGATCAGCAGTGACAGTCACACACACACATGTGCAAGACAGCAGCTAATAATAAACTCCTATGAGTCAGACATGGAGGATGTGATAGTGGTAATAAATTTCTGTTTGCTGAAATCAAAGTTATTTTTCTTGTGTTTGAGTGGAGGCCTGTGGAGATGTCAAGGATAGACATTATTGTGTGTGAAGCCCAGTTAGCCCAGGGGACAGAGAAACAGAGCTGCTATTTGTCTGTATTAACCCTCTTCATACGAGCTTATCTCACGACTGCAAGGCTCACATGCAAGCCTTTGTGTATTTATATACTGTACTCAATGTGATCTCAATAACCCTAAAATATATTGTTGTGGCTACGTCTAAATTTTGATGACACATGCGCAGGCTCTGAAAACAAAACCAGCCAAATGCAGGTAGATTTTCAAGACGACTATCTGCCACGTTGGTGGATGAAGGATTGTTCTAAAATAAGTATGTAATAAAAACCTACGCTCAGAGTCTCGGCACATTGTGGAGTCACAGATGAGTTATTCAAGGCCCTTACTCCAATCACTTAACTAACCCTTACTTCTAACCCTAATTAAGCGATGAACATTAGCCTGTCAGAGAGAGAATAGAGGTGGATCTGCTACTGCTACTATTAAGCTAATTAAATACCGATTATATGGTGATAAGAGTAATCTAACCTTTAAAACAAAACCTCATCAACAAGGGAGGTAAAGTACACACAAAAATAAATGCACTGAGAGCAGTGGTTTGTAGATAAAGGAGTTGGAAAGAGGCTGGCCAGTGTATGATGATACAAATATGAATGGAGAGTGCCAGTTTTTTTGTTTTATCTCCCAGTCCCTTTGGCTGGTGAGTCAAAGCATTAATGCCAGACAGTGCACACACATCAACTCTACATGTTCGTCTTGAATCTCTTAACATTTTACAGCATGTGACCAAACATGAGGGAAAAGTAATACATTTTTGCACAGTATAGATGCGTATTCATCTAATGGGCATAGGAGTTTTCTAATGAGCAAATGTTCAATATGTAAGATTTATAATGCATAAATGTTCAGTATGTATGATTTGTGCATACTTACATAAAGTCTGTTTGGTACCCCATTTCTAAGCCTGCATCCATGTTAACAGTCTGTAGATTTATCCGTCTGTCCATTTTCCAACCTTAGCGTTGAGGGGGTGCCAGAGCCAATCCCAGCTACCAATGGGTGATGGTGGAGTACACCATGCACGTTTCTGTTAAAAGCTACCCTTAAAGTGCGATCACATAAAAACAATAAAACAACAATGGACAATTAAAATGCGACCACATAAAACAATAACAGTAACAATAGACAACACAGTGGGACTGAACCATTACTGGAGACAGTCAATGGTGGGATGGCTGATGTTCCATCCTAGCTAGTTAGTGAAGTTCGGTAACGAAGATATGTGACACAAAACGGACTTCAACACAAATTTCACGTAAGCACACAAATGCGTGTAAATCTACTAAACTCAAAGAATTTAAAAATACACCACATTCATTCATTTTCTGAAGTGCTTAGCCCTTAACAGGGGTGCCACCACTGGGCAATCCACTTATTTCCCATGTTCTCCCAGTGTCTGAGTGGGTTTTCTCTGGGCGTTCCAACTTCCTCCCACCATCAAAACACACACAACTTAAGAGGATTTTAATTATGGAAAACATAACTTTTATGTTGACTCCAAAACACAATTTGTGGATCAATGGGTGCCGTGGCTGTAGGTGATGGGTGACGAATGGGGTTAGGTGGGGGTGGAAAACCCATAAAGTCTATCAAACTGTACATCTGGGCCAGGAACTGTGAAAATTGTTTCCTCTACATTGTCATTGTTGTCTTTGTTTTACGATCTAGCAGAATGTAAAAAAACAAAAAAAAAACAAACAAAAACTAATCTAACAACTGGAACATGTATTTTTCTGTAATGGTGTTGTTCAATAAAAGTAAAGTTGAAAAAAAAAACCCAAAAAAACATAAAACTTAATCGGTTCATTGGTCAGTGTAAATCACCCATAGGTGTCAATGTGGGGGTGAAAGCTTGTTGATCTGTATTTCTCAGCCTTGCATTGAACGGCCGACACATCGACGGTGTGGACCACCTTTGTTCATTGGTAGCTCAAACAGGCACCGACATCCTCGATACCCTCACAAGGACTGAGCAGGTCAAAAAATTAATGGGTGAGCATCATGCATATTAGACTGGATGAAAACCTATAAGGTGGTGATGGCTTTTGGGTTAACTGTGAACATAGACATCTGTACGCTTCAGTCTGGTCAGAGCAACTGAGCAGGATCCGCAAGGTTGAACATCAGCCATCCCACCATTGTGTGTCTCCAGTAATGGTTCAGTCCCACTAGAGCTGTCGCTGATTGGCTGAGATCTGAGGTATTGAACGCCGTAACTCAGATCCAAATCAACCGTCTTTCCATGTGAAGGACTTCTGCAGTTACTGATGCTAATGGGGGCCATACCCTTCACAGAGCTAGCTCAGAAGTTTGCCTCAGTTTGACAGTTTTTGAAGTTGGAGTGAATGTAAATTTAACATTGTTTGTTGTGTGATTGGTGAAATAAAATGGATTAATGAGACCTTTTTTTTTGGTGTAACACAATACCTACTCCTTTATGGTTTCCAAGCAGTTTGTCTACCAACAGTATAAAAAAATAAATAAATAAAATTAAGTGGTAGGTTTTTAAACTCCATTAGCATATATTGAACCTTTAATTTATTAAATTCAGAGGTACGTAGAGGTATTTTAAGGTTCCTCCTTTTTTTTTTTTTTTTTTTTTTGGTTTACTTTATTAACTGAAATAAAACCATGCTCTTTTAACAGGATTTTAAAGGGCTTTGAATCATAAAAAAGGGCTTGAGTCGCGCATGTTCTTGGACATCAAAGTTCAAGGAAGAACAAAAAAACTGCCTATCTCCGAACTATTCATGCAGAACAGCTTTATCGTCAGCCGACTACTGTTCCTTCACACATTTTCTGCCTGTGAACTGAGAGCGTAGGGCTCAGTGTGTTTGTGTGTCTGAGCCACACTCTCCCTGTGATTTACAGCTTTTCTCACACTCTCCCCTTGTGTCTGCTGGTCAACTGCCATGGTGAAGGCGGCTACAATGGCCGGCTACGAACTACCATAAATCTGGACACTTCCTACTACTGTCTCTAACTTCAAGGGGAAGCCTTCATTAACTCTCTTCCTCTCTGTCCACAGCCCCCCTTGCACACACCCACCAATGTTCATCCTCCTTTCCCCAGAAAGAGGCCCCATTGCAGGAAAAAAAAAAAAAAAACAGGGCCTCCTTCACACCTTCCAGGCAAAAGCATAGGGAGTCCTCCAGATATATCTTTCCATGCCCACACCCCCATGAATGCAACATAGACTGTGTTTTTCACTTGGTATGAACAAATAGAAAATTAAGCATAATTGTCGAAAGAAATGTTAATGTAAAATAAATAAAGTACCTAAAGCTGTTGATGCACCAAATAAAAGGTACAAGAAAAACACCTGAAGGGATTAAAGCGAAGATATTTAATAATGTGTCTGACATATCAAGAGTGTAAATAGATAAAAAATAAAAATGTAAAAAGCAGGTCATGCTGGCAGTTACAGTATTCCTCCCACAAAAAATGCCGCCTATAAAAGCTAATGTTCTTTTCTTAAAGTTTTTTTTTTTTTTTTTTTATGAAAGTGTCCCTCTTCTTACAATGACAAAGTAAGAAAAAAAAAAAAGTTTTCAAAAGGCTTTCAAACTACAAAAGGCTCGTTCGAGATGAGTGAAGCGATAGTCCTAGCATGCCAATTTGCAGCTTAGTAAGGAAGTTTGCTCGGTGCTGGGAGGTTTAGAGCAGGAATAGAGACGTGTTGTCATTGAGCTGCCCGAATGCATCAATGAAATTTCAGATGAAAAGGGGGGGAGGTGGGGGTGGGGATGAGGATGAGGATGGGGGCGCTGTCAACGGAGAGCAAGTCCTTCAGTGAACTGTAGCAGCCGACTATAACACGAGCCTTCAGCTGAAGCCTGCAGTCTGCCCCCGCCCACAAGAAACACACGGTGGAAAACGTACATAAACACACAGTCATGATCACCCACATGGACGCAAAATGAACCACGCAGGCCTGCATATAAATCAAGCTCTTCCTCAGCTGCATCTGAGGACACTGATGTAAGCCATATATTTTAACTTTATATGGTCGATTAAGTGGAACCAGCGAACATTCTTTGTCTGATAAAGCCAAAAAATAACTCCAGGCAAACATTTCTAGACAAGCATGTCACATTACAATCATTCATTCACTGGCAGTTTATATTATGTTTCCATCAACAGCATAAAAATGTACAAGAGACTAGTACATACTTGGATAGTGATGCCATCTAAAGTGGAGAGATAGAGCTCAAAATATCCACACCAATATAAAAATGGAGCCAAAATAATAGAAAGCATCCAAACATTAGTATATAAAGTGATGACACTTTTATTTCAGTGCTATAGCATTATCAGCAAACTGATAAGACAATACGCTTGACAAAGTCTGGAAAACTAGACCCAGCAAGTTTATAACTGCTCTTATAGAATGAAGAAAAACACTAAAAATCAGTCTATTTCACTTATTCATATATTCTCATACACATTTCCATTGACAAACATGTGTTTATGAAAGTCTGGTAGGTGTGTAGGGACAAAACTGCAATACTTAACACATTGATATTAAAGCAAAAACAGGGACTTGTGTCGACATTAATATATTACAATATGTTCAATATGTTCAGTATGTACAATATGTTCAAAATGAATTAACAATGGTTTGCCACATGACTTTAAGTCTTATAGATACAGAACACTGGTGATTCTTGTCACCATGCAAGAAATCAGAATGTCAAATGGATTGGGAGAGCATAAAAAATAAATGACTTAATCCACATTTAATGGTTGATTTCTTGGTTTTTCCAAATGTTTGCACACATTTTTTTTTTTTACAAGACCAACTGCATGTCTGTCAATTGATTATATACTTCAAGCATGTGAAAGTGGAGAAAAAGCACAAAAAATACAGAAATCTACACATATACGTATACATACACACTAGATTATTTTTATCCGAAATTTTCATTCCAGATTCCTTAGTATATATTTATTCAGCTGCTACCATTAAGTATAGTATGTTATATTTTCTTGTTAATATATCAGTAATATTACCTATGTATTAACTGATTTCATTTGTGATCCAATCTATATTACCATATATATTATATATTTTATTATTATAGTCATCATTATTCATTATTCACATCTCTGTTTTATGATGTAATACATTTTTATTACTGTTATAACTATTACAATCACCACATCCCTACATCAATAACAGCAGCAACAATAACAACAATAGAGCTGATGTCGTAATTTATACTAGTTTTAAACAGATTATCATAAATATTACCATATTAACTACCATCATGTCCTCTACAAACTTAAAGTAAATACTTTAATAATCTAATCTTATGGGAAAACCTGTGCACAATTTGATTACTTTTTCTTTCCATGACACCCCCTGATAGTGACTATGGCATAAGCCTCCTAGAAACACTGGGAAAACCCTGTTCACGTCCTGACTAAGACAACAAAAATAAACCTCATTGGAGATAATTACACATACAATGTTAAAACAGCATGTAAGTGAAAACTAAAGTTAGAATTTCTATTTGCATCATGTATAAAACAGCGATATACCTTTAACATTAGATTTTAAGCCCACATATATAAATAGCATGCCTCAAAGTAAACAACATCTATGAGGTTAAAGCTAATACCAACTCTGTTTCAGAAACATCCTGATGACTAATCCTCATGTCCTGTTTTCTTTGAAAATGAGAGTTGTGTGGTGGTGGGGGGGCATGCTCCTCAGCCCGAGTGTTTGATCAGGAATTGTTTAGTTGAGACAGACTCCCCCTGCTCTCATTTACCACCTTGTCTCCGCTAATAGAAAAACACTGGTGTCATGAGCTCATTAGCCATATAATGATTTAAACCTCAACTGAACCGCCACCTGCTCCCGTGCTTCTTTGACCCCAATTTTCCCCCTCGCACACCTACGTCTAATAGCCCGATGAGGTCATTATAACGCTAATGTCTTCGTCGAAGCCCCAGCACCGCTAACAACACCTGTTTGACACAACCATGGGACGTGTCCTGCGAGTATCCGCCATCTTTTGTGCCTTTTATTTTTCTATTTTTTGCAGCCGAAAGGAGAAAATAAATAAATGACGGAGCAACACTGCTTATGCAAATCTCATTTCACATGCGTCTTATGTCCTGCCACGCTTGCTTGGCAATGCACAGCTGAGATTGCGGGGCAAGTGACAGCGCGGAAGCTTAATATGACTGATTTGCTCTGTAATGATAATGCGATTGAGCACACTGTTTGTGGCGAGCACAAAGAGGCACATGAATAAGTAAAGGTTTGGAGTTAAAGTGCAAACGATCAGAGCCAACCACTCTTATAACCCAGAGAGTTTGCTTTACAGAAAGAGCAGTCTGCTCTGTGTGCGGACGTACAACGCACCATATGGAAGCGTTTAGCAGGAGGAGTCAACTATTGTACTTCAGTGATGTATGAGTCTATCAATCTAATGCACTGCTGTCGACACACTGCGGTATTTATTGTATACTGTATGGAGTGTCGCTCTGGCTCTGGCTCGCCATTGTTTGCTTCACACTCCTCTGTCTTTTTAACATCTGGCGAGAACAGGCACTGTGAGCAACCCAGCAAAATTCTCAACATTCAACATTTAGAAGCATTAAAATGTTATATTACTGCTGATGACCTGTACATGATTTATGAGACGCAGACATTGGTAGAAGAATAATTCCAGCACTGATTTAAGAGAACCAGTGTAGCAGCATAAAAATACTCCATTACAAGTAGAGGCCTTGCATGAAAAATCAAAAATAAAAGTAGATAAGTATTGGTTTTGGTGCTCTGACAGACACATCATTACATAAGACATCATTTCATTATTAACAGTGAAGCGTCAGTGTTGTGGCAGCTGTTACTGTTGTTTCTTCTTAAGGTGGAGCTAGCTGGAACTGCTCTATATCCGGTTTTATAAACAGGGACGCCAGATAAATCTAAGAGCTCCTCACATGATTAATGAGAGAGAAAAGAAGAAAAAACAATGTTCTGACACACGACCGGTTTTCAGTTCTTTTACTTTTCTCTGATGACGTTCGGAGAGACGATTTGAGCGTTCATTGAAATGAAACTATGTGAGGCATTTTAGAGCAAAAAGTCAGTGTTTGGTGGAGCTGTTTGTGGATCGTCGATGAAATCTGAAATGTGACCTTGGCTAATTTTCCTCTTTAACAATGCAGTGTATTTTAAAAGCTTATTGTGTTACCCCTCGTATCAAATAACATAGAAAAATGGAAAATGTCAGAGAAAATGTGCCATTTTAAGAAAGAAAAAAGGGCATTTTGATTTTGATGGCAGCATGATCTCTCCAAAACAGTTAGAGACAGTGGCAATAAAGGCTGGCAAAGTATGTGGTACTAAAAATAAACTGCTGGGAGAACAGTTTGCACCAAATTATGTGACTTGGCAACAGGTTGACTGGGTACAAAAAGAACATCGTAGAGAGGCAGTTTCTCAGAAGTAAAGAGGTTTGTAGAGAGGAACTACATCTATAAATTGTGGAACAGTGTCAGAATAACCATCATCATGGTAAAATTGTGAAAACCATGAATATTTCATCTTCTACAGTACATAATACAGGGTGTCCCAAAAAAAATTGGCATCATTTGAGGTGTCCATATTGGAGCGACTACATGGTCAGGAGAAATGATACTTAATAGGGTTGGTTTTGGACATAAAATGTTTTATTGTACAAATTTCAAATTAAAAATTCTGGGGGATGGTAATTTTATAATGTTAGGGTCAGGTTTTTTTTTTTGTTTTTTTTTTACAAATTCACGTTGCACATTCACATTTGACTGAGTTTGGGAGTACTTCGATACAGAGAACACCTTTTCTGTGACAGTAAACGGCATGTCTATTCCTGAAAGCAGAACAATAAAAATGATTACACTTTTTTAAGCAAAAAGAGCAAACAAATTTTAAACAAATTCTTGGGTGATGAAATTATGTCAATTTTTGGGACACCCTGTATAACAAAAAGATTTTCAGTCTAGGGAAATCTGTATGTGCCCAGGATCATGGATGGCCATGATCTTCAGGCCCTCAGGCTGCACTGCGTTAAAACCAGACATGATTCTGTGGAAGTCACTGCGTGGACTTAGCAACACTTCCATAAATCATTTTTGGTGAACACAGTTCACAGTGTCAACAAATGCAGGTTAAAGCTCTGTCATGTAAAGAAGAAGCCATATATGAACATGATCCAGAAACACCACTGTCGTTTCTGGACCAAGGCTTATTTAATGGACTGAAGCAAAGTGGAAACGGCTCTGTGGTCAGATGAATCGAAATGTGAAATTGTTTTATGGAAACCAAGAGGAGGGGGGCTGTCCCGCTTGATATAAGCGCTCAATTCAATCATGCATCTGTGATGGTATGGGGCTGCATTAGTGCCTAAGGAATGGGCAGCTGCACATCTGGTATATAAAGGTTTTAGAGCAACATACAGCATGCTCCCACTAAGATGACAAGTCAACTGAAGACGTACAGATAATCACATTCTGTTTGTTATTTACTTTCTACATTGCATCACAACTTTTCTGGAGTTGTCTTGTATGAATACCTCGAAGCTGTACTTACAGTGAGCGTATATAGTACTTGAGTAAGCACATTTAGACTGCATACTGACAACAGGCAGCTCCACATAAGTACATGATGCTATGGAAACATTTAAATTGTAAAGCAGCTTATTATCCAACTTATTCTTCATTCCAGTCAGCCATTATACAGTTACTTCAGAATATTAAAAACCTGAGAAAAGAACATGGGCCACATTATAACTCACTTCTGGTATTGAATTCATAATTTAAAAATCACAAGTGAGCAACCTTAAATCCATATCGTGTTGATTTTAATCGTAGTCATTAAAGTATATCAAATTCAATGTCAGCGAATTTGCTTATGAAGAGGAACATTAAATGAATATCACAACGTGCTTATCCTGTCTCGCTGCAGATCCAGACCGAACCCCAACATCAAAGTGTAATCACCCATCACACGTCCACATGTTGGACAGATACCTCCACTCTGACAGAGCTGCTGTCATTTAAATAGCCCAGCAGAGAGACAGAATCAAACGGCAGAGACATCAAAAAGCTGCCAAGAATTTCTTTTCTCATCATTTAATTTCTGCCTTTCCAGCCTCTCCATCCCCCTACTCCCAATCGTCAACCAAGCGGATTAGCATGTCACTGCTGGGTATCCCATTCTCCTTCAGAGGGGCCCCAGACATTTTTTTCTCCCTCTTTCTCTGCCCCTTCTTCTGGGGAATCTGCCGTTTCATGAGAGTATGCAGGAGTCACCAGTCGGCTAACTTCATTGTACAGATGGGGTCAGGGGCAGGTCAGCTCCCAGGATCCTCAATGGAAAGGCTCTGGCCTGACTGTGCCCCGCGGTCTGCACACCCTCACCCCAGTCCTGGTTCATCCCCATCTTCGGCCTCCCCCCACTCTGACCACTCAGGATCAGAGATGCTTCGGAGGTCAGCAGCCCATTTGCGAGGACACTTGGCTCTCCACAGGGGGGTGAGATATCCTTTACAAGAGCCCCTGTCATCTGGACAGTGACTAATGAAGTGAGCTCAGTGACAAGTACTGATGAGCTGCCCCAGGGTCTGTTGCATTGGTGCTAATAACACCAACTGTGGCTCTGACTTCTGCTTTTGCAAGTTTCTATGTGGTTTAAGTCAGCAGAATAAGATACTTCCATTCTATGGTTGTGCAAACACTAGCGACATACATCAATAATTTGAACCATGTCAGCACTTCTGAATATGTTTATGTTCATGCCACTATTCTAAAGGCTTGTGGTAATTTTCATGTGTCTCAGAAAACATGTCCAGTACCATAAAAGTTGGGGCAGTGTATAAAATTGAAACAAACAGTGAATTGTTTTGCAAATCTCAAAACATCTTAAATGTTAAAACTAAGATAATCTACAATTTTAAGACAAAAATAAGGTCATTTGATGGCAGAAACACGTCCTTAAAATGTTGGCATGGGGGCAACAAAGGGCTGGAAATGTAAGTAGTACTAAAAAGAAACAGCTGGAGGAACATTTTGCAAATAATTTCATGAATTGGCAACTGCTCAGTAACATGACTGGGTATGAAAAGACTATTTTAGAAAGGCACGGTTTGTCCAAAGTAAATATGTGCAGAGGTTCACCAATCTGTGAAAAACTGTATCTACAAATGTTAGAACAATTTCAAAATAATCTTCCTAAATACTTTAGGGATCCCATCATCTATATTGCACAATATAATCAAGAGATTCATTATCTATTGTGTTTTCCCTGCAGCTTCGAAGCTACTTTAGACTATTCATATAGGATACAATGACAGGACAACCATTCTCCTTCCATCTACTATTTATATGTCACCATTTTGAAAGAATGACAGTTTCCACATTGAAAATAGCAAGTTTTGAAAAGGACCTGTCTCGTTATGTAACATTTTTTAATATAATGAAAGCAACTTCTCTCCCAACGCTGTTTTGCAAAAGCGCCACCCTGCTTCCTGAGCTCAGTGGCGCCCAAAATCAGTGATTTGTTTAAAGAATTATCCAAACCCACAGATCTTTAAGTGCTATCCCAGAATGACAGTGGAATCAGACACAGCATTCTTTCAGTGGTGTACATGACAATAATAAGACTCTCAAACGTGTTGTGGTTCATTTTTATTTCGTATTTATGCTGCAGAACTTGGTAAGAAGGACAGGTCTTGGTTTAAGACAGAACAAGTTCACAAACATGTGTTTAAAACATGGCGTATATTTTCCTAAACACGCTGACCACTTGACATTGTGCTTTCATAGTCTATACCCAAAATCACCTCCATCTCCACCATCTCCTCCTTAGCCACTGAGATCAAGACAAAAACACACCGGATTCCTCAATGACAGATTCTGCCGAGATTATGTGTATCCACGGTTTGCAGACACATACATTGCTAACATTTTTTTTGACAAATTCCATTGGGTTTATATGTATCTGTGGTCTCCAAGTGTGTGTGGACAAAAAGGTAAAAAAAAAAAATTCCTGGATACGTGGTTGTTTTCATCATCTGCAGGATCTCAGACCTGTCTATGAATAAAGCTCAGGTTCATCCAGTTACATGCAAGTAGCTGCTGGCTCTTTAGAAACACTGGGTTCCCATGGCTTGATGCCTCACTGGCAGCCGCACAAAGGAGGGTGATGAATGGGCCCAAGAGGCCTGATAAAACATTAACATGGACAGTTGGTCCGATGGGAGAAGGAGCAAAGATGACTCAGTTTTTGTCAGGCAAATTTTATCCTCATGATTTTCTTAGCACTGGGATAAAAAGCCTTCACTGGGGAAAACCGAGCTTAAAAAACAGACATTAATGAAAAACAGCATGTCATCAAGTTACTGTCTCATTATTTTGTGTTTGTGCGCTGTAACTCCCATATGAAGAGCAGAAACACAACCTGTGGCATCAGTGTTTGGTTTGCAGAGATGTAAAGCTGGACACAGAACAGCACTGTTCCACCTCTGGCATCACATCAACTGGAGCAGAAACATTCATTATTCACAAGCTCCATGCTTGAATTATGTAATGTGATAGGTCCTTCCCAATGCTTTAAATGCAGGAGATGCCAAAACACTAAATAAGCCACGGTTTGTTTTATACCCTTGTGTCACTTACCTTTCTCTAAAAGTTGTCAGTACCTACCCAAAATGCAAACATTTTTAACCCGGTAACAAACTCGTCATCAGATCATTCTAGATTTGTCTTCCAGTGCTGACTATTTACAGTAATAAAAGAACCAAGTACATTTGAGTCACCACATTGTTCAGATAAAATGATGCACAAAAACTAGAAATAAAACACTTCTTACCCCGCCCCCCGAAGGGGAGGCAAGGGGTATTGTTTTTGGTTTGTTTGTTTCTTTGTTTGACTGTTAACATTCTAACAGCAAAACTATTGCTTCAGTTCATACCAAAAAGGGTTTATGGATTACCAGTGACCCAGAACAGATGTGGTTACAGTTTGGTAAAAGTAGGTCAAAGTTTACATTTTTTCTGAATTTTAACATCTTTTTTTTCCTCCCATGTACTTGTCTATAAAAACATCCATTTTGTTTCAATTTACTTCAAACTTGGCACATAGATAAGATAAGATAAGATAAGATAAGATAAGATAAGACTTTATTGATCCCAACATGGGGAAATTTCACAGTTGACAACAACAACATACAACACACCAGTAGACAGGTAGAAGGAGGGACTTGATATTCTGACATCACCACACACACAGACATGATGACATCAGCTGGATCGATGCCAAAATAAGCTACAATATGTGTGAGGGGCGGGGTTTGTTGTGCCTGGCACCACTTGTTTGGAAATATGTTGGATGCAAAATGGAAAAAGTTAACAGTTTTTTTTTTTTATTATTATTTCTAAGTAATTGTGCATTGACATATAAAATCAATGAACAACAACATGTTTAGTTGTTAGTTGTTTAAGCCTACACATTCTCATTGGTCACATAGTAATGGTTGGGTAGAGGCAATTGTTACATAAATGGTATCTGTGCAGTGCTCAGGGGGGGGTCCGAAAGATGACTAGAGGATGCCAAACAGTACTGACATGCAGGGTGGTTGGGTCTGGCAAAGAAACAACAAAAAAATAAGAAACCCATTAAGGTTACATCAGGACAAAAATGATCAGAGAAAAAGCTAAAAGAAAAAGAGACTGAAAATGCAAAACTACACACAATAGACCAGGGTTCATCCACCATAACCACCCCAACCCCCTCAGTCTGACTTTTTTCTCCTTTCTTAAAACTGCAGAGATTAGCCAAAAATTCCATAATTACTTCACCATATTGAAATTCAAGCGGCTTAAGCTGACGTTAAACTAATGCATTTACTTATTTCCGGTGTTTTGAGGCTGGAGAGACTCCACCCTGCGATGGCCAGATTTCAGCTAATTATAGTCAGTCTCAGAGAGATAGGCGGGTTAAATAGGTGATTGACAGCTACAATTCGCTTATTAGATTCTATCAGAGGCCACCTGGACTTCTGTGTGTCAAAAAGGAAGCTTGGAAAAACTGCTTCATTCAACTAGAAAAGCACTCGGAGAGCACAGACCTCCACCAAGGCAGATCAGCCCCCTGATCACCACCAAAATGGAATCATTTGTTCCTTGTGCCAGTATCAACATTTCCTGAAAATTTCATCAAAATCCTTACATAACTTTTTGCGTTATCTTGCTAACAGACAGACAGACAAAGAAACAAACAAACAAACAAACAAACCCCGATGAAAACATAAGGTAATCAGGTTAATTTATCTATGTAGTAAATGTATTGTTTAATTAGAGGACAGCGCTGCAAAGCATAGGTGTGCGTTTTTGCCTTTTGATTTCAGCTCCTGCAGCTTTAACAACCTTTTCTGGCCCATGTTGTTAATTTGCCACATCATCACACTGACTTGCGTCTTATATTATAGGGTCGAAACCAAATGCTAAGGAGTGATGCGCAATATGTAACATTTTGGCATTGAAAACAGCTTCGTAACACACAGTAACTTCATACTTTTCTTAATAAAATGCTACATTTATTAAAATTCTGTTTAAGTATTTGAGTTTTTCTGCATGCAAACCTGTTTTACACAACTGACCTTGAAAAGATTTCACTGAAAACTGAACGTTATCTAGGAAGAAGGTGATATAAATGACAAATTGGCTGTGTCAGAGGCTCACGGAGAACAAGTTATAATTGCACAGACTTCGCTGTAAATATTTCAGCAGTTATGAACTAGCCGTTCCATCTGTGTCTAAGTATCCCTCCCTGCTTTTCTTTCCTTGAACTGTTTTCTCATAATGTGATTTATCAGGGGTGGGATTTTGGTCTTTAGCGATCTCTTTCTCTACTTGTCTTTGGTGTCGAGGGTTTTATTCTTTAATGTGCCTATATTTAAATATATCTAGTTTCCTAAAGAGGGGGAGGAAAAAAAAAAAAAAGGGAGCCCACTCTTTTTATTCCTTCCCTCCCCCTCCCAACCTGAAGCGCTTATGGCTGCACACCAAGGATGAGAGAGAATATTTAATTCTAAAAGATGAAAAAAAAAAAAAAAAAAAACTGTGTGAGACCCTGTGCTGTGCATGCAGCTGGGGAGGCCACTGTTCCTCTTATGCTCGCCTGCTGTGAGCAAGTATGCCCTATTCTTTTATTGTGTTTTCATTTGTCCGGAAACAATAAAACTGGTCAGAGACTGCGGAGATAGCCGAAATGTTTGCAGTGCTTTGTAGTCTTTTTTGCTATACTAACAACTGTATTTGCTCCCATAATTTATTCAGTTTTTTCTTGTTTGGTTCATTGTAAACCACAAGTTAATGAATGCCACAAGGCTCATATGTACAGTATACGGTGTAGCTGCCGCACGCTTTACATATGATTTCCAGTAGATTTGTTGTCTGTGCATGTATTTTCTGTAAACAGATGATGACTCAACCCTGCAGAAGCTTCCTTTTTTTGTTCCCACCTCCACCTCCTCATATATATGCAGGGTACATATATCCGCATGCATCTGATCTACATGATTAAACTGCAATTATATGTAAAGTCAAAGTGTTTTACATTTTAGATTTAGTCCGGCGATTTCATTCGCCTACTTTGGGTTCGTTTACTAACGTATGGATATAAAAGGAACTGCAGTTACAACATCAGGCTCACTTTGTTCTTCTGTCTCAAAAGAATAGTGAGAAACGGAAAAAAGAAGCTTAGGTATAATACAGGGGAACAATAACGTATGCACAAGGACTTTAGGACAAAAACTAATCATGTTTTCCACAGTGGGATGGAGAGCAGAACTGCATGACTGAATTTTAACCCATTTTCTTTTCCACTTTTTTTTTTTTTTTTCTATCCAGAGACTTGAGTGTGGGGGTGGGAGAGTGGGATCCTATGGGATTCTGTTTAGATTCCTATACAGTTTGACTTGCGTCTTCATCTTACACAGCGTCTGCTCATTGTTCACAAATAACTTCTTAAAGACTGAGTTTGTGCGAAAAAGAGCAGCCACGCTTGAGAGAAACTTTCCGTCCTTTTTTTTTTTTCACTCCTGCAAACTGACAACACCGAAATCACACATCGAACATATGGAAAATTCCTCTAAACTGTGACAGAAACATATAAATGGCCACTAAGCTCACAGCAATGAATAGGGTACAGACAAGGCAGTGTGTGCACAAGTGTAGGCCTCATGAAGCAGCGCTGTGTCTCAGCCTTGTAAAAACTCCTCGTTCAGGAGTCTTTAAAGCCTCTTGTCACATATACAGTACAGTCCACATAAGGGAAAGGGGGCCACGGAAAGGGGGGAGGGGTTATGTGTGTGTCCTTTGCACATCTCTCTGTGAAAACAGATAATTTCTCACGGTCAGATAAAGGAAAATGACACTGAAGTATAATGATATGAATGAATTCTCTATCGCAGAGTTGAAAAATATAGTCAAGGTGAAAAGTTTTGGCAGTGACAGCAAGTTTATTTTATTCTGTTTATTTAGATTTTTACCATGAGTTTTGGAGGTGCACTGAAAAACAATTTAAGCATTTTGTTTTAAGTTTTATAAGACTTTTATTCACAAAAAATAAAAGAGTCAGTTTGTGTCACTGTCAAACTTTTTGCCATGACTGTAGCCAACTGTTTTTCTTGATCTATTATGCTTTTTTCTGTATAAAAAACTAAAAGTTGGATTTCCACTTAGACTCCTGTTCGCAACTGTTTGCTAAAAATACTACGTAATAACTGGCAACAGTATTGATTAATCCATAAATAACTTATCATTAAAAAGATGCTCTTTGTGAACTTGATTTTGCATTTGATAGAATAAAACCTTAGTTTTAAAATCAGATTTTATGTGGGTTTTTCTTTTGTGTTTTAATGCTACAACATTTTAACACAGTTGGTCACAGTGAAAAAAAAACCTCTCAGGTCACATATTTCTTGTGTTTGGTAAAGAACATTAGCATATTTTTAAACCCTCCAAGACTGATAACATCATCTGTGGTTAAAATGGCTTTTTCTAAAAAATGTTCAATAACTTTTGCACTATTTATCCTGCCCATAATCTTCAAAAAGGTCAGGTCAAATAGAGTTTCTCTCCTTGCCAGTGGTAATAAATACAGTATGTCCTATTTGCACATTTAGGGGCTTCATAGTGAATGCATTAAAACCTGAATATGGCAAAATTAATTTGTCATATTCTCTTCATTTTAGCCGATAAACTGCTCTGACTTGCTTAGGAAAGGTTAGATATCTAAAACATGCACACATAACTTTATAAATATGATATATATAAAAAAAGGCCCTAAAGGTTCCACAAAATACAATATTTTTACCATAATTCTTCGAGAACATTTCTTGTAAATGTGTCTGTTCTCAAAATAAGCGAGTGTAAAACTGTAACGTTAAATAAACCAGAAGAATCTTGATGTTTTCCTGAATCAAATGATGTTTCACACCTGATTCTGACTGATAATATAGACTAGAAAAACCAAATAAAATAAGAAAAGTACTGGTCTGACCGGACTCTGAGGGTTACATTTTTTTCTACTGCACTGTATTTAGGCAAGTATTAAAAAATATTAAAATAAAATATTGCGTCAAGTGTTTCTGGAGAAATTCTTGCCTTTCTAGCGACACAGTTACAATATGAAAAAATAAAAATGTGACAAAATTCTGCTGCAAGCTGAATATATATTTGACTTTTGGACTTGGAAGTTTTTCATTGTTTTACTGAAACAGGACTAAATTAATCAGTCACTTAAAAATAAAATGATACAAGGCAGGAGTTTAGCATTTATTTCATTCTTAGATTAGACAGAAGATGTGATGTTTATATAGATATCAAAAAGCCTGTTGAAAAATCCATCAGCCCATATTTCCACCTTCATGAACCGAGCCAGATCGATCAGTTGAAACAGAAGAGGGGGTTTTATGTTATGTTTGAGACGAGGCCGTAACATTAGTCCATCTCACCAGCCCTGGTCCCAGGGCTAGAGGAGGAAGAGCCACAGTGAGACTTGTCAACGGCTTTGTGCATAATTACAGCTGAGATGGATGATTCAGTTCTGTCTGCGCCCAACTGCTCCTGTCCATTTTTCTTTCTGATGAACGAGGAGCGAGACGGCGCCCTGTCATCAGCCGCAACCGCTACCGGCAGCAACATTAAATCTCCCGCTCAAAGTCACCCTCAGTTCAAGATGTCTGGGGGTGATAGGGTGGGTTGAGATGGACTCAAACACAGACTCCCAGAATCCCACTGTACTGTTACTTATGCATATTTATTATTTAATTATTGTCTTGATAATATATCATCTATTACATATTGTGCAAAT
>JAPQRP010000005.1:42438579-42450747 GCA_037367295.1 Apogon hyalosoma | reverse complement strand
CCACACACACCCTCCCCTGCCTCTTCCCTTTGCCCTCCCTCCCTTCCTCTTTCCAGCTTTTCCTTTACCACAACAGAGCGCTCCTAAACAAGGTGTGATAGTTTATGACTGGGAATGATCAGCTACACAAATCTCCCTCATGTTTTCATACTTACTGTGCTGGTAACGTGATAACAGCCATGATTTTCATCAACTGATGACAAAAATGGAAAACGTATTTGACAAAATTTTATAATACATCTCAATTAATAATTTTTAGAAGTATATAATTTTTTTTGTTTTGTTTTTATACTTGTGCACATTGCGTACAGATATTAGCTAAAGATGCCTGCTAAGAAAAGAATGTGAATGTAAATTAAAAGTAAAAATGAAAATGAAAATTGTACTCAAAATTATATTAAAAAAAAACCTAAACTAAAAACTACACTTTACACGTCTAACAGTTTTTCATCTCTGTACTGTCCAAGTAAAAACTATGTATTTCTAACCATGCTGATTTTCAGCACCTGTGACAAAAAAAATCTTCTCTTTAAACTAAAGAAACTCTCTAAAACCCCCTTGGATTTGATTAAAAAAACATGAAAACTGGCCTGTTTTTCTGAGTTTTAGATTAAATCAGATTCAATGCATTGTCACTGCACAAGTACAAGTGCTAAACAATGAATCAAATGTACAAATTCAACTAAATGAAGAAAAAGCGATCACTTCTACAGTAACAAAAAAAGTCCAAGTCGTAATATGGGTATAATTCAGGAAGGCGCCGGGCTTTGCACACAAGCACAGCATGCACATTATGAAAAATAGTCTTGTTAGACAAATGTAATTCATGCAGGACAGCGATGTCACAAACATATGATGATTTCCTAGAATATGACGCACTGGCGAAGGATAAACAGCGTCCAACATTTTATAAAGTAGTCCAAAGGAACTCAGCTTTGAACATGTGCAGCAGAAACCCTAAGGAGATGCTGAAACCACTGCAACTGGTGTAAAAACTGTCCAGCACATTCCTACAACCTCAAAGGATAATGCTGAGGAAGAGGTGTGGTCAGAAATGACTGTGAATGGAGATCACCTAAAATTACAGGATAAACAAATAGTCAATAATCAACAGTCGAACTCACAGATATGAATGGCCTCTCAAACCCCCGTTAAAAGGGGCAGCCCTATAGCATGTGTGTTGCCATGGTAATGCTACACGACGCTGGTAGAAATATACTCATGCTATACATCCATTTACCCTGAAGAACATCAGCTAAAACCTAAAACCAAAGTGTTAGAAAACAGAACACAATCCAAACGACAACCCCTTAAATGGGCAAATATCAAAAACAAGCAAATAGTTACAGACCTAAATATGTCATGAATAATTTTATAAAACTACAGACCAGTGCGACAGACTTTGCACCACTAAGCTAACGCTAAGCAGATTCAACAGTACAAGTGTTATTTCCCTACCACTAAAACTCAGTAACAAGACAAAGACGAGCAAAGCTACAGGTGAGGCTTAATAGAAAAATAGGCCTCAGTTTACATGGAGTCATAAAGATTGGACTGTGTTTCAATGGAAAGGGGTCATGTGGTCTGATGAGTCCAGATCGACCCTATTACAGAGTGATGGGCGCATCAGGGTGAGAACAGGCAGATGAAGTGATTACCCAGCATGCCTAGTGCCTACAGTACAAGCCTGTGGGGGCAGCGTTATGATCTGGGGTTGATTCAGTTGGTCAGGTTTACGTTCAACAATGTTATGCGTCCATAAAATGAGGTTGACTACCTGAATATAATGGATGACCAGGTCTGAACATCAGTGAATGTCTTTCTGTGCTGATGACACCTGCATTTTTCAAGATGACAACACCAAAAAAGAAAGAAAGAGTGGTTCAGGGAGACATCATTTACACACGTAGATTGGACACCACAGAGTTTAGAATATATTGAAATAAAAGCAAATCAGAATGCTTGTCACCTGAATGCCACTGAGAATCTTTAGGACTTAATGCAGCAGTGCCACTCTTTACCGTCAATACAAGACCTTGGTTAAAAAAAAACAAAAAAACAAAACCAAAAAAAACTCTGGATGGAAATAAATATGATGTTGTATAAATTAACTAAATAAAGATGATGCAATGAAATATTGTGCAAGTGTGTGACTTTTATTTTAGCCAGACTGTTTACGTGAAAGCAGCTCTCCTTTCATATATATATATATATATATATATATATATTTATGCATCAGGAAAACTGTATGGGAGGAACTACATACAACAATACCACCCAGCATTATTGAAAACTCTGAATAGTTAATTTGCTTATCAATAAAATCCAAATATAACAGACCCTTAAGTAAAATAAACTTCTCCTCTCAGCGCTGCACACAGTTTCTGTAGCAACTGCAGATGTAAACTGTGATATGCAGTGACGGCGATGACTATCAGTGGCGAGGGAGTTTGAGTATGAGCAGTTACAGATGACGACACACCAAGGCTTAGCGATGACCATGTGCAAACTGTAAGTGAGTTTCAGTAGCTCTGTGGCTCGCAGCGGATAGGCCGTGGTGTTTATTTAACCTTATCAGGGGTTGTCATCCAGTCAGGTCGGCGTAGAGTAGATTTCCAAAAGGAAACTCCATTTATTACCTTCATGTGAAGCTCACTTCCCCCCAGAAACGAGCCTCTCGCTATGAAAACAACCATTCATATGCAGTGTTATTTGAGCACTTTTTAAGCCTGGCCTGGTTATGTAATCCTGACTTATCTTAAACTCTTTGTATTACTGTAGTGTCCAAACAATCCTGGATAAATCTAAAGAATATAAAGACAATTATAGACAGCTACAATATACTGGAGAATAAAAAAGTCTCTTCCTCTGATCTCTCCGTGGACCTTCATTCATCATAAAAACTGTCATATTTGGCCTGAAGAACTCATTTAACTCATTTATTCATTTTTTTCCCCCTAAAAGATTTATGATTGGGGAGGATGATGAAGAGGCGGTGACCTAATGGTTTGACCTCCATTCATCCTCTTTGCTATTTTAATGATTCAGACTCATTCTGACACGTGGCAGCGCTGCCTCCAACAATAATCACAGAATTAAATGCCTTCAGTGGGAAAGGGAGGGAAAAAATAAAACAACCCTGTGATAAACAAGGCAGATTGGCAACATCCAGAGAAGTGGATGTTTCATGTGGAAAATGTTGTCGTCAACAAATTCACTTTTAGTCATTACTGCTGATTGTTCTTTATTTATATGAATGAATCTCTGAATAAAACATTTTCTGAGCCGAGAAACGGGCTTGCTCAACATGAGTTCCTACAAAAGTAACCAGGTCTTTTATGTTAATAAAGGTAAATAAATGAGGGCAACTGTGTATTTATTTATGCTATATTTATACATGCTTCATTTGATCAGTACAGCCTTATCTCTAGACATTACATCCGTAAAAGTTAAAGTGCAATTATGACTAGTATTTGCTTCAGTTCAACATAATAATAGAATATGGCACATTGACTTCCCAAGTGAGAAAAATATTAATCCTGAATGTAAATGTTATTGTTTACAGTGTCACGGTGTCTGTTTTTTTTTTTTTTTTTCCACAATTAAGGATCGATAAATGGTCATTACGTGAGCATCTTGAAATAGTTTATGACTATTTACGGTCCAGTTCTGGGGAAGAAACCAGGGCTTTGCAGGAAATGTCCACAAATATGTGACCAAAAATGACTCCCAGTGTATTTACTTCTATTTCAACCAAACCTAATCATAACCAAAGAGGTTGGTGTCAAAGTCCAGAATTTTGTGTATCCGGTGTCGACAAAAGGAGCAGCAGATTGTTGAATTGTAAAATTATCTTTTCTTGCACTAAAATCATGGGACCAATTACAATGGTCTGCTTTTCTTTTTGCTTTGGAAATCATGTTGTTCAGAGATAAAATGGGCTAAATCGTCCGTCCGTCCGTCCGTCTGTCCGTCCATCCATCCATCCATCCATCCATTTTGGAAGAACAATGACAAAATACTAACTGGCTAATATTTCAAGATATTTCTTAAACAGTACAATTGAAAAAGTTTGGATGTAGCCTCTTATTTTATATATATTTTTTCTACTTTCTACATTGGCGATTCATACTGAAGACAGTAAATCTAAGAAAGAACACATATAGACCTATGTGGGGAGCACAAAGTGTAAAACGAACCAGAGTGTGTTTTATATTTGAGATTGGTCAGTGTGTCCACCTTTTGCTGTTATGTCACCCTCAAACACTCCAGTTTAATGAAATTCACAAGGTCATCTTCAGTATTAATTTAAAAAAAATATTAAAGGTAATACAAATCAAGTGAAGGAGAAGGTGTCTCCAAACTCTCGACTCTGATTGGATATATTTATATAATAGATGTGAATGCATTCTAATGTGCACACAGTGTTTTTCAGTAGCGTTCATGTTGCATTGATTATCACCTGCATTTGCACTAAAAACTAAATTCAAGACTTACTTATGTGTCATGAAATGGTAACAGCTACTTTCATAAACACCCCGTGTTTGATTTACATGGATTTTGAACACTCACCCCGTCAGAGCAAGAGCTGTAAACTTGGCAAAACAAGCAAACGTTATGCGTAATGGATTGACTGATTGGATTTTCTGATGAAATCACACTGGTTAAATAACCTTTTCCCTCTGATTACACACATGTAACTATTTCCGACTTTACTTTGAGCAATGGAAATGACCTCAATGAAAACTTTAATGGTGTCTCAACAAATTACAGTCATAGGGAACTTATTTGTGCATACATTTCTTGGGAAATATAGCACAACAAGGAATGCATTCACAGCCATTGTTTTTCTTTTAATTATCCAATATCGGTTTAACCTTTTCAAAATAAATTAACTGCAGTGTACAGTGTTTATCAGAACGCTTTGCACTGGCGGCTCAGTTTTAGTTTATTACAATCACTATGCAAATAATAACACAAACTATTTCCAGCCATGTTTAGATAGATAGATAGATAGATAGATAGATAGATAGATAGATAGATAGATAGATAGATAATGTAGTTAAAGGGGTCATATTTTGCTAAACTCACTTTTATTTGTCTTTGGTACATTTATGTGTGTTTTTGGACCCTAACAGTTCAAAAAGTTTGAATTTGAACCCTCCAAGCTATCTTTATATTCATTTTGGCAAAAATCGAGTGGATTTCTACAACTCGTTTTAATTCTTGCTTAAAATGTTGCGTCTATAACTAGTTACATCAGGACATTTGCACATATAAAGTCAGGACTTCCGATGAACATTTGTCTGAGTATGACATAACTGTTTATCAGCAGCGGTTGTAGTCCATACTGAAAATATGTCCAAACTTTGAGCTGGTTACGTAAAATGTTCAGTTGTTGGTTGAACGGGACAGAGCAGCAGTCAACAACCTGGAGAGGGTGGGGCGTGAAGTGGCTCATTTGCATTTAAAGGGCCAGCGCTCAAAACAACCTTTCTGGTGTCATTAATCAGAAATAGGGTTGAAGATGGAGCTGTGAGAGTTGAATTAATGAAGAATTCAGACCCAAGCAGAGCATTTACAGTTTATGTAGACCACAGGGAAATGTTTGAAAATGCATAATTCCAATTAAAAAAGCAAAATATCACTCTTTTAAGTGATGTGGGCGGCACAGTGGTGCGTGCAGTGGTTAGTACTGTCGTGTCACAGCTAGAAGATCCTGGATTCAGTTTGATTTCTGTGTGGAATTTGCATGTCAGTTGGTGAATGACCCACGGGTGTGACTATGACAGTTAAGGATTGTTTGTCTATTTTGGCCTTATGATGAACTGGAGACACATCTGTGGTGTACTCTATCTTCGGCAATTGATAGCTAAGATTGGGTTTGACATTTCTGCGACCCTTTCAAAGACTAAGCGGTTCAGAAAATCTATCAATATTTTAATGGTTTTCAAAACAATATGAAACTGCCATGGAATCAAAAAACCAAAAACCTGTTCTCAGTGTTGCTATGGTTGCTGCTAAACAATTATTATTATTCCTGGAGGATTCTGTTGGATGTGAATTGGTTTACGAGCCTGGTTTGACCAGCTCTAAATGTAAAGTGTCATGTGTTAACTTTTGTTATGATGTGGCCCCATATAAATACAGTTTGACTGACTGATTGATTTTACTATTAATAAACTCTGCGACTTGGCATTTTAGGTGGCATAATAAGATGCTTTCTATTGTTAAAATGGAAAAGCTTATAACACATGCAACTTAGAAAAACATTTTCAAAAGTCATGGAAAGCATTTGGCATGCTTGATGAGACTGTATAACTGCAATTTAGGAGTTGTGTGGCACTCACCTGTTTGATTATTTATTTAAAGATTTTAAGGTTAGGCTAATATTAACTTATTTTACTATCCCTGAATAGAAATTAAATCTGTGCATTTTACCCATCACAATAATAATAATAATAATAATAATAATAATAATAATAATAATAATAATAATAATACCTTTTATTTATAGCGCTTTGGATCAAAGTGCTTTACAACACAGCAACAACAGAAGAGTAAGAGCACAGTAAAAATAGATTAAATAAAATGGAATATAATGAATAATAACACTTCTAAATAAATACATTTCCAGTAAAAGCAAAAGAACACATTAAGATCAGAGTAACACCATATGACTCAGAACAACACACCTCAGGGCTCATGTACAACAGTAAACAAGTGGGTCTTTAGCTTTGCTTTAAATACCTCTATAGAACATGCCTGTCTGATATCGAGGGGTAAACGGTTCCACAGAGTTGGTGCTTAAAAAGAAAACGCCCACTCACTGATGGTCTTTTTCCTGACCTTGGGAAAGTTCACACAGTGCCTATGATTAGCATTTAGCACATAGCACACACTAGGAGCAGCGAGCTGCCATTGAAGGCTCCTGGAGACCAAATCCAGTTCTTCATCAGCACCGTGGTCAGAAGCACTGACAGGAGACATAACCTATCTTATTAAATACCTGTTTTTAAAAGGTGGTCACCCCTTAATTTTTTTTTTTCCATCTTTAATACATTAACACTGGTTGTAGTATAAATTGATAATTACTTCATCTTTTATGTAGTGTTGTGTGTACATTACATAGTGTGTGCTTTACTGTAAAAAAATCAAAAAATAAACTATGCATAATAAATAAATCAAAATAAAGATATTTCACTACAGCATGATAGTTTCGTGACATTCCATGGTATTCTTCTGCTTCACTGTTCTATTCTACACATGTCATCTCTGCCGCACACAGCTCTACCGTACAGAGCGTTCTCAGTCTGTAGCGGCAGCAGCAGCTTCCCCCAGACTCTGGACAGAAGCTGCACTGATTCACGCTTCCTACACTGTCGAGAAAGGCACAAAACAGGCTCTAACTGGAGCTGAGTGGGAATCTCAGACAACAATTCCCAGTGTTTGGTGTTGTTGCGGCTGATTAATAATGTTGTTGTATGGCTTAAAACCTGCGGCGTGGTCACATCAGTGCTGCCGTTGTCCCGCTCATTCCATCTGACAATGCAGGACTCAGGCCAAGGATGCCTTGGCTAAATGCCTGGAAGAAAATAAGTGAGAAGCGTGGTAATTGTATTTTCATTGTTTACTGTATAATTCGCCACCTCAGGGGTGGGGTCTGGAGTTTGTTTTTCCTTTTTTTGTTTTTGTTTATGGAGTATAAATTTTATATGATTATCCAAAATTAAAGGGGACAGGGCTTAAAGCATAAAACCCAATGAAATGCAAATACAACATGAACAAAATCCTGCGGGTAGGTTGCATGAAGGTATTTGTTTTCAACTATAAGAAAAAAAAAAAAAACATGAAGAAAATCTTTTGTGTATGAGCATATTTTGTTCCTAAAAAGCCCCCGAAGATTTACGAAAGGAGGTGTTTTACTTCTGAATAGCCTTGACCGTAACCCTGACTTCTGTTTACATATTCCTACAGTCCTTGACTCACTCTACTGTCTATGTCACTGTAGATATACTATGTCTGTGTTCGTCCTATGCAAGGTCAAAGTGAAGTTTAGTGTGTCAAGCTAATGCAGGTTAGACTACACAACACATCTGCCAGGAAAATATCATGTATCACACGGAATTCTGCAGAAAAGGCGCTGACAGAAGTCTAAAAACTTAAAAAATAAATGCAGCCTTAGTGAGATTTAGTCCTAATTGTGTTAAAGTGTTAAGACAAAGTTTCTTGTCCCAAAAATAGAAACACAAAAATGATATGTCACATTGTTAGCATATATACATATATACATTTTTGGCCAAATTTTGATATCTATATAAAATGAATAAGCAGTGTCAGGAAGGTAAAGTTATGCAGATATCACAATTTGGCCAAAACTATGACTTAGGCAATCGTGCTATGAAGCTAATGATATGTTATATATACAGTAATATGTATCATTATACAGGTGGAACTGCGCTGCCAATGTGCTATATATAAATACATGTATTCTTAATAAGCAGGGCTTCCTTTACATGTACATTTACATCTATGATTACTAAAGAATGTCAAGACTGTGTGTATTTTGGAGTCATATTTTTGGATTAAAGGTCCATTGTCTGATGCTACTTTTCTACTTATGGTGTCAGCTCAAGTTGCCTCCACTTTTCTCCTGTGTGCTGCACTTCAGAGGAAAAGTCCCACCGCCTCTGATGCGGGGACCTGATGTTGAATGGTGTTGCTTTTGCGCCATCATTTACACTTATGATAGTTTGTGGTAAATATGGTAAAGTAACATGTAGGATGGTGTGAAGTAGCTCAGTGGACTGCATCTCTTGTTGCATGTGATGTACGTCACCAACACCAAAGGGCTGTTACCTCAAAATTACACCTTGTTTTCCAGGAACATGGGTGTCAAACTCATTTTAGTTTAGGGGCCACATAGAGCTGAATATGATCTCAAGTGGGCTGGACCAGTAAAATAACCTATAAATACTGTCAACTCCAAAGTATTGTCTATGCTTTAGAATGAAAACATTTAAATTAAAGTATGAAAATGTTTACATCTACAAACTGTTCTTTACAAAAATGTGAATAGCGTTAACAACCATTAATATTTGTTAAGAAACATAAGTGCAATTTTACATTATGCTTTAGCTTATCATTTATACATGTGCATTACAATTTACAGTCCACAGTAGATATTAGCAACAGGCGTAATTTTGTTGAAATTGCACTTATTTTTCATAAGAAATTTCAGGTTATTCACATTTTGGGGGAAATGATAGTTTGCACATGTAAATATTTTCATGTTTTTTTTTTCTTCTACTAAACAAAAGAGAACATTTTGGAGTTGTCATCATTTATAGATTATTATGATAGTATTTTACTGAGCCGACCCACTTGAGATTGAATTGTGCATGAACTAAAATGATTCTGACACCCTTTTGATCATTAATATCTTCAGTGTAATTTTTGCATCTCAAATTCTTCCCACTGGCTGGACTGGATCCTTTGGCGGGCCGGTTCTGACCCATGGGCCACGTGTTTGACATCCCTGCCTCAGAATACGATGTTATATTGACAAAGGAAGTGAGTTGTCTTGCTTACTTTCATATTGTGCCTTTATAACTCTGAACAGACTCCTTTGTCCCACTTCAAAGCATTGGTGTCTAATGTTAAGGTGTATTCTTGTCTCCTGGTGTGGACCAGAGTGAATATCCCCTTAAACTAAAAACCCTGTCCATCTGTCTGTCCAGGTCACAGGGTCTGCCTCCTAAGCCGAGGAGCCCCGAACACCTCCAGCCTCCAGCATGTCCAGGGTCTGTTCCAGGGGTCTCCTCCTGGTGGGACATGCATAGAACACCTCCCTTGGGTGTTCATTGTGAGGGTAGATCTTTACCTAGTGGTAAATAAATATTACACATTAAACCTTTAAAGTGAAACATCTGACTTTTTATTTATTCATATTTATGTCATATATTACATAAAACGCACTCTGAATTCCATTATTTCACACTCGTAGATATTAACTCACTTTTTATATGACTTGCACAGTGGTTTATTGAAAGACACGTATGTTTTATTTATATTAGAGCTTTTCTGAATCACTTTTTTATTTTCTGGTTGCAGTTCAACTTCAAGCTTCCACCAACACTACACCTGGAAGGGGCGGGACTTCAGTGTTCTATAACCACCAATCACGGTTCAAGGAGGCATTGTAAAGTGAGCAGTCATACCAGTGCCAGTTCTTTACTGGACTTCTGCCTCCAGATGGTCCAAAGTTGAGCAGAACTCAAGTAAAGCTGTGAAAGCTTTTGTATCCAACATCAGTTGTTTGCTGTTTACCTCCACAAACGGCGTTATTGTTTGTGTCTGTACGTTCGGTTTCTTATTTGAAGACTGTTATTGAATTTTGTGTTTAATGACTTCTATTGAGCGAGTTCTGGCAGTTAATATTCTGCCATTTGCTACTGTTTTACCCAGTTTGCAACATAAATTGACATAAATTTTCCCTTGCTTTATGTAAGTAGTAACTAGATTACAGAGTGGGCATTTTGACCTGTTTAGTGGGTTTATTTGTAAATGTGGCTGCACTGTCACATCTATTTAACATCCACTAGTGCAACAGAAACTACAGCGCGATACACTGACACAGAAGGGCTTCTATATCCTCAAAATCAAAGAGGGGAGTGAACTACATTACGTGGGTGTTGCTTTTCCATTTGACCTTTTAACCACTTCCCTCCCCAGCCCTGAACCTCCGATTCATGCCCAGGAGTCCACCAGGTCAAGTAGAACAAAATAAACAGCAAACACACACTGTGACCACAGCCCCGCTTGGAGACTCAGCATTTCACTGTCGCATTCACAGAAAACCGCCAGCGCTGCCCCAGCTGAAATCCACCATCTTCAAAACAAAAAACACACACAGACACACAGACACTCAACCAACCACAGACAGACCAGCAGATAACATCCTCTACTCAACATGATGGAACGCAGTCACTGAAACACATTAACACTCCCCTGAAGTCATGGGATATTGCAAAACTATTTTAAGGTCGTGACAATCGTCTCACTGTAACTTCAGTCCATAAATGTTTCACAAAGCTGTACAGGAAACTGTGCAACCCCTCCGAGGCATCTAAAAACAATGCATAAGAGAGAAAACAGTCACGAGAGCCGAGATTACAGCTCCAACCCACATAACAATAGTAATAATAGTAGATAACAGATGAGTGTTTATAGAAGAAAAGCCAAACACAACTTAGAGTCTTGTCACCCGGGGTCACATCCTTCACTACTTCATCTGGAAGACACAATGATTTGTTTATGCATAAATAGCCGTTAGTTTACTTAAGACTCTGACCTTTCTCGGGACCTTCACTCATTATTATTTCCCTTTCGTGAGCGTGTGTTTGTGATGGATTTTTACATGCAGCTGCACAGACGTTTTAGCATCAAACTGCCATCCCATTAACCTTAACAAAAGCATTTACTGATGTAAAACGCTTAATAACATTTGGACCACTAATCCTATTAACAGATATAAACCTTCTGCTTCACTAAGGATGTTTTTTTTTTTGTTTTTTTTTGGTAAAACAGTGTCTCTTTAACCAGATTTTAAGATTTTAACATTATTTTCCCATTAGTCTACAATAAGCTATATTTTCAAAGTGGTACCAATTATCAAAAATACCACTGAAAACAAATGAAACCGCATTTTTTATTTATTTATTTTTTAATTTTACAGCCATTTAAAGCATAAACTGTTACAGAAGACTTTCAATCTAGCATAAAGTTGTTACATTTTTATTAGATTTTCTCATGTTAGGGGTAAATGCAATAATTTTCCTGGTTTTCAATGTTCAGGCAACTGAAATGACAATGTGTTGATATGGCTATGATAGAGTGGACTGTGCATTTAAGAAATAATGTAAGTGCGTGGAAGTACAGTTGGCGGAAAAAATTATTAGACCGCCCCTTGTTTTCTTCTATTTTTTGTTCATTTTAATGCCTGGTAAAACTAAAGGTACATTTGTTTGGACAAATATAATGATAACAATAAAAACAGCTCATAATTGTTTAATTTCAGAGCTGATATCTGTCCATTTTCCATGTTTTCTCGATAATAACCAAAATCACTTCAGTTCTTACATCAATATCTATGTCATTGTACTGACA
>JAPQRP010000005.1:42424299-42438479 GCA_037367295.1 Apogon hyalosoma | reverse complement strand
GTGTCTTGCCCAAGGACACAACAGCACATGACTGGGACAGAGCGGGATTCGAACCGCCAACCCTTCAGTTATTGGACGACCCACTCTACCACCTGAGCCATGGCCGCCCCTAATGACACTGAAAACCTGACAAACGGCATTTTACCTGATTTCTTTTAATTTATTGATAGAATTAGTGGTTGAAAAGTTTTTTTTTTTTTTTTTTTAACATTTTAGATCAGTAGATGCTTTTGGTTGAAGTGAGGCGCAAAGGTTAAATATCCAGGTAAAATGCCGTTTCCCAGCTTTTCAGCATCATCAGATGTGTTTTATTTGGATGTTCAGAAGCTCAGTAGTTAATGTGGAAACACCATCATCATCTGTAACATTTATTCACCAGTAAAACCCATGTAATTTGATAAATGACAAGCGTTTTCTCTGTTTTAATATAAAAACCTTAGAATTAACTCTGCGTTGATGAACATCTACATGATCAGTGAATTAAACAGGGCCGTAGGCGCAAAATGGCAACCACGCTTCTGTCAGCCTGCCCCAGGGCAGCTGTGGCTACAGATGTAGTTTACCACCACCAAAGTGTGAATGTGTGAGCGAATGAATAATGGATCCACTGTACGCGCTTTGAGTATGCATTCATAGAAAAGCGCAATATACATCTAATCCATTATTATGATTATTATTAAATATAGGGAAACATCACTGAAACATGCAAAATGATGGGGATAAATCATACCACGAAAGTACTTGTAGGTCTTAAAGGGTTAATAACAGTGATTCTTGAAGCGTGTTGTACTTTATCTGTGCATCTTTCGTCTGTCTTAAGGTTTACACTGTAAATGAGACAGGAGTTAAACAGCAGTGTCAGCCTGTTGTGGCATCCTGCACACAGGATGTTGAAAGTGTGAAACAACAAGCTGGTGGAGGAAACATGAATAAATAGAGTGTATGACTGTTGCACAACAACCAGTGCAGACGTGCAGAGTGCTGGAGACAGCGGTTTCACTTCAGCTCTGCTATCTGGTGAAGAAACCCAGCTGGAATGACCAAAATTTCATCTGCGAGGAGCCACTCTGTCAATACGGACAAAAATTGATGTGCTTTTCTTCTAGGAAAGCACATCATCTTCTGATTTTTTTCCCCTCCGCTCTACAAACCAGACATTCAGCTTTGTTTGTACATTGTCAGTTTTCTCTATTTTTACATACTCTGTGCAGTTTGTTTTTCTGTGGCAGAAGTCACACTTTCCACACAGCACTATTTCCGTCTATGGGGTAAAGTGCAGTGCAGACAAAAGAAAGAAACCGCTCAGCTGGTGAACTTCCTGTTTTCTTACATGGTGGCTGCTACTTCAGAGAATAAGCAAAAAGGTATATGGCGTATATTATACATGGGTGACTTAAAATGCAACACAAAGAGCTCTTTATGTTATTATGTGTGCTTTTACATGGTCAAAAATTGAGTAGTTGAGAAGAAGCAGAAAAGAAAATTTCCCAGGTAGGTTGGAAGAAAGTAAAAGTCTACAAATACTGCTCGTTTCCAACGCTATTATTTCTACGTACAGGCTGCATTAAAGAAAGGTACAAGCGGTACTGCACCCTGGAGAGCTTTTAGAGTTACTGTGTTTTCACATGGCTGGGAAATAAATGGAGTATTTCACGAGAGAAAATGCTTCCGTTTCCAGGAAATTTTGCAAACAGTGTCTGTGATCATGCACTCTGCCTGTTTCACTCTCTCTCTTTGCCTTAATCACTATCATAATAGGTCTGTTATCCCGTTCATTATCCCTCCGTTACAACGCTGATGAAATGGCTAAATCACAGGGGAGGCTTTTGGGTTGAGTACGAGCATCATTCTGACTTGTCTCTGGTGTTTAGTTTGATAGCTCCCTTCCGCTTTGTAAAACAGTAGTTGGAAAAAAAAGAAGTCATCTTTCATCTTTGCAAAGAGCTGGAGCAGCAAATATAAAAAATCAGAAAACTATAGAAAAAGTAGGAGTTAGGATCAGAGCTGCAACAGTTAGGAGAGAAATCATCTGTTAAGTTACTCACCAGTTCAAGTATTTTTTTTTTTTCTTATTTTTGGATTTCAGCCTTGAGGTCTTATAAAGAGCATAAACATCAGAATTTTACCCCAAGTCAGAAATTCAAGAACATTTTATCTACTGAACTGTTTTTAGTTACATAATTAAATGAGTAAAATGAATAAAATATGAGTCACCATGCTCTATTCTTCTTTTTCTTCTTCTTCTTCTTCTTCTTCTTATTATTATTATTATTATTATTATTATTATTTCAATTTAGTGATTATTTTGTTATCTTTTCTATTTAATGTATTTTATGGAAATTTGTTGGTGGTTTTTGTTCCCTTTGATGATTATTTGTTCTTTTTTTTTGCCATTTGTCATGTTAACTTTTTATGCTATTTTTTTGTTTGATTATTTTATTCTTTTTTTAAATGTATTTTTTCATCGTGTCTTTCTTTCCTATTTCTTTAATTATGCACTCATTTCTTTGCTTTGTTTTGGATTATTTTGTTAACTTTTAAAACATTCTGATTATTTTAGTCATGTTTTAAATGTAATATATATTTTGTTCATTTTAAAAAAAATTCAGTTGGCTATTATTGGTTATCTATCTCTTCTATTTTTGTTTCTTTTTTTCTGCTTCTAGTACTTGCTGTTTTAATACTTGTAAGTTTGCTTTCAGAACAGAAATGAATGAATGAAATAAAGTTCAATCTTACTGAACAGATTTTTTAAGCAGCTCTGAGGACACAAAATAAATCTATGGGTTGTGGAACAAACAAGACATTTCTTATCATCTTGATTGTCATTTTTCACATTTTTCTGACATTTTAGAGCACAAACAACTAATGAACTGACAGAATAGTGGACAAATGAATGGACAATCACCAGCTGCAGCCTGACACTTGGCTGTAAAACACTTTTTCATCATGTCCACCAACAAAAACTCAGTGAAATCTGCTACAATATAAGGATGTATAACTCATTGGTATATCTTTTAAATGTGATGATGCAGTGATGAAAATATGGCTTCATGTGTTTACATCATATAAAGTAAGTGACGTATAGAAGGTGAAAAACCTGACACAGAATCTATATACGTGATGTAGTGTATGTATAAAAAAAAAAAGAAAAACAAAAAGAACAAAAAACATATTTCTCCCATACTGAAGCTACTCCCAACAAAAAAGGCCAATATATGAGTATGGGACATGAAAAATAATAAGATCTTCCAAAGTAGCGGTAGAGGTTTGAGCAGAAAAAAAACAGATCTTATGAAACTTTGCTCATTTGGATCTAAATTTGCAGCTGATTTCAGTCAACCAGAAAAAAAAAAAAAAAAAAAAAATCACCTGTATAAGTATAGCGATATTTTCCGATGATGGAGCTGAGATTTACATGATTATAAACACACCACGCCGCCCACACCTGAGCTCATACACCTGCACTTAATCCTTCTCCAAACATCTGACTACAGACTTTTTCCAGTTATATGATGGAAGTGCAGCTCATACTGGGTCTATGCATCACACACTGCAAATAATTGTTTGGTTTCTTTTCCCAGAATGTTCCACCCAGTCGTTGGTCGGTGCTCCTTCCTGCCAACTCGGTGACATACGAGGTGTGGCTATTGAATAAGGAGCCTGAGCTAATGTAAGTCCAACCACAGAGAAAACCACATGGTATACATTGACCAATGGATGAACATAAACAGCCTCTGAAAGTTTGGATCCTGGCGTCTTTACTTGGATATTACATATTACTTGAAGTAGATGTGTTTTTCTGATGGGATTAGTCTCATTATTTAATAGCTTCCACTCTTAACATATATTCTATGTTGTATTTTGTGGTACAGCACAGTTATTGTTAATGGTACAGTTTGTTTTTAGTGTGGTGTAGAAGATTGGTGGATTGGCTTGTGACTGAAGTGTCGTCAGTTTGATTGCCAGGATCCTCAAAGAAATTCTTGGCCCTTGAGTAAGGCACTTAACCCCCTATTTGCTCCCTAGGTGCCTGACAGGGCAACCCACTGTTCCTAATCTACAGTTATTAGTGTGTTCCTGTATGTTCAGCCAGTGATGGGGTTCAATTTCGGTGTGTGTTGGACATAAAATACTGACAAATGAAGATTCTTGCTACTTAAAATTTACTAATTCAAATATCTGGGCCTGAAAATAACCAATAAAAATGCCTTTGAATCTGTCGTTTAACCCAGTAGTCCCCAGCCTCGGTATGATTTGTAATAATATGGGGAAGAAAATTTGTTTGATTAACATGGGTCATGGAACCTTTTTCATTGGATCACTATTTGACTCAAGTAAAATAATGCATTTTTTCTTTATTTTCAATGGGCTTATATCTTGGTTTGATTCAAGAATTTGCACTAAATTTGAGGAAGATTTAGGTGCAAGTATGTGGAGACTTCAAAAGTCCTGCCACAAGAAAAATGATACTCATCCCAGACAAAAAAAAAAAATCACACACATAATATTTCCTTGGACCACCTTAAGCTTTGATCATGGCATTGTTTATATAATGCATTATCACGATAAATAACATTCATTTCCATCCTGAGTTGTATTAACTTTTTGCCAAGATCCTGATGGAGAGTCAGATCGCTGTGTGAAGTCGCCTTAATCTTATCCTGGAGATTTTCATTGGGGCTCAGGTGGTCTGGACTCTGTGGTGTCCAATCCATATGTCAAAATGATGTCTCGTGCTCCCGCTTTCACAATCTGATTCTTTTGAATCCTGGTTTTGTCATGTTGGAATATGTCAATGTCATCAGCATAGAAAGAAACCCACTGATGTTCAGACCTGGTCACTGAGTATATTCAGGTTCGGCTGACCTCATTTTATGGACACATAATGTTGCTTAATCTAAATCTGACCAACTGAATCAACTCCACATCATAACGTTAACCCCAGAGGCTTGTACTGTAGGCACTAAGCATGATGGGTAATCACTTCATCCACCTTTCTTCTCACTCTGGAACAGGGTCAGTCTGGACTCGTGAGATCACATGACCTTTTTCCATTGAAACACAGTCCAATCTTTATGCTCTATACAAACTGATGGATATCTAGGAAACGAGAAGCTCCATCAGTTAAAGGGTTAAAGAACATGTTGCAGGTGAAACATCTTGATCACTGTGGTAAATATCCAATGGAACTCAACTATTTAGCTAGCAAAATCCAGGTGATGACTTTTTTCCTCATACAATTTCTGTCCATTTTCATCAAATATTAGCACAAAAAGTTGGTGAAACTTAAATGGTAAAATCAAAAACATCAAAAAAGGTGACTTTACTGTTTGGCGAGCCTTATATAGCTAATAATAAGGAAAACATCATAATATATAGCAGAAAATGTAAAGCAAGAGCGTGATACTTACTGACAAGTATTTCCATTGTACTAAACTAATACTTCTACTGCATTAAATTTACTAGACATTTACAGTACTACTACTACTACTACTACTACTACTACTACTAATAATAATAATAACAATAATAATAATAATTTTTTATTAATTTGTTTCTCTTTTAATTTTGTACAACTACTCTACCCAGTAGTATCCAAATGATCTAAACCAGCTTCCACATTAAAATAGCTGATAAAATCATTATAAAATCAATAATCTATCTATTTATCCATAATAACATAACATGTTAAAAAAGGAATAGTCTACCTTTGACACTTTGATGTATTTTGTTCTAAATGCTGGTATACCTTTACTAAGGTAACGTAAAATCCAGGACTTTGGTAAAGGCGCATTCGTACGCTGTGATATTTATGTTTTTACTGTGAAACCAAATGATGTGGATACGTTTTCCATCTAAATCAAACAAATCCTTTTCATTTCAGTGGTCAGTTCTTCTCAGATGTGTGTACAGTGTTTTGATGGTGAAGAATGAGTACAAAATGTAGTTGTTACAGCGGTTCTTGAGATGTTTTGTAAGTTTGGGTTCTGTGGAGGTTTGTGGGGTTTTTTGGGCTCAAGTTGAATAACTTGGGAAACATCACAAAGTGATTCATGTTCTGTTTGTTAAATGATTTAAGGGTTGAACTGAAGGACAAAATCACAGTTTCATTCATTTATGTTGTAGCTCTTAATGTTTTAGTCGAATATAGACACAAGAACACACTGTAATGCTGCTTGCCAAATTGCGCAGACTAAAAGTAATAACATTCAGACCATGAAATACATACACACAGACTGAAAAGGAAGAAAAACCCTGCTCAGCATTTCACTCTCCACTCCATAATGCCCTGCTGTCAATCACACAAAACCCCGGCTCAAAAACCCATCAGCCGACTGCACACCGCTGCAGCCCAACGTTCAGCAGACTTCACGACAAATTACAACCTGTGATCGCAATCACACAAACAAAATCTGGACCCCAGCTCCACCAGAGTCTCAAACTGGAGGTGTCTCCCGTCTGTGCTGAGGCGTCTCCTGTCATGTAATCACCCCTGTGGTTTTGTTGACTCCGAGGAATGCTGATAAGGACCGTCGGTAGTGCAACTCCCTGAGCCGCCAGGGCTCGGCACATAAGCGGAGATTCATCAAAACATATGTGAAGTGGACTCGAGGCTGATTGAGAGGCCGATATCCTCTCCTCTGGTCTTCATTAGACAGAGGAATGGGGGGGGTAGGGGGGCTCCACACCACAGGGACTGGAACGCACACAGCTCTGGTTCCCAGCAACTGGGTCAGGCAGCGTGGAGCCGCCACATTTAGTCTATTTAGTCATCAGATCTGGCAACCCTGGCCTGTTGTACTGGATATGCAACAGCATTATTAGGGGCCCTTAAGTTCATGGTTTGTTTGACAGTGGAGTCTGAGGGTAAATCAGGGTTTTTTTATTGTTTAGTGTGGTCTCAGAACACTCTGCGCTCATAAATATAGCTATGGTTA
This sequence comes from Apogon hyalosoma, assembly GCA_037367295.1. Classification (NCBI taxonomy): domain Eukaryota; kingdom Metazoa; phylum Chordata; class Actinopteri; order Kurtiformes; family Apogonidae; genus Apogon; species Apogon hyalosoma. The sequence goes on along the minus strand of JAPQRP010000005.1, from coordinate 42,431,538 downwards.
CACTTCGATTAGTTGTGAAAGTTGCTGTCAAAAGTTATGTCTGTTTTTGTATCTCAGCTCTTCTGTTATAGCAATTTAGTACGATCAGAAACTTCAGAGTAGTTCAGCTAATATTACAGACAGAACAATGAATCCGTTTGACTGATTAATTGGCACAAATAGGACATTTTACAAACTATCAGTATCTGGAAACTGACGCAAATAGTGGTCAATAGCTAATATAAGGCTCCTCAACTGGAAATACTGACCCAGACAGAAAAATAACAGTCAGTTTTTTTTCTGTTCTAAATTATTGCTGTTATTATTATTAATGTTATTATTTCAGGGTGGTGCCTTCAGGCACTCCGGTCTCCCCCACCATTAAAACTAGGTATATATAGGTTAGTTTCCCTGTTTCAGCCCCTGACCACAGTGCTGATGAAGATCTGGAGTTGGCTCCTGAGGGCCTTCATTGGCATCTCACTGTTTCTGATGTGTGCTATATGCTATTGCTAATGCTGGGTGTGCTGTACATTAGAGAGCACCTAGCATTAGCATTAGCAGAGACTGAATTTCAAATATTGGGGATGACAAAACAAGTTCACCTTTAACCTTTTATATAAACCTTTAAAAATCCACCATTGGTTGACCTCTAGCTAATATAAAAAGGAATATTAACCGTGCCTTTTTGTAGCAATAATGATGTTACATTTTATCTGTGGGCGCCTTTCAAAAACAAAGACGCAGGTATGTGCAAGAATTATTTGCCACAGTAAATATTCAAAATATGAAGAAGTAAGAGGGCGCCACGGTGGTGTAATGGATAGCACTCATGCCTCACAGCGAAAAGGTCGTGGGTTTGATTCCAACACCAGTTGGTGGGACCTTTCTGTGTGGAGTCCAAAGACATGTACTGCTAGGTAAATCAGTTACTCTGAATTGCCCATAGGTGTGAATGTGAGAGTGTTTGTTTGTCTCTATATGTCAGATGTACTGGCGACATGTCCAGGGTGTACCCCGACTTCGCCCGTAAGTAGCTGGAGTAGGCTCCAGTGACCCCCGTGACCCTAGTGAGGATAAAGCGGGTTCAGAAAATGGATGAAGTAAAACTATTACAGTAAAATTAGATGTGATTTAACATTTTTTGAAAAGATGGGTTTTGATACAGGATTGTTGTGTATGCCATTTCACATTTATTTGCAGAAACTAGAAACACAAAACCAAGTCACAGGCTGAACTTTTACCTACTCATTCAGCAGCAGAAGGTCCTTTGAGGTCCTTTACTTGGGCACTTTCGCTGCATATTTTTTTGAACCTGTTGCTTATGTCACGAGTACTGTCACACAGAGCACAAATATTATGCAACATGAAAACAAGGATAATTTTTCTGAACGTTCACAGCATGACTTTGCGAGAAAACAACATCACATGATGGACCCGAAGCTGTTGATTTTTAGCCACAATGATCACAACAATGATAAATATATGACAGTGAAGGACATATGCAGTATTGCATTGACATGGACTTAAATCAAATACATTTTGCATTATTTGTTGTGTGTTTTTACATGTACATGACAAAGAAACATGGGAACAGAAGATCCTGGATCAGACACAGATGCACAGACTTTAGGTGACATTAAATCTATTATGTCCTGAATATATTTAAATCTTTAATTGAATTGTGGCAACAGACACAACCTGGCATCACTATCAGTGTGGATAATTTTCACGCAAATACATCTGTGGGTGAGTATTTCACACTTGTGTTGTTTATTTGTTGCACTCCAAGTGTGAAACAGACTTTTTACTGCACCAAATCTAAGAGACAAATATAATTTCTTCTACCCCACTACATTCATGACTCCATCCCCTCCTTCTCCAGCTAAAAACCACATATTCATTTTTATGTCATCACCCTGAAGCTTCGCTCTCCTCTCCTGCTGAGAACACATGGACAAAGTATCATGATGACTCAAGACACCATACTTCATTTCTTAGTTTCTGGTTGCCTCATACCTGGTTTGAGCTTTTAGCTCTAAGTTGGCAAAATGGTGAATATTTGTTAAATCAGTAGGGATGAGATTTCCATAAGGGGATAAGAAAATGTCCCTCCTCCTTAAACTAGATGAACTCTAAAAACAAAATCATATAAAGTCGACTATATACAGATACCTGTTGCTACAAACACTTGATGTAATCCTAGAAAATGTAACACACTGTTTGATATTATTTGTTTGATCTTGTTGCATATTCAGACCCTGGGGTGCCGATAACTGGGGTGAACATGACAGATTCATGGGGCCCAGTATTTGTGGGGGGCCCATAGAGCAGTGGATGGGTCCCAGTGGATATAGGTTAGAAGTTGTGAAAATTTTGTGTATGATCCGTTGTATAAGAGAGGTGTACCGGTCAGGAGGGAAACGCTGAAAGTATGTTTAGTTTCATTTTCACAGTGTCGTAAGTGACGTTGTGTATGGATTTCTTTTACCTGGCAACACATGATGGTGAAATATGATTGGACAATCACTCTAACAAACATACACATACAATACTGGAAGCAACAGATCAAGGCAAAAGATATGAAATAAAGGGAATAGACTATTGGGAACAATTAAATGCATCTTAATTTAAGAAATACAAAAATCTAGGGTGTAAATGTGGGTCAGTGACTGACTCTTTAGGCTGTATCCACTGTTGTTTTGGATTAAGGTAAAAGTTCTCTGGGCTGTTTGACTGGTTGTCATTGAACGTTGTGGTATTAAAATGACTAAGAATAGTTATAATCCCTATGAATCAAGTTGGCATATAAAAAGTCATGTCAAAACTTACCATTTCAAATGGTATTTTCAGCTCAGAGGTTGTTGTTCCTTTAAGAAAAGAATGAGAATCTTGCCACTGCATGATGGAAATATTGACATTTATTCCAGCAGAGTACTTCGTACTACATTAAATCATCCATTAAGTAGTTGAAATGATCTTAATCTTGGACATGAACAACACTAAAAATGCAGTTTATCCATTAATACTGTGGCAACATGAATCCAAAAAACATTGTAAAGCTATTACTTTTCATACTTTAAGTACATTTTATTTGTATTTGTGTTTTTACAGTATGGTGTCTTTAATGAATACTTTTTAAATGACCCCATCAATTGTGCTAATTCTGCTTTAAGATATTGATAATTAATGAAGGTAATGACAGACAGCTTCATGAATATTCACACATTTAACTCCAAACATCCAAACTCCTCTTATGAGCTAGCAGATGTAACAACATATTTGATTTGAAGTATAGATTTTTATTTTTTTTTTAACTCATAAGTGTTTTACTCTGAAACAACATGTTCCTCTGGTTCCTGTCGTTTGTAAAATTGGCTCAGGATGATGAGGCGAGTCCGTCACAGAATAATGGAGTAGCCTCGGTCCTCTCTCCGGCTGAGAGCGCATGGAAAAAGTATCCAGATGGCTCACAGAACCTACTTAATTTCTTAATTGTGGCCGGTTGCCTGGTACCTGGTCTGAGTTTTTACTACAATAATGACAAAATGGCAGAGGTTAATTTGCTAATGTCCACTCTGCTGAATTTTACAACATTAAGTATCTTGTTGTTTGTGCACGTCCGGAGCTTTAATGGACAGGTGGGCAGCGGACAAATGATGATTATTACAAAAAAAGAATGTTTTTTTTTTTAAAAAGGTAAACGTCAGTGCTTTTGTATATCCTCACATTAGATATCATCAAATCTTTCAAAAATTGACTTTTGCTGTAACTAAGCATGCATTTAAGACATAAAAAGGGCTGTATTTACTTCTTCTCTGGCAGATAGTCACACATTTGTACCTGTTCATGGTCGCTTGTGTACTTTAGGTAAACTTGGTTCTATCAGCAGCAGCCGCAAACAGTGCACAGGAAGTTGATGTCGTGTAAATGTTCTCCTATATGTATCAATATTCATGGCTTGAGTGGCCAGACTGTTTGCAGTCATTAGTGCACTTACCGCTGTCTCTTTCTGCTATCTCATTACAGAGCCAGTCACTCAAGATGTGCTACCCTGCAATAAACATGAGCCTGTCATTTTCATTTTGACACCCAAAGTCAGCCCCTAACTGCCAGGAAAGTGATTTCCCCCTCGTGCATTATAGAAAGGTAATAACTTTTATATCAAGACGTGCACAGCCTGAATGAGATGATGGTATATTTATTACTGTATGTGATAGACAACTGACACTTGTTTTTTCCAAATTCAAGAAAAGAAGAAGAAAAAAAAAACAAACTTCTGTTAAGCTCTTTTTATTTTTAGCACCGTCTAAGTTTTTCATCTTGTGACTTTTATTTCTAAAATCTGATTAACCTTTAAAAACCTAGAACTATTTTTGTGGTGGCGTCTCTACATTTAACCTTTCCTAAGTGATTAATCACCATTTATTACAATACCATTCCCTGCATTTTTAAGTGTTTTTCAGTCAAAAATGGGAATTTTCTGATGTTCAATGAAGTTATCATGTAGATGTTCATAAAAGCTCAAGGTAAATTCAAAGAAAAGTCTCTTTTTCTGCTAAATATATCACTCATTGTGCTTAAAACAACCACCTACTGTACAACTACATGGGTTTTATTGGCAAATCAAAGTTGCAGAAGTTGACAGTGTTTCCACATTCACTCTGAACGTCTAAATGGGTCATATCTGATTCTCCCAAACAGCTACAAAACTGAATTTTACCAGAATGAGTGAAATGTATTGATAAGATTAGTGGTTTACAAATTATTAAACATTTTATATCAGTGGATGCATTTGTTCGCCAGCGGCTGTTTAGGTCTTCGAGGGTTTTAACGCAGATCTGAGAGAGATGATTGTAAATAAGAGTGCAGACACTTTCACAGAGAATAAAAGAACTGACTAGTGTGTTCTTAATAAACAAGGCCTAAGACAAGCAGAGCAACAACACAAAATGTAAAACCTGCAAACTGAGATATATATGAAAGAAAAAAATCAATCAGCAGCTGATGTGTGAAGCTGTGAGAAGAGCATTGACCTGACAGGTGAAACCAGGTGAATGCCATCATTATTGATTTAATCTATAAAATGTACCTCCAGAGCCATGAGGCAGGGATGTCAATACACTTCAGCTACAAAACAATTTAAAATCAGCTGAGCATTGACTGAGCTCAACAGTACTAACTATGTGCATTCCTATGAATTCTAACTTGTTCACTTAAGGAAAACCTGAACTTAAAGATTCCCCAGTTTGGTCCTCTGCAGATAGACAGAATGTATTATCATTCAGTCAAATACTGACACTACGTTTCTTAAAGAAACAGATGCATGTGCTACCCAAACTATTATTACCTCTAGATATGGATATATTAGCATATTTTTTAATCATTCATTGTGTTTTGGCATGAATATGCATGTCAAGCAAGTCAAATGATTTCCGAATAAAAGTAGTGAAATTTGACCAAGTTTGGGTCACTGATAATGAAAAACTAAGGCAAAAGCTTAATTAAACCTGGATTGAGGTAGTTTTCAAGATACAGTATTGGAACAAAAGAAGAAATTATACCAGAATTTATAAAAACCTTCCCTCTGCAGCTTTCTCCTCTCAGTCCAAACAATAATAATAAAATAATGATAATAATAATAATAATAATAATAATAATAATAATAATGACAAAATAATGATAATGATAATAATAATAACTATTATTATTACATAAATAAAGATGAAGCCAGTTTTCTAAGCTTCCATGTTAAAAGCCAGAGTTGAGCAGTAGAATCCCTGTCGTGCCTGACAGAATCTGATAAGTGATTGGCAATCACAGCTGTCAATCACGTATTTGACCCTCCTACTTGTTTGAAAATGTCTGTAATTAGACAAAAACCTGCATCACGATGTAGATTTTCCAGCCTGAAAACACATGGAGAGCGTAGATGCACACGTCTCATGTCCTCTCAGACCACTTGAATCAGAATATTCTGGAATTTTGATTCTTAAACATCTACCAAGCACCAAGAGAATAGATGTTACTCAAAAGGAACAACATATTCTACTTCAAAACAGTGCCTGCATTTTAGAATAAATTCATTTATGGAATTCCTTCAAGTACAAGACTTATATATCTATTAAGTGTACATAACCGTAGATGTAATATCACTTCATATATGTTGAAAACATGAGCTAAACAACACTTTTGTCATTTGTTTTGCAATTTAGCTTATCAAATTTTGTCAGATTTGGCCCATTTTATCTCTGAATCAGAACTATAGCCCAGTGATATCTGTTGACAAAACACTTCATATCTTAAACCTTTAAGAATTGGGTTTAGGCACTTGCAGGAAAGTGTTAGAGAAAGGCAACATGCTTTAGTTTTACAGAAAATGATTGTTGATGTATTTTAAACCGGCTCCTGTGTATTCAGAAAAGGCTAAAACACACTTCGTTGACAAATGGATGTTGGTTTCTGTGGTTGTGCATCATTTTTTTTGCATTGTCATGTTTGTTGAAAGATGTTGGTTTTCAGAATTAAATGGGAACTAGTTTATTTGGCACGTACTGTTCAACCATTCAGCTGATGATAAGAAGTTGGAGAGATGAGGTGACTGTTTAATCTTGATGAGAAAAGAAATGGGATACGACAAACTTCATTAATCTTCCTAAACTGTGGCTACTGTGAAAAAAAGAAGATAAATAGCTGGATTTAAAGTTTTAAACAAGAAAATACAGGAATATTTTCTTCTGTCACTCTGCTATTGGAGTAGCTCTAAACCAGGGGTGTCAAACATGTGGCCCACGGACCAAAACCGGCCCGGCAAAGGTTCCAATCCAGCCCACTGGATGAATGTGCAAATTAAAAAAACTCACACTGAAGATATTAACAGTCAAGGGTGTTGAACTGGTTTTAGTTCAGTGGCCACATACAGACCAATATGATCTCAAGTAAAATAACAACATAATAAATAATGACTATTAAACAATAAAATGTGAATTACCTGAGCAAAAGAAAATAAACTGGAACTTTAACAATATAGTGCCTGTCACCAAATGTTTTGTGCCTTTGTAGATCCAATCTGTAATGCACACGTGTGAATAATAACCTAATAATGATAACCTGAATGATAAGTTAAGGCATACTTTATTTGTCATTCCAAATTTTACATCAAAAAATAAAATTTTGATGCAGTTGACTCAGGAGGCAGCAGCAATAAATAAAACAGGCACTAAATATACAATATGCATATAAAAGCTGTGTGAGAATGGT
>JAPQRP010000005.1:42388563-42403839 GCA_037367295.1 Apogon hyalosoma | reverse complement strand
TATTCTATTCTATTCTATTCTATTCTATTCTATTCTATTCTATTCTATTCTATTCTATTCTATTCTATTCTATTCAGGGAACAGTAAAGCCATGTGACAATGTGGATTTTTATTTATGAATTATGGGATTAAACTCAACTAGTGCGTTAACCCATGGGGATCCACAAGTTCTAGATGTGGTTGTTTTTACGCTGTTGTGTTTTCATGCGTGCTGTACCGCATTTGTCCAGCAGTCACCACCAAACAGTTCTGGGTATGGTAAAGTGATTGTAAGGCTATAGTATTCCAAAATTACTAATATCTCCCAAAGTATTGGTCCTATCAACGTGCCGTTTTCACTAGTCTGTTCCTTGACCACAAATGCGTAAGTACGCCAAACTACAGCAGTCAGCTCTTTCCGAATTTTGTGTGAATCCCAAGACACACACACAGAGGCCACTTGGTTTTTATATGGATGCATCATTTCTAGCATTTTTCCTCAGCTATAAAGACATGATAGTAACAGTGACGACAAATTGAAGGCTCAGCGACAGTATAAACAGACCAATGATAGATTCAGACCGCTGATAGAAGGAGTCGAATCTGACCTTTTTGCTCACGTATGACTCAGATCTGTTTCTTTCATGACAGTGTGAACAGTTTAAATCTCATGGAATCTGATGTTTTCCATTGTGCTTTAGGCCAGTTCACATGGGTCCTGGATCGCATTCAGATCAAGAATTATTTCAACTTCTGCGTCACTTGAGAAAAATAAGATCTCAAATTTTAACACGCGCAACAGTCAAATTAATCCATCATATATTAGAGTAAAACCATGACAGGGAGTTCTTTGTTATTTTACAATGACAATTGACTTTTTTTTTTCCTGAAAGATTATGAATGACTAACTTTTACTTGTAATAGAGCATTTTCAGTATGTATTAGTACTTTTACTTAAAGAACTGGTTTTAAGTGTTTTTGCGTGTGTCTCATTTGTGAATGTACATTGGTAGAATGTACATTATTGTTTGATTTTTTAAATTATTTATTTTTTTAATTTTGATGGTTTCCTATGTATCAGATAAATCAAACTGCACATTTTCCTCACAAATTTCCAGTTTTTTTTTTTCTCCCGTTGATTTGACAGATGGGGAGGGGGGGGTGTCTGAAGGAGAGTGAGGGTGCAAGGGAGAAACCACACAAAACACATTTGGAGGTAATTATACAGCCAGTCATGCTGAGTGACTCCTACAGGCTGAAACACTGCTAACAGTGTTTAAAGTGGATTTGATGAAAGCTTTCATTCAGTCCAGCTCATTAGTTCGAGCCTTGGATAGTACACATTCTGAGATCACTCACTGTAGGGCTGAACGGAGCTGCCAATGCCTGGAGGTTTGCTTTTCATTTATTTCTACATAAATCACTCCAGAGAAACACAAATCTAAAGCAGAACACCTAATACGTCCAGAAAACAGTATGTGCAGAAATGAAACAAGCACGATTTGGTCTAAGAATAGTGGCAACTGTTGCAGAAGGATGGAAATATACAGAGAAGATGCTTTTCCTTTTAGAAACTAGAGAATCATAAACTGGTCAATATTTCTTTCTAATACATCGAGGGAAAAACAAGATGGAAGCAGGAAGAAGCCGGAGCAATTTTCTATTTTACCAAGAGATTCACAAACAGTAACAGGATGAATACAGACACAATATGTTAAATACAATGACATGCAATATACTGTATTTTATTAAATGGAAACGGGAACTGGGCTTAAGAGCTGTACAGTACAAGAGGGTGTGAAGATACACCTACTGAAACAGGAATCTATTTGATAGTCAGGAAGTTAATGTTTTCCGTAGAGTCACACATGTATTTGACTATGTAACTGTCATAATGTAGGTTTTACATCTTAAGCCGACGACACACGAACCCCATCGGACATCATCGTGCAGTTTGAGAGTCTGCTTGGTGTGTTCCGTGTGATTGGCCGTTGCCCGTCTTTTCGACCAATTGAACATGTGTAATCGGCCGCGACCCATCGTGCCTGTCGGACCCATCTGATTGGTGGAGGATATCCCTTGACTTGTGAATCAGTGAACAAGAAGTTTCCATGTGAATACAGCTATACCAAGACACTTCACACTATTATGTTGCGTTTCCACTCCATGGTACCAGCTCGACTCGACTCGGCCTTTTTGCGTTTCCATCACCTAGAATCTGCTACCCAGTACTAGTTTTTTGGTATCACTTCTGCCGAGGTTCCAAGCGATACTAAAACATGATGTACAAACACTGCAGACCTCTGACTGGTCAGACAATTGTCTCTGTGACCCACTGTTTAACAAAAAACAGATGTGGAAGTTGACAGTAAATATAGCGGTAGGTTAATCCACATGACAGCCCGCAAAACTACACCACGGTCGATCGAGGAGATTCGGTCCTTGGTGGCCGACGTAAAAATTCAGACGAGACAACACGTAACAAGCGAGTTCATCAGCAACTCTGAGCAGACGACATGGAAGTAACGCGCTGCATCACTATGATGTCCAGGTACTCTAAAGTCAGTAGTATCCTGTAATGGAAACGGTTTCAAGGAATAGTACCTGGTACCCGAGTCAAGTCAAGTCGAGCCAGTTCCATGTAGTGGAAATGTGGCATTAATGTCTTCTGCTCATATTGTATCTGAGTGCGTGCCAGTCAGTGCTGCCTACGGACTTCATTCATTCCATGAAGTGAACACGGTTAACATCGTTAGCATAGTGCGATTTCTCCTTAGTTTTCGCCTGTTTGGTCTAGAGAAATGATCCGTCATTTCTGGTTTTACGTCTCGCGCAAGCGCAGAATGTACGCTGAAGTTGGTAGTTGATTTGGTGTGTTCGTCACACTTTTTTGACCGTGTCGTGCGGATGGGAGCCGACTGATCAGTCAGGCTGCCTTCTCTGGTGATGATCAGCAGTCGGGTTGGTGCTTCTTCACCCTTACATCTTAAGCAGAAGTATCTTAATACCTCGTTGTAATACCTTTGATGGCCTCTGGGGTTGACTCCAGAAAACCCTGGCTTCCATGTATTCATATTGAATTTCTTTATAAAAATACGAAGTCAGTCACTTTTATCCAGGACTCATTCCGGTCTCATCTGTTTTATTTCGACCCTTAAATAAATAATCTTGTGGTCAATCTTTAAAAAATGTCCCGTGTTATTAAGATCTTAAGTGAAATAGAAGTTTTGATCTTTATCAGGCTGTGATTGACAGGCCTGTATCCCGGCCATCTTCACCGCTGAGTAAGATTTGGGGACTTTTATTTTAATCAGTAAAACACTTTTTCTTCCTGACAGCTCCACTGTAGTTGTGGTTAATGGGTTCTACTGACAAATCTGTAAAATTTAAATGTGTTTTGTAATGTTTGATAAAGTTTTCCTGCATCACCAAACTAGTGCTTAGCATTAGCTCATACATGTTCCACAGTTCCATCCTTTTTATCCAAATACAGTGACTTTTGCCTCCAAAAAAAACAACATGAATGTGACCAAACTGCAAACTACTGCCTTCAAACCAATGGCTGATGGGTCATGGTTCTTCCAGTCTGGCTGGTTGAAGTGTTCCACTGATAAAATTCATCATCCTTCATCCAATTACAATTCATTAATATTAATATTATTATCATTATAATTTTTTGTTGCTATAAGTCAGGGATTCCCAAACTTTTTCAGCTCAAGACCCAAAGGATGTCCTCCTGAGGACATACATTTTCATTTCCTAGGACCCAGACTTGCCATTACATCTATATTTTTTACTGATTCTTCAATTGTCAAAAGTTGAGGAATTCTGTGTTCATTATAACCACAAGTCTGGGAAAGAATGTCTACATGTCAGTCACAGCTGGTAAAATATGGCCAGTGATCACTTCTTATACTGACAAGTAATGTTAGTAGCAGATTAGGTGTTGTAATTACCATCTAACCACAACCAGGCAGACAAAACAAACATACACACAAAAAAACACAACTTACTCACTGTTCTGCCATCAAAACTCTAGATGTGTTTCTATCCAAGTTTTTTTTTTATTCTCGTTTCCTATTCAAAATGAACAAACCTACTATTTTGCACAAAGTTGTTATGCTTGGGAGAGCTGGTGTATTGATAAAAGCTAAATGTGACAAAACGTCCTGTATTCGAGCATTATAATGTATCTAACTTTGCCGAATCATGATACAACACTGTAAAAAATGACCGTATAATTAACACTAAAAAGTTGTAAAATTGCAAGATAAAAAAACTGTTAGTGAAAATACAATACAAAGTTGTTTATTTGAAAATACTTTTGTGTTAATGATGAAATCAAATATAGCTGCAGTTTTTACAGGAAAAGTATGTTCACAAAAGCAGATTTTTATGTAGAAATTATGTATTTCTATTGTTTGACAAAATAAAACTGTAGATTGAAAAACAATTTGGTGCTGTTTAAATTGCAAGACCACAATGTTAAAATAACAAAAAAAAAAAAAAAAAAAAAGAGGAATAAAAAGTAAACAGTTAACACTTTAACATTTCAAACATGTGTGATGGGTGGCTGTGGCTCAGTTGGTAGAGCAGGTTGTCTAATGACTGAAGGGTTGCTGGTTCAAATCTGGGCTCTGACATGTCACACATGTTGAAGTGTCCTTGTAAAACACCAGTAGGACCTGGTGGCTTTGGAAAGCACTTTAGGCACCATGAACATGTGTAAACTAAGCTATATAAGTGCAGTTCAGTTACCATTTAAATCCAGTGTTAAATATATACATGTTTTTAAATGTTAAATCTACACGTTACTCCGTAGATATGGTTACGGTTTGTTGTGTTTCTTACAGTATTGCTCTGGTAACCACAGCTGCCAGTTTTTTTCCGTAAAGACAACAGGATTTTTTTTTTTTACAGTGAAATAAAACTGGTCCATTATCCATTTTCTGTCCAAACCATAATTTGAGGAAACACTGCCATAAAGAAAGGACATGACAATAAGACACTTTAGCATCACATTTTAAGGAATTTGTGTTGTACAATGAACCTTGAAATCCATCTCCATCACATTTCTGCAGCCATAGTCAATACAAGAAACTGGTTTTGGTTTGGTACCATTAATTCCCCCTGTCTAAAATCAAAGCCTAAAATGAAATCCATTTACCACAGCCAAACACATTAATGTCTACAGATTTGTCATTTCTTCCCAGAAACCAAATTTCCTGATGTTTCTGAAAATCCATTAAGTGCTTACGAAAGCAGAGTCTGGGTGCACTGAGTTACTGTGCAGAGTGTTCTCCTCATTACAATACATCACTGGAAAAACAGGTTGATATTTCCAGAGCAGAGACAATGTGCTCCGCTTTCCAAAACAAATGCCAATGCAAATGTTGCACAAATTCATACAGGATGATATCCAGCATGGGGAAAGCGAAGCTGTGGGAATGAAACAAAAAGTACAGTATGGAAGATTTATGTATAATATCATGGATGAATAAATAGTAAAAGACATTATTTGAGTTTTTTGGGCAGATTTTTTTTGGCATTTTTGCTCCTGCCTGTGTGTAATTAGTATTACATACATATGAATGCATCTGTCTTTCTGAAACCTGGAAGGTATATTGACGGAGTGACCATCTAGAAGTTTGATTTTGGTGCATTAAAAATGAAAGCTATGGAATGAAAAAGTTCAAAGTGCCTGTGAAGGGAATGTGTTCCCTATTGGATGCCTTTCAATATGCAAATGTAAATGTGAGCAGGAATGGCAGAGCTCTGAAAGGAGTACAAAGTGCAACCAGAGTGCTACATCATCAAAATCAATTTCATTCTTTAACCCTAAAAGACTTGGACCATGGCCAACAACAGCACAGGCAGAAAAAAAAAACATCTGATCTGGACTAAAATCAAGCCTCCTGATTCCAAATTTGAAATCGGCACTTATTCAGCATAACAGGGTTTGGCGTGTGTGAATGGGTGAACGTGAGACTTTGTAAAGCACTTTGGGCACCATGAAGGTGTGGAAAAGCGCTATATAAGTGAAGTCCATTTACCATTTAATAACAATAATAAATGAATAAAAAAAGAAAGAATTAAAGGGCCTTTCATTCAGTATTCACAACCTAAAGATATTATTAGGTTAATAATTAAATCAACCTAAGTATCTGAGTCCTTCAGCTTGGATCAGAGACGTTCATAAATGTTCAGATTCAGATTCAGAAAACTTTATTTGTCCCCAGGGGGCAATTTAAGGCACATGTGAGCAGCACGACTTGAAAACACAACAGTACGTATAAAAACAGGGCACTAACAGGACATTAAAAAAGATTTAAGTAGAAAAATCAACAATATATACGCAGTAAATCCAGTGCAGACAGTATAATGTAAACAGGAGTTGCAGGGGTTTTATATATTTACATGTTATTGTAGAGGTAGTAATGGATGATAAATAATACTAAATAAAACAGCAGAAGACAGGTGTGTAGAACAGACTTTAAGGTGCATATTAACCTTTTTTTTTTAGATGATGAGATGCTCATAAATGTCCCCGACTGCCTCTTGTTCTCGTGGTCGTAAAACCAACAGTAAACACCGTCATGTTTGGGTTGAAGCCCCGTGGTACCTGGATTCCATTTCACAAACATCTGGAGGAAATAGTTTACCATGACCATCACTAACCAAACTGGAGGGGGAAAAAAAAAAAAAAAAATCAGGGTGTGAATGGAGGACATTGATTTTGTGAGGTCCTCTGAAACCCACCCATTCATGTGCTTTAATCACATCCTCAAATCATTGATCATAAAAGTTGGCACCACTTGTACAAAGGAATCACATTTGTAATTCTAGCGCTGAGCTTTGATGGGGATATGGGATCATTAATGAATTCCCCATCTGCGGTACGATTAAAATTCCAGTTTTCAGCTGTGCATCATGCTTTCTTTTGGGTATTGAAATTTATCGAACTAAATCATTGATGTCATGTGCTGCTAAAGGCTGTATTGTCTTCAGGTTTGGAATTTTACCTCAGTCATTTATGTCTCTCCTGCTGAAATAAATTATTGTTGAAATCTATGGTTCTACAATATTTAACGTTCTGAAACACTAACCCTGCTGATACACTTAAACAAAACAAAAGAAAAAGGTTAAATGGAGATCGTCAGCTTACCAGTCTCAGCGCCGTGTCTTGTTTGAGTATTCAGACACTCTGTACTGAACATGATTACACCATTATGTTCTGTAGCATTGATTCTTCAATGAAACACAAGTGGTTTCTCCTTTTGAGCCAAGAAGTGGCTGCAACTTGCTCAGTAAAAGGTAAAAATGTACCTAAAAAAATTAAGTATAAAACATCTGGGGTACAGTTTTCTAAATAAAATGTAAAAAATTCCAAAAAGTGACAGCATCTAGTTTTTCCTGTTATGTTTCTCAATTCTGGTAAATTCATCCATTGTTAAACAAGGTAAATTGAAACCTTACTTTATTCAATTTTTAATTGTGATTCTCACTGATGGAACATGTTTGGGAAACAAAACAAATACATGATATATGCTCAAGAAAAAAAAAAAAAAGGTCAAGATTTGTCCAAATGCATTTTTTGTGCTGTGAGAAGGAAATGTATGAATTCACAAACTGAGGTGATAGATTATTTAGAGAAAAAAACAAACAAAACACCAACACAATAACACCCAGACTCACTGCACACATCAGTCATTCTGTGATGTCAACATATGCTCTTTTCTAAATGTTAAAGATTGGAATTGCCTTTTTTTCCGCTTCCATCCTGCATCTCCTGCTCCCGGTGGCGCTCGTATTTAAGGGCATTCATGTGCACAGCGAGGGGGTGGGAGGGGTGGGGTTTCGCCAACGTGACCCTGGGCCCTTACAGACGAAGACAGAGCAGACTTCTCTCTGACTCAGCTCACACAGCGGGCTGTCAAAGCCCATCACCGTCATACACTCCTGCGATCAATACTTTACAGCCTCCTGACAAAGTGTGTTAGTGCAACACACTCCTCTGTCTTTCATAAAGAAAGCGAGGAAAGGAATTTAAAGAGCAAAATTTTAGGTTTTCAGTAGCGATAAAGATATGTCTTTGCTTTCGTTGCTGCAGCAGGCTTAATATCTTCCAAAAATTTCCAACAGCGTTCGTTTCACAAATGCCTTTAAGCCCTGACTCTGCATAAATGAATCCTTTATTTTCTAGCATCAGTTGAAAGCAAGCAGGGGTATTTAGTAAATGTTACTGGTTATTGCTGCAATTATTGCCCAGACCATGATTTATAACTTGGAACTTTAACACTAAAGGCTTTCCAGACAGTTTTGAAATAAAGCTGGACTTAGGCAACACTGGCACTGAATCTGCACAATAGAGCTACTCATTCTGTCAGCCTTGATGTGTCAATGCAACTTCATTTTATACCGTTCATTATTTTGAAATACTGCATATATTTCCCACTTTTGTAACCCTTCTGAGAAGCAAACACTATGAAAAAAGACAAACAATGCCAAGACAAATTTCTGAATAATTGATGGGCTGAAGAAACTGGGACCATCTCACCAAAACCAGTGAAACCCTTGTTTTTTTATGAGTGTTCATTCTCCTCCATGGGGGCCCGAGTTGAGCCCTTGTACTGTTATTGATCCTTTTTACTTGGAGTTGGAACTCAGGAAAATCTATGTGAGTTAAACAGAACTTTGGATGATCAATAAGTAAAAACCACTGATGATCGCTGGATTATTACAAGTACACATCCAAAAAAAGCTGAGATGCAATTTTCAACACATTAAATGTTTAACCCATAAAGGCCCAGTGCTACTTTTTCGGCAGTTCCAAAATATATTTTTCCTCTATATTTAACTTTCCTAAGTGATTGATCACCATTTATTATAATATTATCCTCTGTATTTTGTGTGTGTGTGTTTTTTTTTTTTTCCCTGTGAAAATAATGGATTTTCCTAAACTCAATTCAGGGATTATGTAGATGTTCATAAAAGCCCAGATTAAAGTTGAGAGTTATTATATCAGAAACAGAAAACTGAAGAAAAAAATTACTTTTCCAGCAAATATGTTATTAACTTAACATAAAAACAAGCATCTCCATCCTCTGTCATTGATCCAACTCCATGGGATTTACTGGTGAATTAATGTTGTAGAAGATGACGGTGTTTCCATGGTAACTACAGAGCCTCTTAATGTCCAGATGGGCCATATCTGATGACTATGAAAAGATGACAAACTGTATTTTACACCAATTATGTAGATGGATTGATGAGATTAGTGGATCAACAGTTACGAAACATTTCACGAGTAAATGCTTTCGATCGACAGTGGTTGTTTTGGTCTTTATGGGTAAAACTGAGAAATTGTACTATTAGAAGAAAAGAAAAGAAAAGAAAAGAAAAAAAGGGTAATTTTGAATATGGTGACACTTAATACATCTCAACAAAAGGTAGGAAAAGTAAGAGGTACCAATATATTGGGTATAAAAACAGTCAGACACAAAAATGGACAGAGGTTCACCAATATGAAAAAAACCCCCAAAAACTTGAATACTCCTTGAACCTTGAATGCCTCATTATCTACAGTACAAAATATAATAATAATAATAATAATAATAATAATAATAATTTAAAACAAATCTGAGAATCTATAGAACAAGGAACCATCCTGAAAATGAATACTGGATGCCCATGATCTTCCATTCCTTACTCAACACTGCATAAAAACCAGACATGATTCTGTAATGGAAGTCACTGCATGGGTTCAGGAAAACTTCAAGTTAAGAAGCCACAAGTGAACATGAGCCAGAAACATAGGGGGGCTGGCCCATAGTGGGCCGCACAAAAAAGAGAAAAAACAGTTTCTTTTGCCGGTGTAAGTCTTAATATTATTGTCCAATCAGCAGCCTGAATGTCACTTTCTAACCAACAGCCCTGCCCCCTTGGGGAGATTTCAGTCAGATTGAAAATCGGCCCAGGCGCTCTCATGGACTTACATGTTAACATTCCTTTTTTCAAATCTTGGACCCTACAATTCATCTCTGTGGGCTCCGGGAAGGCTTGCCCCAATGTGATTTCGTCATACACACTGATGCGTGCTCAGACAATACGCGCAGCACACGCACGCGTCAGGAGACTGAAAGATCGAAGCTGAGAGGTGTTTGTCCACCTGAAAGAGAATCAAGAAGTTCCTGAGAAATCCAATGGGACAGGAACGTCTGAATGCATCGGCCATGCCTTCCATGGAGCGAGAACTTGTCAGGAACATGCCTGATTTCAGTGAGGGTCACTGATCACTTTGCCTGCTTGAAAGACAGGCCAGCAACATTTCAGTGCAAATGATGAGTGAGTGTGTTATTAAATGATGAGTTGTGTTATGCTGTACTCTTCAAATGTTGACTTATAAATAACTGTATTGATTGCATATTGCCTTATTGGAAAGATTTGATTAACTGCAGTTTTGATGATAGTATAATTTGATTTGATTATCACTATGGCGTCCACGATGGCTCTAAATTGTAGACTGTGCTAACAGTGATTTCATGGGCAAACTAGTAGATGACAGTGTATCTGTTGATGGCTATGGTAAAAGTGTTCTATTTTGGAACCAAATTTATTGCATTTGAGACAGTTAACTTGATATAGCCATACAAAAACTATTGTACAGTATGTACATTCATGTTTGGTGTTGCCATCTAGTGGTTGAACAGGAAAACCAAATTAAACAATGCAATGTAACACAGTAAAGTTTGTTATTTGACTTTTATTGCTTATTATTTTACCCACTGAATGGGTCATCTTAGCAGTTAACAGTTGACACCCCCCATGAAATTTGTCAGGAGCCGCCACTGCAGAAACACCACTATGATTGGATCAAAACTCATTTAATTAGATAATATGAGGCAAACAGGAAAAGTCTTCTGTGTGCAGAGGAATTCAAATGTGAAATTCTCTTTGGAAACCATGGATGCTGTATCCTCTGGACTAAAGACAGCAGGGTCCGTCCAGCTTGTTCTCAGTGTTCGGTTAAAAATGGTGATGGTATGGGGTTGCATTAGTGCCTATGGATGGGTTGCACATGTGGGAAGACACCATCAATATGAACGGTATGAACAGGTTTTAGATCAACGTATGCTTCACCCACACAAAATGTTTTTCAAGGAAGGCCTTGAATATTTCAGAAAGCTGACATTAACCCGCATGTGTTACAACAGCATGGTGTCATAGCAGAAGAGTCCAGGTCCTGCACTGAACTCTGCAGTCCAGACCTTTCACCAACTGAAAACATTTGGTACATCATGAACAAAAAATTCACACCAATGAGATCCCGGACAATCCTGTATCAGACGAGGATGGGACAACATTCCTCTCCCAAAACTCCAACTGGTCTCCTTAGTCCTGGACCATGTGGACAGTGGTGTTAAAAGACCACATTACCAAATTAAAAAAGAACCTTTTTTCCTTTGTTCTGCTGTGAATAAAATATGGGTTTATGAGGTTTGCCAGTCATTGCATTTCCGACTTCCAACATCTACAACAGAGATGTTTTAAGATTAAAGGGGGAGAGATTTGGACTAAAAACTGAATCAAAGCAAGATGCAAATTAAGTGCAGGGAAATGTATAGGAAGCTTGGAGCTATACAGATCCACCAATAGCAGTCCATATGTGGGTGAAAGCAGCTAAAAAAAAAAAAAAAGTGAACAGAATTACCTCTGACCTACAGTACAAAATCTCTCCAGAGACTTAATATGTATGAAGCAATCTAAAGTACAAAGTTGGTGGGTGTACTCTAGTTTGCCTTCAAAATGGCTGTTGCAACAGCAACTGCTCACATTCCAGGAGTTTGTGCCAGCACCCTCTTTAAACAGACACACACACACACACACACGCACACACACACACACACACACACACACACACACACAGAGTTAGACATATCACAAACATATAGACAGACCAGAACACACGCTGACACACACACTCACACTTCAAATCAATAATCTTCAGTCCCGCTTCATAAACAAACACACTGGCTTCTCTGTGGAAAGAAGGCTTTGGAGTCTGCCAAGTCTCAGTCTGCTACTTATGTACAAAATTCAATCAACTTGAAACTTTTTTTTCTTTTTTTCCCAACGTGTGAAATCCAAGAGTTTGCTTACAGAGCCTTCGTACGGCTCCACAACGCAGCCATGTCAAACAAACATGATAGTGTGGGTACACAGTATTGTACTGTGGCAGCAAAACACTGAACTACATCTGAAATGTACAAAGTGCATTAAGGCCAAGCCAGAATAAATGTTTACTGCCATCAGTTATCAGCTTCTAATCATGTTCCAATTTAGACCAAGTTAAAACTACACTGATGTTTATTAGGATTGCAGACATGCTAAAATGACCATTAATGTTTAAAATGTGGTGCTTCGATATTTACCTACAAGCCTCTATGAAAACTTCATTGGAAATGTAAGACACTGATGGAAAAGTAAGGTTTAACCCTTAAAGATCTAGAGCTGTTTTTGTGGTGACTTCCAAATGATTTTTTTTTCTCTACATTTAACCTTTCAGAAGTGATTTATCATCATTTATTACCTTCTGTATTTTGCATTGTTCAATGGAAATCAAGTATTTTCTAATATTCAATTTAGCAATCATGTAGAGGTTCATAAGTCAGAGTAGATTCAAAGGTCATAACATGACAACAGAAACAACTGAAGAAAAAGTTACTATTTCAGCAAATATATCATTAACTGAATATAATATAAGCGTCGACAGCCGGTGTTATTTGTCAGACTCCATGGGTTTTACCGGTGAATTAATGTTGCAGAAGATGACGGTGTTTCCACATTGACTACAGAGCCTTTGGACTCAAAAGAAGAGACATCTGATGCTGCCGAAAAACTGAGAAATAGCATTTTATCTGAATTATTTAATTGCATTGGTTGGCATAGAATTAGTGGTTAAACAGTTATTATACACATTAGATTTTTAGCTGATTAGGTCTTTGAGGGTTAAACAAACAAACAAAAAAAGTCCATGAAAGTAAAAGTCTGTCCACAGAAAAGTAATGCGTATTATCTGTGATTTCACAATGAAAGCACGTCTGACTCACCCATACTGCAGTCCAGACAGAAGGGGTCCATAGTGAGCTACCTGGCAGACAGACAGATCCGCAGATTTATTTCTTCCCTCGTCAGGTGCAACCTGCCCTGGAGATCAGATGAAGACCGTCTCAGACTGTTCTCCCACCAAACCCTGCTCTGAGACAGCTCAAATCCAAAGAATGGACGGTCCCCTGATGCAGATCAATCTGTTGAGGGCTCCCCATTCTCAGCGTTAGGAAATCCTGGCTTTCTTTACTTTTAAGGCAATTGAAAGAGAGCAGAGCATGGCTGAATTCCTAAACAGGACTTTCTCATGCTGCTGGTACCTTCCAGGACAATGCCGCTGCAGCTACAGTGCTGTTTTCGGCTTGTTTTTAGAATTTTAGGTGCTTAACACTACTTTGTTTTGCGGCTGCTGTGCACGGCATCATTCAAGAGCAGGATTTCATTTCAATAGTATCAGGACTGTGCACAGGTAGCGCATGTTCAGTTACATTCCCAGCATAAATTACACAGAGTAGCCATTTATATTATTCATTTTTGTGATTCTCATGACATAATTTAGCCGGCAAATCCTACTATGACACATAATATCGACAACAGCCCAAATATATACAGGATGTCAAATGTAATGGGCAGTTGGACGTGCAGTAACACACAGTCTATTAAATATAATGATACAGAACATTATTTGCCATTCACAGAGATGTATAAATCAAGTAAACTACTCTGTGTTTAAAAGAAATTGATAATATTAATAAAACTACATGCAATGTTAGTTTGGAGTTTATGGATGCCCTGGGATCTGTGAATGTGACTAGTGCTTATATTCAGTGGGAACCTGACGGTCAAATGCTTAAAGAATATCCTGTGTTGCAAGAAAGACATTAGAATTTCTGCAATCTACAGAAATAGGACAAATGTCCCTGTATCTCACTGGCATGTTCTATCAAGAATCTGTAACAAGTTGAATGTGCGAGGTTGTCAGGTTCTGTCTATGTTCGAGTCCTGTGGTCTGCATGTAGGAGAGCAGTCTCCCAATAGAAGTGGGTGATACTTTCACTGAAGATAACGCAACGAATTCAATCAAAGTCCACATGTGACTTCCTATCAGTGCTCAGTGGTAACTATATAGATATATCGAACCATTTCCATGTTATAAGCCATCAAAATATGGAGTATTATATGTAAAGGCACATATTTAATATTTCCAAAAAATTTGATCAAAATTTTAAACGAAGACAACGACTCCAAACACAGAACCTTCACAATAGCTCATGGCCTATTGGCCGATGAGCCAAATATATATGTAATGTCTAGATTTTTTAAAACAAAAAATCAGTATTAACATTTATAGATATGAATATATCATTTTATTGACATTTATTTAATTTAGTGTTTTAACTTTTGGTACTTTTATAATTACAATTATGGGAAAATTTGCTGGCCTGGTCTACAACCACTTATTTTTCCCGTCTTCCAACTTTTTGGAGCTGCATCACTTTTCTCAGTTTAAGCAGTTAATATAGTCTCGATGTTCCATTGGGAATAAAATATGGGTAGAAGATTCGGAAATCATTAGATTCTCTAAATTTTACACAAGACTACACAACTTTTTTTTTTTTTTTTTTTTTTACAATTGGGTTTGTGCTTAAAAAAAAACAAAAAAAACAACTCTTCTAAAAGTCAAAGTCCTGAAATGTATATGTATACTATATCCACCATGTACTTTAACTTTTTCCTGCTAATTTAAGAAAAGCAAAAATGACACAGATACTTTAGTAACAAATTACAATGAGATTTCACTTATTCATATACAATGGCAACATTTCTTCCTAGTAAAAAAAAAGAAAGAAAGAAAGAAAAAAATGTAGTTTCACTGAGTCAAAAACACAAACTTTAGATGTTTATAAAGGAATCAGGCATTAAGCAAAGACTGGACTGGGATGCATGAAAAACAGAAGAGCAAAAAACGTTTGTATTCGATTACATTCTTTTCATTTTATAGATTCAGTGTCACTACATGTTTGTGATCACTGAAATGAGTGGATTAAATGGTTTTGACTTTTGGTTGCATGGCTGTGTTCATCACTGACATCACCTCATTCTCTTGGCTTCACTGATGCAGTCACTCTGTCGCAGATTAATGTGAATAACTGCTGTTGTGTGGATTTGTTGCAGGTATCATCTGGGCTG
>JAPQRP010000005.1:42338562-42354899 GCA_037367295.1 Apogon hyalosoma | reverse complement strand
TTGTTCAGTATTAATTGTCAGTCTTGTAAATCCAAGCTGGACTGACTGTACATATCCTGACCAAGGAAAATCAAATTATCCCTTTGTGCAGTCATATATACCTGGCTTTTCTGCCTCCGTCCATAATAATATACATTATATAGACTAAATTTCATCTAAAATTAACATTTTTTGCAACATAGTATAGCAAATTATTACATGATGAAAAACAAATACATTTTAGCAAAAAAATGTCTTCATTTTAAATGTCTGGGGTTGCCGGAAATTTTTGACGTTAAAATGGGGTCATGGGCCAAAAAAGGTTGGGAACCACTGGTTTATACTATTTAAATTACATGAGCCTTCACTACTCAGTCTGAAGGCCCAGGGCAGATTAAGGCGAATACACACCAACCCGATTTTCAGCAGTTGGACGTCGTCGGGCAGTCTGGCGAGGTCGGTGACATGAGTCTGCTTGGTGTGTTCTTTGTGATAGGCCGTCATTAATGCCGTTGTCAGTCTTTTTGGCCGATTCAACATGTGTAATCAGCCACTACCAGTTGTTCAGTTGGACCGATCTGATTGGTGGAGGGATAGCCCTTGACTAATGAATCAGTGAACGAGCAGTTTCCATGTAAATACAACTATGGCAAGATACTTCACACTATTACTGACTTCTGTAATAGACCATGAACCGCTCATATCGTATCTGAGTGAGTGCCACTCAGTGTTGCCTATGGACTTCATTCATTCCATGAAGTGAGCACTGTTAGCATTGTTAGCATAGTGTGATTTCCCCTTAGTTTTCGCCTGCGACATTTTTCTTTTTCCACAAGAAGCCCGAGAGCTGACAACGCCAGCATCATCTTATTACCAGCTAACTATCTACTAACTATCTGTTCAACAACTACAACAACAACCCTTCTTGACTAGTCAACATTCTCTGCTGACAACAATAACTGACGACAGCGAGCTCTGTGTTTTGGTCTAGAGAGATGTTCAGTCATTTTCTGGTTTTACGTCTCGAGCAAGCGCAGAACGTGCGCTCAAGTTGGTAGTTAATTTGGTGTGTTCACACTTTTTTGACCGCGTTGGGGAGACAGGAGCCAAAGGATCAGTCAGGCTACCTTTTCTGGCAACAATCTGCAGTCAGGTTGGTGTGTGTTCACCCTTAGATGAACCGTGGCAACACAGAGACTGAAATCTAATTGGACAAAAAATCTTGCATCCACATACACGTACTGGAAGCAGTGCAGCCGAGAGAAATGCTAAGAAAGGAAAAGAATCACCTATTGGGAATAAATTAATACAATTTCATGGAACAAATATTAGAATTTCGGTTGTAAATGTAGGTCAGTGTTTCTGATTATGTTTACGCCAGCAGAGAAGGCCTCACTGGCCCTGACGGCCCACCACTGAATTATGGTTGATTCAGATTATATTTTATACTGAATTCCTGTTTAAACAATACATTTTACTTGCTGAATAAACACTGGGTATTAAATATGGCACATTTCTGTATCTCTGAGTAGAGGGCTGTATTAGTAGACAAAAGGCTGCACAATATATTGAATACATTTACTTAATTGAGGTTTTGCTCACTGAAAACTAGTCTGAATTGTTTTCTGAGTAAAAATGCTTGTGAATACGTTCCTGCAGTTGTGCATTACACAAAGTTTTTCCATTCATCTCTTTGCCAGACTGCTTAGTCCTCATGAGGGCTGCACAGTTGACAGGACGCGGGACTTACTTGCTGTGAGGCGAGAGAGTACAAACCACAGCACCACCACCGCCCACATGTACTTTTATAGAACAAAACTGTTTCTGAATCATGTATTTTGGGTCAAAAAATGTCCCAGTCCTAGTCAGGACCTTGATTTTAGAGGCACAATTCTTTAAACCTTGATTAAACCTCGTTAAATAGGGAATTTCAAGATAAAATACGTGGGATGAAGAGAAATAACCACTACAGGAAGCATGGTTGACTTTATTATTTAACAGTCAACAAATGTTTTAATTTTTACATTAACCCATAAAGACCCAAACGACCACCAGTGACACAAACCATCTACAGATCTAAACTGTCTAATACCTGTTGATCCATTCATTTTATCAATACATGTAAATAATTAGTGTAAAATACAGTTATGCATCTTTTCATGGTCATCAGATATGACCCATTTGGACGTTCAGAGGCTCCGTGGTGAAAGTGGAAACACTGTCATCTTCTACAACATTGATTCACCAGTAAAACCCATTGAGTTTAATCAATGACAGTGGATGGACACACTTGATTTATGTTCAGTTAGTGATTGATTTGTGCTTTAAAAGTAACTTTTTCTTTAGTTTTCTCTGTTCTTGATTTAATAACCCTCAATTTTAATCTGAGCTTTTATAAACATCTATATGATCAGTGAATTAAATACAGGAAAATACTTAAACACAGGAAAAAAAAAAAAAAGCAAAACACAGAAGAGTGGTGATAAATCACTTCAGAAAGGTTAATTTAAATATAGAGAAAAAATCATTTGGGGACCATCACAAAAGTCGAGAGTCTTGATTGGACACAGCATAATGCAACCGTTTTTTCAGATATATTTTTTCATGTTTTTTTAATGGAATGACCTTTGCAGTGCATGGAGTTGTTTTTTTTTTTTTTTTGTAAGGTAAGGCTGTGAAATTCTTGTCCCCTGCAGAGAATAAAGAAGCATTGCTGGGTCTCAAGAGGAAAAAGATGCAGAGCTAATGCTAATGCCACTGTTTTCGCCAGCGAATCACGTGTTAAGTCTGAAAATACATTAATGATAACTAACCAACACATTGCCATATATTGGGTTGATTATTTGACTTCAACAAGTAATTAAAATGCTCATCTTTATTGCATATGAAGCAAAACGTTTCAGCCTTTACCACAGAGGCAGGACATGCAGGGGAAGATAATAGAGGAATGACAACCAACCAGATGGGAATCAAACCGGGGACTGGTCGCTCGGGGCATTTCATCGTCTTCCATTGTACACAGTAACTCCTACTGCCAACAGCTGACTGTATTATACCCCTGAGAGCAGATCTGTGCTACCTTTTTATTCCGATGAACAGTATTTTTTGCACCTTCTCTCACCATTTTCTGCTGCATTATCAGTCACATTTCATATCTTCATTTCTTTGTTTGATCTCCAAACCAAACTATGCACAGGGTTTGCATTCGAATACAGACACATCTTTGATCTTTGTTCTTCACTCAAGCTAAAGATGCCTTTTATGTGTTGAAAACAGAATATTAACAATAGATTAAAAACATAGCAGGTACCAGATAAGCACCTATGAAGCGCAAACGATGAACTTGACTACAGGGAAACATTTACAAAGAATCAAGATGTGGAAGGAGTAGTTTACAAAGTGGCTGCTTGTGTTTCAAAGACTTAACCAAACTATGAAGAAAAATATGAAAAGAGAATGTTAAAAAGAATACCTGTAATATTAAAAGAAAAAAAAATCCTTAGGGGATGAAAACCATAAACCATAAAAAGTGCAACTAATCTTAAAACCAGGACTAAAACTACCTAAGGCTAGAGCTGGTATTTGCAGAGCAGAGTCATGGACGTGAGGAGAACAGAAAGCTCAAACAAGTCATATTTGAGTTTGTTCGCCTCGCTAACGTCTACCTGAAGGTGCCAGCTCATATTCTGAATGTTAAATGTGCAATGAGTCCTTCAGGATTTTTAGTGTGCGCTTTGTGAATGTAAAAGCCCGAGTTCAAGCAGTTATGACAGATCGCAGTCTTATTATTTCGATCCCGCTGTGTCAAAGGGAATTGGATCAGATGAAAAATAAAAAATAAACAAACAAAAAAAAAAAACTAAAGGGGGAAAGTGAGTTAAAAAGAGTAGCACTCAACAGGTGAATAAACATCCGTTTTGACACACTGTTGTGCATGTTTCTATTACATTTACAACATCAAACAAGGAGTGATTGGGTGTAGCAGAGGTGTTCCAGAATACAGGTTGAACTGTAGTGGATTTTAAATGCAGATATGATAGTTTAGAGAAGGTAAAAGCCAATTCAGAGGTCGAGCCCCTTCCAGCGGGAGTTAAAGGTTAAAACCCCCTTTATTATAACTAAAGAGGGAATTCTTAGTTGCTTTTCCATTGACTCTCAATTGCAGAAATATAACTTGTGCATAAAAATGTACCTAATGGAAAAATGTCAAATTCACCAAAACTCTTGTTTTTTGATTAGAGGTTTTTGCACTGGCAAGAGGTGGTTTTTCGGGTGTAGTGCAATAGTTATATCACGCAAAACTGCAATCAAAAGACCTTTTTCCGCAACTAGTCACGTGAAAAAAAAAAAGGATGTTGATGGTCGTTACAACAAACAAAGAAGAAGAGTTTTAAAAGAAACATGGAGCAGTATGTGTATGACACACCAGGAAACTGAATCCTTTTTTAATTTAGTACAGGATAGAGGAGTAATATATGATAATAATGAATATATCTGTAAATCAACATGATATTTACGTTTGTCTCCATGTTTATGGAATGACTTCTCGTGTCATCTCGTGATGATAAATAAACAAACCATTGCATTTGTGATTTAATGGAAAAAAACAACATTATGCACTTCTGTTTTTTTTCTTTTTACATTTAGTAAATATCGGTAAAGTTTTGCATATTTGTCCAATGGAAAAGTGACTAATGTCTGCATTTGACTCATCCTGACCTAGCATTAGCACTTAGCTCAATAACTCATGCATAACAAGAGTTATGTTAAATAACTCAGTAAATAGCTATAAATAAATCATTATGTTAAATAACTCAATAACTCATCTGTCACTTTACTTGTTGCCACTCAATTTTTTATTTTTATTTTTTATTGCTGTGTATAGTTATATTTTATTTTTATCGCAGCATGGGCCTTAGACTTTTACTAGTTCAGTCTTCTATATGTGCTGTACATATGGTAAAACTGTCAATAAAGCTAACTTTGACTGAGCATGAGAACAGGAAAACTCAACACAGAGAAGTTGAAGACAGACAGGGCATCAAACCCAGAACCTTCTGGCTCTGAGGTGAAAGTGTGGATGAAATGTAACCTATAAAAACGATATTTACAATTGCCAGAGAAAAAACATGAATATGTCCATTCACTCATCTGATGTGCGTCTATTTAAAATACTATTATATGCATGAAGAAAGCAGCAGTTTGTTCTAAGCATTGTACAAAGTCACATTTGGCTTATTAAGAGTCTGGTTTAGACCAGCTCTAAATGTAAAGTGTCATGAGGTAACTTTTGTTATGATGTGGTGCTATATAAATTAAATTTGATTGGCTGATAATTGATCTAATTTCATGTGAAACAGCCACTGGACTGCATTCCTAATTACATGTGATACATGTGATGCAGCTACCAAGGCCCAAATGACCATTACCTTGGCCTTTTTTAAACTGGTTCTTCCAAATATCTGAAAAAGTATTCATTGGTAACAGATGGAATATTGTTAAAATTACACTTGTACTTCTCGTCAGACATTTAATTTCAAAGTAAAAGAGGTGGGAATCTTTACAGGTCAGGTCATGTTTATGCTGCAGACGTCTTCAGACTCAGATCATAGAAGGAGGCGGTTACGATGACGTCACTTCCACAACCTCCATTTATTTATTTATTTATTTATTTATTTAAGCACATCATAAACAGCAAGAGAAAAAAAACAAAAAACAAAACAATTTTCAAACAAGTACCATCATTGTGCAGGAAAGGATGGAAGCCAAAAAAGGCTTATGTAAATACCTCCCCGGAAATAAACAATACGCAGGAAAAAGAAAAGAAAAAAAAAGAGAAAAAATTAACTACTTGACTAGTGATGTGAGCCTTTACACATACAGCCTATATGTAAATGTGGACACGTTTCAAAGAGGATCAGGAATCTACATGTCTCTCCATTGGACTGTCAGCCACTTTTTTCCCTAATGCCTTCACCTTTCTGCTGATTGATCATCCTCAAAACATTTTTACAGTGAAAATGCCTTATGCATGAGCACCACTGACCACTTTTGCTTCACGAAACACAGCGTAACTATTTCAATTTCTCAAATTCCAACTTAAAAATAACTCTTTTCTTATTAAAAACAGAGTAAAAAAACATTGTGGAGTCTATAAATATAAGTTGAAACCAGCAGGATTTAATGGAAAATGCATCAAAAAGAACATGTGTGCATGGAACCGGAACAGAATTTTTTTTGCTCAGTACTTCTCTTTTATAACCTCTCTACACTGCTCTTTTTGGCATGTTCCGAACTCATTTTTCTCATTTATGCTATGATCTGCCGAGAAAGTCCAACTTCATTTATCACTTTCAGCTGGTATCACTTCAAACACCTGTAGCAGCAGCAGCACTTCTTGTTAATTCTTTGCCTGCAGCAGTAGTGCTTCTTGTTAGTTTTTTGGTCGGTAAAGGCTGTAAAACCACTGCAACCATCCTCTGCACACCACTACAGTATCTCATGACTTGTAGCTGCTAGACGCCCAGCGTTCATCTGTACCCGACTGCAGAACCACAGTGAACCACATAGTGCATCTGCAGTTACATTTATCCCTGTTAGATTTTCTTGACACAAAAAGCACAGCTCAGACACTGGTTGCTTTTCCATTGACCCTCAAATTGCGCAAATGTAACTTGCGCATAAAAATGTACCTTATGGAGAAAATATTATTTTTCGATTAAACGTTTTTGTGCCGGGAAGAGGTGGTTTTTCAGGTGTAGCGCAATTGGTATATCACGCAAAACTGCAATGCAAAGACCTTTTTCCGCAACAAGTCACGTGAATTAAAAAAAAAACAAAAAAAAAAAACGTACGTTACAACAAGCGAAGAAGAAGAGTTTTAAAAGAAACATGGTGAGATATGTGCAGACACACCAGGAAACCGAATAATTTTTTAAATTTAGTACGGGATTGAGGGGTAATATATAATAATAATGAATATATCTGTAAATCAACATGATATTTATGTTTGTCACCATGCTGATGGAGCGACTTCTTGTGTCATCTTGTGATAATAAATAAACAAATGATCGCATTTGTGATTTAATGGCTAAACTGGCATTACGCACTTCTACTTTTTCGACATTTAGTAAATATCGGTAAAGTTTTGCGCATGTGTCCAATGGAAAAGTGACTACTGATCTATTCTTATTTTCCCAAGGCATGATGTAATACTTATGCTTTTTCTTATCTATAAATATTTATTTCCACATGCTATGTCATATTAACTGCCAGTAGCATGGTGCTTTAACACACATTGTAGTGCATTTTTGATCATAAACACAAAGTAATAAATACTTAAACCTGAATAAACCTGAATCACTTAACATCAAACTCAAAGCAGTTAACCCAGAAAGACCCAAACAGCCACCGTCGACCTAAACCATCTACTGAGGTTCCACTAATTCCATCAATTAATCTAAATAATTGGTGTAAAATGCAGTTTGTCATCTTTTCATGGTCATCAGATATGACCCATTTGGATTTTCAGAGGCTCCGTAGTTACCGGGGAAACACCGTCATCTTTTACAACATTGATTCACCAGTAAAACCCATGGAGTTTGATAAATGACAGTGGATGGAGACACTTGTTTTATGTTCAGTTAATGATACATTTTGCTAATAAAGTCACTTTTTCTTCAGTTTTCTCTTTTTTCTGATATAATTACCCTCAACTTTAATCTGAGCTTTTATGAACATCTACATGATCAGTGAATTAAATAGGAAACAGGAAAATACCTGATGTAACTTAAAAAAAAGCAAAATACAGAAGATAATGTAATTATAATACATGGTGATAAATCATTTAAGACAAGTTAAATATAGGGAAAAAAATATTTTGGGACTGCCACAAAAGTAGCACTGGGTCTTTATGGGTTAATCCATAAATGTGAAGAAAAAAAGAAACATGCAAGTTTTTTTTTTTTTTTAATCTTTTAAGCTCCTTATCATCCTGAGACCCAGGAAAGTACGTTTTAGCTGTTTTTTTTTTTTTTTTTTTTTAAATTACATGATTGCCTTTATAGGAAACAGAACAATACAACAGTTTTTTCAGATGGATTTTTAAAACATTTTATGGAATGTTCTTTGCAGTGGACAGTGTTTTTTTGTTTTTTTTGTGTGTGTGTTTTTGTGAAACTCTTGTCTACTACAGAGGACAAAAATACATTGCTGAGTCTGAGGAGGCTATTATTTGCATTATTTCCAAACCAAGTTGCTTAACATTAACTAAAACCAACTTCACCTGATGGATAGTATTATCAAAAATGTGTTTAACTCCACATTGTGTTACTGTGTACGGGTGAAGGTGGGATTTTTCTTACAGTTTTAAGCAAAATAATGACTTGTGTTGACGAGAACATATCAGAAGTGGGGATATTCATAAGAAAATTGCTGCCGAGAGTGGATTTTTAAAAAATTTAAGTTGTTTACAGCATTGTTTGATGGTTTGTTTACTGCCTAAGGATGCCTCCCTACTCTCCGCTAATGCCATAAGGCCTGTTTCTTAGAAATGCAGTTTATGTTCGACAAACAGCACTATTTTAACATCAGATGACTGTTGAAAAGGATGTGTTAAACATTTAATGACTGCACATTTTATGTGTAGTCCTAAAATATGTACTTCCACAGGAACTGGAGTATGCAATTACTGTCTTTGTGGTTATGTTAAGGTAATTACAGTATTTGGATTACAGAGGGAGGAAATCATGATCCTGATCAAATAATGAAAGGTCTTGTCAGTTGACATGTAGGAGACTTTATTCACATGTACAGGCCAATTCTTATGTTGCCTTAAACAAAATATGTGACTAAATTTCTTCCCTCGAGGACGATCTAAGAAGATCTATGGTATTATCATGTAACCCACATAACATCCTCTGGATTATACCATAAATGAAATATCCATCAGAATATGTATGATGAAGGATTATTTATATACAGTATTATGTGATATCTTGATGGCTTACATAAACCCATATATGAAATTAAATGTGTGATATATATAGTTCATGCATATACGTATATTCATTTTCAGTTGTGTTTATTTCAGATGTGGAAAAATCAGTATATGTGCAAGCAATTCATTTGTATCTGGGTTAAATAGTAACAAACAAATGCCTCAGCTGCATTAATGAAGATATTTTGCCATACTGATATTTTTCTCTACGTGTGGGCCTCATGTCCACATGTAAATTAAAACAGAAACTACATATGAAACAACATTTTGTACAAATCTTAAAAAGATGTGCATTTCATGTTGTGGAGTGGTTTTGTGAAATAGAATGGAACTGAATATTAAAACAGTGTGAAAGCAGCACAAAATTGAAAAAGATGTATAAAAACCTTTTTTTCCCCCGAGATATGTATTAATGAACGGGAGTAGAACAGTCATAGTTATTGATGGTATGTTAACATTTGATCTCTTTTTCAGTAACTTATGCTGCGTTTCCACTACGTGGTACCAGCTCGACTGGACTCGGCCTTTTTGCGTTTCCATTACATAAAAGAACCTGAGATCTGGTACCTGGTACTACTTTTCTAGCACTTGCTTGGCTGAGGTTCCAAAACAGGTAAAGAGATGCTAAAATGTCAAGTGTAAACACTGCCGCCCACTGATTGGTCAGAGGGTTGTCTCTGCGTCATTGCATCATCAATGCCATTTAAAAAAAAAAAAAAAAACATTTGGAAGTTTACAGTAAATATACCATAAATACACCATATTCCATGATGACAGCCTGCAAAATGACACCGTAGTCGGTCGAGGAAGTTCAGACATTTCTGTCCTTGGTGGCCACTGAAAAGACTCAGCGTGCAGTTGACAGGGCAACATGCAACAAACGAGTTCATCAGCAGCTCTCTGAGCAGATGTTAGAGAAGTTACATGCAGCATCGCTATGACAACCAGGTACTCTAACGTCAGAAGTATCCTGTAATGTAAATGGTCTCCAGGAATAGTACCTGGTACCAGAGTTGAACCGGTTCCACTTAGTGGAAACGTGGCATTAATGACTGACCTATTCTTTAAATGGACTCTCTACTTTAGCTGAGTGGCCAGGTCGTGTAAAACTGCGGTTGGACCATATAAGCTCAGCTTCTTATTTCTCCTTTTCAGATGTAAAGAGTGAATAGTGTGTGATTTGTGTTTTTATATTGTATCTGTCATTTGTTTTTGATGCGTGTACTGCTGGCTGTACAATAATTTGCCCCTAGGGGATAAAAAAGTACCTTGAACCTTGATAAAGTATTGTTAAAGAGCCACAATGAAACAGTTATACATTGTGTGACATGTTTTTCTTTTCCTGGTTGACTTCTTTCCTTCAGTATATTGGAGTGTTCTGTTTAAACTGGTCATTTCTTTTGTACAAACCTTCATCTTTAGTTCAAAAGAAAGTCTGTCTGTCTATCTGTCTATCTATCTGTGTATCTATCTGTCTATCTGTCTATCTGTCTGTCTGTCTGTCTGTCTGTCTATCTGTGTATCTGTCTGTCTGTCTGTCTGTCTATCTATCTATCTATACAGCACTTTAGGTCACAAAAACTGGTTTTTAAAAGTGCTTTGGGGTTTGTGTGTATCCATATATTATGAGAAAACGTAGAGATTGTCAAACAATGGCATCACACCTCATTCTGTTCATATCTCCTATGTCTTTGTGTTATGAGGCTGCACCTGAAACCTCAAATCCAGGTCCTAAATCAGTGTATGACCTGCAGTAGACTGATGTCAGCACCGATACCTTTGGGAGATGGACCGGACTAGTGTTATGGACAAATCCACATCATGTAAAGAATACACCTCCACAACCAACACTTTAAGGTAACGCAAGTTTACAGCTGAACTCGTTGCTGCTGCTTCACCTTCACGACAGATTAAAGCCTCTGCATCTGCTACGTCCTCTATTACCTGCGGTGTCCACATGTTGGACAACAACAACAACAATGGTTTATCTGAGTATTTCTGATTTTGCATATTTAGTAAAACCAAGGTCGGAGCTTTTTTTTTAAACAAAGGAAGAAAATACGTGTTAGTGCGAAAGGAGCAAAAATCTTTCTGAACAAGCGATTGCGTTTCCTCGACCATGATGCAAAGACACAATACACACAAGGTCACGGGAGTTTCTGTTGTCAAAGCTTTATACCTCCAGATAGATACCTTGCGACGAAAACAAATGCTATGCAGAAAATGACTGTCATGAGGCTATTAGTGTGGGAAGAAAGGAAAAAGTCCTTTCAGTCCAAAAAAAGATTACAATCAGCAGCGATCTCCATTATTTCACATTGATGGAAAACACAGATACTACATCATTACTGCTTCTGAGCAAACGCCACTTACCATTCAAGTATTTCTTTGAGTGAAACAAAGAGGGTTTTGTGTTCAGAGCTGCTCTGCTGCCAGAAACAGAATAAAACGTGGAAGCGCTACCTGTCTACACACTTTCAGACTTGTGTTTGCTGCTCCTACTTACAAGATAGGGCTGGTTCGGGATCACTTATAGGTAATATGATTAATGCGCCCACAGGCTTCACCCAGGATGGTACAGAGTGACTCGCTTTGATTAAAAGGCTGTGACTGTAACTAGGCTCTGGCTCCTGGCGATATTGTGGAGAGAAAAGTGAAGGGTTTGTACGACTCTGTGACGCAAGCTGTGTACAATGAAAGAGCCGACTGTGAGAGTGTTGAGGGGCATGAATTCACATGTGCTCTGAGCCATAGATGTACACTCATATATCATACGTACATGTCAGACGGAGGAGGAGATCATGCTTTAAAATGACACTTGAACACACACATACTGTCAATACTGTTTTGATTTCTGCAGGCTGACGACCAGAAAAAAAACATGTTTCTCTGAATCACAAATACAACATTTTTAACCTCAAAGTAATGTCAATGAAGGATTCAGTTCTTTTGGTTACTAGAGTTTACGGACTACCTTATGTTTTATAGATGTGAAAGTGCTTTGGTTAGAGTTAGAAAAAGACCAAGGATTGGTTTAAATCAGGGGTCTCAAAGTCATTTTCTTTCAGGGACCATATTCAGTCCAATTTGATCTGAAGCGGGCCAGACCAGTCAAATAATAACATAATTACCTATAAATAAGGACAACTCCACATTTTTGTCTTTGTTTTAGTGCAAAAAAAAAAAAACATTAAATCATGAAAATGCTTAGTTTTATAAACTAAAAACGTGAATAACCTGAAAAAAATGAAATTTCTTAAGAAAAATAAGAGCAATTTTAACAATATTATGCCTCAACTTATCATTTCTACATGTGCATTGTGGATGGGGTCTACAAAGACACTAAATACTTAGTAACAGGCAGAAAATTGTTAAAATTGTGCTTCATTTTCTTTAGATATTTCAGGTTGTTCTAATTTGTTCAGGTTATTCACATTTTATTGTTACAGGATAGTTTGCAAATGTAAATATTTTCCTAATTTAATGTTATTTTTTACACTAAAATAAAGACAAAAATTTGAAGTTGTCGTTATTTATAGGAATCATGTAATATTATTTTTGTCACATCAAACTGAGAAGTAAATATGGAGTCGTTCTTTTTTGTAGGTTATTATGCTATTATTTTACTATAGATCATATCGGTCTGTATGTGGAACCTGAACTAATATGAGTTCCACAGCCTGGACTGTGGAATTTTTGCACTTTGCAAATTCATCCCACGGGCTGGATTGGAACCTTATGCGGACCGCATTTGGCCCCTGGGCCGCATGTTTGAGACCCCTGGTTTAAATGATAGATATTCATCATTCATTCATTTATAGACGTGAGTCATTTTGTGTCACATCGTTGCAAAATGTCTCTGTGTTCATACGTTTAGGCTATAAAAGCATGTTGGTGAGAGTTAGGAAAAGACTGTGGTTTGGTTTTTAGACATTTACTGTACTAAACTTGTAAGCTTTTAGGTTTACGCCAAGGGGAAAGGATGTTAAAGTTGTAATACCACAGATGGCCACTGGGGGTTTCTCCAAAAGGCTTTCACTCTCATAGATTTACATTGAATTTCTCTCTAAAAATACTGCCCTAATATTTTTTTTTTTCCCCCAGGCCTCATCATTTACTTGGACGCTCTGATTAGCGATCTGATGGTGTGTCTTTAATTTGTTCCTCTAGTCGTCAGATCTCAGGTTGAACAGAAGCTGTTTCAGAGTCTCAGAGAATTTGTATTTATTTCTTAATTTTTTTTCCTGACAGACAGCTTCACTGCAGTTGTAACATGAATTTATGCTGAAATGCTTGAAGTTTAATTACTGTTTTACCAAGTTAGTGAAATGATGTTTAGCATTAGCGCTCCTTTGACCCCGTGTGTTCCTGTAGTTCTGCCCATTTTGACTAAATACGGTCACTTCTTGCACCAAAAAGCCAACATGGTGAGAGGTAGTGAGTAAACTACTGGCTTCAAAATGGCAGTTGTTGAATTTCGTGTCCTCTAATGATACAATTTAACCCAAACATCCACCAGTGACCAAATGCATCTACTGATCTAAAAGGCTTAATAACCTCTGATCCACTAATCCTATCAATACATACAAATAATTGGTGCAAAATACAGTTTATCATCTTTTCATGGTCATTACATATGACGCGTTTGGACGTTCAGAAGCTTTGCAGTTACCATGGAAACACGCCGTCTTCTTAAACATCGATTCACCAGTAAAACCCATGGAGTTGGATCAATGACACTGGATGGAGACACTGGGTTTATGTTCAGATAATGATAGATTTTACTGAAAAAGCCATATTTTCTTCAGTTTTCTGCATTTTTTTTATATAATTACTTTCAGTTTTGAGCTTCAATGAACATCTACATGATTGCTAGATTAAATGCAGGAAAAATACCAGATTTTCTCTTAAAAATGCAAAATACAGAGCATAATATCTGAGTAAAAAAGGTGATAAATCACTTAAGAAAAGTACAATAAAACTATTTTGGAACTGCCATAAAAGCAGCCCTGGGTCTTTATGGGTTAAAGTCCTGAACTGAGTTTGGCAGACAGGTTTAGGCTTTGAAAATGCATTGTTTAAGGTTTCTTAAAGACTGGACGAGACCCACATGCCAGTCAGTGTTTTAACATACCAGTTACATGCATATTTTAATATATTTTCTCATACATATGCTCGAAGTGTCAAAGCTGATAAACTCTAACGTGACTATACACGCATTGAGAAATGATGATATGAAACACATTTTGGTTTGATGTTGATAGTCTACATCTCCACCATTTCAAGGATAAACTGACACCACTTTATTTTGGGGATTCAGTTTTCTGAAGCGGGCTGGCTCTTCTATCTCCACAATGTCCACGTTCCAAAAAAGTAAGAAAAGCAACTTTGTTCGTAACTTTACAACCGTGCAATTTTGAGCTTAACCATGCTTGAAGGTTTTTGCATTAACACAGCGTTTACGCAGCGGCACCGTGTCTCTCACACAAAAACACAGGATACAGAAATATGACTTTAACCTATAAAATCTATACTTTCACTTATGAGAAGCCAAGTCTTATACCGCAATCTGTTTGACAGACAGTTAACTTGGCTGGAGATGATATTGGCTGTGAGTGGAAATACTCCTCTGCGTCATAACATTTACCTCAAGTCATCATCAGGAAAACGGACGCACAATGGTTGGCAGCGTATTTTGCAGTGTGAGCTGTGCCTTGCTCTGTTATTAAACATCATTAGACAGGCAAATATGACAGATGATGAGGAAGACAGTGCAGCAAAGCCCACCCGAAAAGAAGCCTTTTAAAATCCCATCTCATTTTTGCCCACTCCACAAAACCAATTTCTGCAGCAGTATTAAGCTGTCAGTTGTGAGTGTGGCGCCACAGTCGGCCTCCAGAAAGTGGGGCGGGGGGGGGGTGATGCAAAGGGAGGCTGGACGGACTGTGGGTGAGTGTGTTAAAGTAAGCTCGTGGTGCTGTTCACATTATGCATTGCTGGGAATGGAGGCATGAACATTTTACGATAAGTCACCCATAATTTTTTACAGCTTTCTTTCTCCAATTGATACTTTTCCCACATGCCCCAGAGAGTTTTATTTCTGGTGTCCTGAAGTCCTCTGTTCTCTGCTCAGCTGGCAGAAAAAAAGCTGCTGCCTATCAACTCTCTCCTCTCTGCTACTTACATTAATAAATAAAACATTATTAGGGAGTCTATTTACTATTCCCATTCCTCCCCTCTTTCACACTCTTTCACCCACTTCCTCCTTCAATCTCTCTGTCATCTACTCTGGTGATGATTAGTGTAAGAAGGAACAGCGACTGCATATCATCAAATCATCATCGATGCGAGAGGCTGGAAACAGCCCACGAGTGGAAAGCACACACACCAAGTGGTATCATGGGAAGTTTATGTGGTGAGGAAAATAAAACCTATAGATGGGCTTCGAGTTTGACTGAGCATGGATTCTTTTACCGAAACTGATCAATGCCAGTTCTCTCCTCTACTGTCTTGACAGCCATCTATGTTTTGCTTCATTTATTTCTACTTTATTGTGTATTTTAATTGCGGTTATGTTTTACATGTGCTGCAGAACAGGCTTACAGTAAACTGACTTGGAACTGTTTAAGTTTCACATGTTCCTTTTAATATTTCTCAATATGAATAAAAAAGGATACGCCATGTGTTTTACCAATAAAGTGATCAGTGCATATCATTGAAATACTGAAACTGGTAGATGTGGCAAAGGGTTATTCTAGATTGTCTCAAAATTCCCAAGCATGAGTTGTTGGACATCAAGAGGTTTTTTTTTGTATTTGGAAAGACTGCCACCTTGTGGACATATGAGTAAAGTTACTCCAAAACGGAACAGGAAAACTGGCCGTTCCTATCGTTTACTGCACAAGTTGCACAGAGAGCAATGAAAGCAGCTAAAAAAACACCAGGTTTATTTAAAATCCAACATAAAAATATCCCAATATGAACAACTTCACATTCTTGGAGACTTTTAACCCATAAAGACCCAGTGCTACTTCTGTGGCAGTTCCAAAATAGTTTTTTTTTTCTTTATATTTAACTTTTCTTAAGTGATTTTTCGCCCTTTATTATAATGTTATCCTCTGTATTTTTTGTCTTTACAGTACAAATCAGGTATATTCCTCTATTTAATTCACTGATCATGTAGATGTTCATAAAAGCTCAGATTAAAGTTGAGGGTTATTATATTAGAAACAGGGAAAACTGAAGAAAAAGTGACTTTTTTCAGCAAAATCTATCACTCACTTAACATACACCCAGTGTGTCCATCCACTGTCATTGATCCAACTCCATGGGTTTTACTGGTGAATCAATGTTGTAGAAG
>JAPQRP010000005.1:42299977-42324406 GCA_037367295.1 Apogon hyalosoma | reverse complement strand
TGTTATTTTTAAATATGCTTTTAATGCTTTGATTTTATTTTTACCCGGTAATGATTGCCATCATCTGTTAAACTTGGGCATGCTGTTGTACTTATCTCTTAAGTGTGTTGTGTTGTTTCCTGTGTTTTTATTTTGCTGTTGTGCCTTTCCACTTTGTCTGTCAAAGCACTTTGTAAACACAGTTTTTAAAAGTGCTATATAAATAAAGTTATTATTATTATTATTTTCTAGTAAAATATATGCTCAGTTCTGGAGTTTGAGAGTTAATTACAACTAATATGCAACACTTACAGGTCTGTCAGTTCCCATTTAGTGATTATCTGATTAATATAGATAGTTTAAATGGCAAAATGCTTTGCAATGCAACAGGCGTTTCATGATGCATTTATTTCTGTACTGAAAATGTTGAAATATGTTATTACTCAGATGCGTGAATTGAGGAGTTGTGCTATTTGTGAAAAGTTGTTTCCAAAATTTGTGGGAGACCTATAATTTATAAAGAAAAATAAATAAAAAGTAACATACCTCAAGTAGTATAATAATAATAAAACTTATGATAATGAATGTCATTTGAAATGAAGAATAATGTCAGTCTGCATTTACTGTGCTCTTCCTTTAAGTGTGATTGTCAGACAGAAGTGACAAGAACTACAATTTGGATACCATAAAATATAAAGAAACCTACGTTATATCACACTCTACATATGTGTGTTAAAATCACATATAGGGTGTACTACATTTACAATGCTATCAATCAGACAAGACATAAAAGTGATGTTTTTGGTAAACAGGTATTGCCATGGCAACACTGTGAAATCAGTCTGGAGTCAGAAGAAGCACCTTGACTTTCCTTTTTAAACAGTTGAATCATAGCAGGTTTGTATGCGGCTGTGTGCATACAGGTATTGTGCACGCTTGTGTGGGCTACAGTGAAAAAAAAAGAAAAAGAAAAAGATTTTTAATAAAACTGACACAGATGGAAGATGGAGCCAAGCTGCTGTGTTGGTGTATTGTGCAGATTGACCTTACAGCTTTGCCTTCAGGTGCAACTTTAGTGATACAAAGTGCAGTTTATCATTGTGATAGAAGATGAATAACAGGGTATCAGAACAATGCATCAAAAGCTCTGGCAGAAAAGTTTCTTTGGAGAGAAAAACATAACTATTGAAGGAAGATATCAAGCTGATATTCTGAGATATAGAGACATAAATGTGACATTTCATAACAGTGCAGAGTGGTCTCTTGATTGATTGGCATGCACTGCGAAATAATATTGCAGTGCAAATGTCAAGACCAGCTAATTGATTATGCACCTAAAGCCTCATTTATTTGCAATAACGATACAAAAATTGATTGATGCCTCTTAGTTTGATGTCATTGTATCCCTAATCATTTCCCAGAGCCGTGATGAGCCGGCATAATTATTTACTCTTCATCTCTGCTTTGCAAAAAAAAAAAAAAAAAGAAACAGATGCCAGCATCAAAACAGTTTGTACTGTTTGACGATGACATGAAATGACGATAGGAGACAGAGGGCAGACGTACGCAATCACTACCGAATTAGAGGCGTCTTGAACAATGCTTCACTCGCGGCTCAGCTCCTTCAGAAATTTTGCAGTAAAGGAAAAACGTCAGAATCTTTTAGCCTTGTGACAATTAGATTTGGCTGATAACAATAAAAAAAAAAAAAAATAAATAAAAATCCAAAAACAAGAGGGACAAAAATGAAGGTGCTGCTAAAGTGAAAGTGTTCAGGAAAAGCAGATGGCAATACAGCTCTGTTTTGTGCTGCAGGAAGGCACGACTGTGAGAAAGAGGTGAAATCCCAGCAGGCAGTAGATGGCAGTCTAGCTTCATTACACCGTTGGCTGGGTGATTTTGAAGACACTCCGGGGGATACGGAGGACTTCATTGTCAGGCACATGGGAAGACGACGGCAACAGGAGAATGATGACATGACCAGAGATGGCAGTCTTGCTGCGCTGTTGGCTCACACACGTGCAGAAAAAGAGAAATGAATGGATGGAATGAGGTGTCAAAGGGATGAAATGGGAATAAGGGTTGGAGGTCGGACAGAAGGGCAGGGTGTGTGAACACCGGAGATTAAAGGGGCTGGAACACATGAGACGGAGGGGATAGTGGCAGTGGGATAGTTTCGTACAGATGAGGAGTGGGTGGGCATGTTTGTGTGCTCCCATCACTTTATCCACAGGCTTACATGGGAATTCAATTTAATTGCATTATTAATGCCTTTTGATTACATTGTGAATGCCAGACAGTCCTGTGCTGGCAACCCTTTGCCCTTTGTCCAGGTGGCATGCATGATTGTTTACTAAAAATCAAACTAGTCAATGTGTGATAAATACTGACAGCTTTGTCTGTGTCCTCTGTGCAGCTACTCAGTGTACAATAGACAGGAGGGTTACGTTTCACATGTCGTAGTACAGATTAATGCAAGGAAGGTAGGTATTTTAAAGCTCTAGAGAAGGGAATTTTGGTGTTATAAAATTAAATGTAAAAACATAACTTTCATATAAAAATAAAAAACAAGACTAGTCTGTAAACATCAAATATACTTAATTAGACGAAAAACAAAAGAACAACTAACGGATGTTGTACAGGGAAATCATCCTCAGGCAACAACTCATTTTTTTGACACTCGTTCAACCATACAGGAAGGCAGTTGTTTGGTGTCACATGATTATTATCCCATGATGCACTAAGGTTTTAATATTGATCATATATTTCGTGTTATGCCGGTTGAAAACGCTGCAGAGTTTAAACATTGTGTCCCTATAGATAATGGAAGGTTTATTATTGTGTAATTTCTGAACATTAATTATTGATTCTTTGCACTTTCTTTTCATGCATTCTAACCCTGAGCATCTGATGCCTTTATACAAATCTAATTTTTGTGTTTTTAGCCATGTATTACACCTACTGAAATTATTTGCACTTCTATAGATATTCATTTGCATGCATGTTTTGTTTTATTTATTTATTTTTTTAATGAAGTGACTTCACTTGTGACCTGTTAAAACACTAAAAAATCCATATTTTACCAATTGTTGTCATAATGTCACTTGCACACATAATTTCAGAAGTCCTTGGTCCACCCTCAGACGTAAAATTATACTTATTTATTCCCACATTTCAGTCATCACAAACATGTATGATGATATGATATCTGGAATATTATGATAGAAAAAATAAACCATTGTGTGAGGTCTAAAAATGTGGTTTGTTGCCTGAGGGCCACGCCATGCCATTAACTTAATGAAATGTAAATTGCATTTGATTGCTTGGCTAATAAATGTTTTAAACTGAGCAATAAAGTTAAATAGTCAAACTTCACAACAGGACTTAACACTAGGTGCATTTTCATCTACCTGTTTAAATGGTAATTTTCAATTTGTGCAGATAAAGAGCTGAATGGAAATACTCTGAGGAAAATCTTGAAATATCATCAAAATTTTCACATCTCGGATGAGACGATGTGTTGGTAAAACAATAAATATCCATTATCACAATTAAATATATTCAACATACAGAGGTTGACTGATTAGGAGAAGACATCATTCCTTTAATTAAAATAACAAACCTAAAAGGCACCTTAGGCTACATTCAGACTGCTAGCAAATTCGGCCCAAATCCTTTTTTTTTGCCCATATGTGACCTGTAACTGATCTGTTAAAGACAGTGTGAACAGCACAAATCTGAATTTTTCAAATCCGACCCAGGCCACTTTCAAATGTGGTCCGAAATCCGATACATATCTGATATGTCAAAATTCTGCGTCCCTCCATATTTGCTTAAACACAGTGCGTGCCTGCGTGGTCACGTATTATGTCAGGCCCGCTTTTGTGCATGCGGATCACTTCAGGGTCGCATTCAGGTCATAGTCAAAACTGATAGAAGTCGCATTTAATGTATAATATGAACAAGCACACCAAAAATATCAGATTTCAGCAAAAAATCTGAATTGTGCGTTACGACCTGCTGTCTAAACGTAAC
The DNA here is from genome assembly GCA_037367295.1 of Apogon hyalosoma. NCBI lineage: Eukaryota > Metazoa > Chordata > Actinopteri > Kurtiformes > Apogonidae > Apogon > Apogon hyalosoma. The sequence continues at coordinate 42,320,392 of JAPQRP010000005.1, read as the reverse complement.
ATTAGATTGTGAACTGGCACCAGAAACAAATGAGAGACAAAAGCTTTGACAAACTGACAAAAGGAAACAGTGAAAAGTGAAATCCAGATGTTCACCCGTGGTTCAGAGGGTAATGCTATAGCCCGATTGGGCTCAAACTGTCTGTCAGCTAGTGAAAACCATACAACATGCAGCAGACAGTTTTAAACTATGGCATGGCAATGAATGAATACTTAATATTTGCATTATAGTGGTGGATTTAAGTCACATTCCCTTTTGCAGATTTTTCTACATTGAAGGAAAATGTCACTGAATTTCCAGCCCTAAAGGGATTTTATGCCCGATGATGAGGTATGGTTGGCTGGTCACAGCGGGGCATGGCAGCCTCAGGACTCTCAGAGCATTGGGTATTGTTCTGATTGGCAACTAAGCAGAGGCTCAAATTCAAGCAAGAGCACCAATCAGAAACAAAATTAGAGTGCATACTGGCAAATGAAAGGAGCCTGTCTAGATGTAGAGCCAGCTACTTGAACACCATCCTACCCTTCAAGATGTTGCACTCGAATCTGTTCCGGTGGCTTTGCCGGCCTGCACCGCCTGGACATCCGCCAAAAGAAGGCATTCCTTCACAGCCACAAAATACAAAGCAACAGATAAAACACTGTTGATTCTAGAAGCGTCATCAATGTGTTCATTAGTATCAATTCATTACATAGATTTTAATCAGTGGATCGGTTATAATTTAAGTCCATAATGCCCACTGGACCCCCCACCAAAACAAAACAAAACAAAAAAAACAAAAAACACTGGTGATACACGGTAGGTAACATGCAAGCTACAGCGCATCTTCTGCATGTACATTAATGCTCATTTGCATACAGACAGAGGACAGCAGGGGAAAAAAAAAAACAAAAAAGCTGCAAAGCAATCATAACTTGCTCAGCTTGTTTTTTATGATGTGACTCGCTTGAGTTACTGTGCCCCTGGCACCTATTTCAGTTCCAAGAATGCAACATACTGGCAGTATTGTGCAATTAACCAAATGACCCCTTAATCATGTCATCTTGCCTTCTCTATATCACTGACAGAAATAAGCAAATCTGATCGCTCACTTCAGCTGATCACCCAAAGCAAAATATAATGGAAACCTAATGAACTGTATTAAATGTCTTTATATTATATTGTGTCATATTAACAGAAGCAGCTCCAAAACAGAGGCAGAGCCAAAAGAGGTGTTACCGCTAAACCAAAATACACAGGATCGAGCAGCATCTCAGAGAGGCCCATGAATTCCCATGAAGTGTTTTTGTTTTGCGGTACCAATGATCATTCACATGCTCACAATGCAAGTTGAACAATGGCAATAAATGTGCATTGATGAGGGGAGTAGCCTTCGTGTTTACGTGCACACTAAACTAAAGCTGGTCATTAATTTTCATTAAGTGCTGTCAGTAAGGACCATTAACCAGACTAGAGAATAATCACCTCCCCAGAGAGTTGACCTGTTTATGGCACAGGTAAGGGTTAATAGAAACAACCCACCTTAGAGACACAACACTCATATAGCACATACACCACAGTAAGTATCCTGTAATGGGTTCATTTTGTTACTTTGCATCATCTACTCCGAACAGACAAACTCATCCCTGAAAGGGCAAACAATTATGGCTATTTGTTTCCGAGTACATTTGTTAGGACATGATGAATGTGTTACAAGTAAGGGAGGATTCTGCTTATTACACAATTTTAATCAACTTAAGTTGCACCGAACAAAGAGTCTTCAGAAAGTCAATATGATTATCACAAGCTCAATTCCCAGAAGTTATAAAACATCACACTGCTCCCTTCACTTCATAATGTATGAAACAGATAGAGGTCAATAGAGAACACCCACTTGGATCTAAAGTTACAGAACTCCAGGTCAATGCAAATGTATGTCTGTGTTTGCTTCCCAAATAGAAAAAAAAGTATCTAACTAATAATGAATCAAATTACTATAAATCCACAAATCTAAAGAAGTATTACCTATTAATATCTGTAACCTTAGAGGGCATTTACTGAATGGTGTAGTCTTAATGGGAATATCAACTGTTGGGTAAAAATCACAGCTAAAGTTATGGTAACATCAAGAACGTCTCTTAGCAGGTGATCTAGGAGCTATGTAAACAGAAACTTAGACAAATACAGAGCAAATAGCAATGTCAGTATTCAGACACATAGTGGTAACTCTTTAATAATACTGCTCTTAGTTACCATTTGCCCTTATTCTGCTACGAGTCAATAAATAAAGTCAATATCGAGTCGTGTTGGTCTGACATTGTGTCCTAGATGTCACTCGGTCCCTAGCGGCCAAGAAAACACATGGCTACTAAACAAAAAAAACAAACAAACAAAAACAGATCTGAAATCACAACATCTCCAGTATGACAGGATTTTGAGTTACGTGAACATGTAAAAAAAAAAAACAGCAACATTTATTTCCAATCTTACACCAATACCTTTTACTTTATGATCAGAATCCATAACATGTGCTAAATTGCTCAGATTTTTTATGATACGAACATCAAAACCTATGAAGACTACACCTCAGTATCAGAGCCTTTCAACTTGGCTCTAAATTATCCCTAAATATTTCAGATGCTCTGTCTTGTTCTTGTGGATTGTTACAGTTTCCCTCTGCAGAACCGAACAGTAATTCCCATCATATCTAGGTTGAAGCCCCTTGGTACTTGGCTTCCATTTCAGAAATATCTGGATGAAATTGTTCGGGTGCTCATCACTTGCATCACACAGATTAAAAAAAAAAAATAAAAAATCAAGGTGTGAGTGTAGGAAATCAATTTTAAGCCACATTCTGCAACCCATCTGTTCATATGGTGTTATCGTATCCTTAACTAGTTGAGGATCATTTTGGGCTCTATGGCTGAACAGAGGGTTTTGCACAACTTTCACAACTTAATCCTAGTCTGTTCATTCCAGAGCTGAGCTTTAAGGGGAATACGGGATCATAAATGAGTTACCCAAGCTCGAGTCCAATAGAAATCCCAGGTTTCAGATTTTCACAGATGTTTCTTTCAGGTACTGGGAACACTGGATTTTTCATCATGTAGAACTAAAACATGGTGTGAAGGCTAATGGTTATACATTGACTGGACTCAAAATTAGGCCGTGCTGGATAAATTGTGATTTCAGATTCAACATTCATGATTTAGGTTAAATAAAGTATTTTTCTCCAAAGAGTAAAATTATTCTTGACCAGTGTTAGAGAAAGCCGCTTTAAAGACATTTTATTATTATTATTATTATTATTATTATTATTATTAATTTTTAAAAATAATTGATTAAGCCTCAAAACCTTTACCATTTTGCCAAAATATTTATTTAGTCACATTTTTGGATCTCAGAGGGTTATCTTGGCAAAAACCAGTGACTACGCCCTGTATGTTTTATATTACTAGTAAAATTAATCTACAGTTAATGACCAGCTGAATATGTTTAGTTTCATTCTCTGATATCCAACAACATTTAAGCTACGTTAACATCGCTTACCCGTAAAAAAAAAAAAAAAAAAACTTGACAAACCTCGGCCTTCAGTCCACGCCAAAGTTTTTGCACATACAGACAGATGGACGGATGATGTTAGTTCCCTTCACCTTATCATCGTTGTAGACTACCTGCTGCCCCCCACAGTTGAGAACCACTGCTGAATGCTAAAGTTTTGCACGTACATGGACAGACAGACAGACGACCAACTGATGACAATACCCTACTGCCATTGTGGCCAAAGGTAAAAACATACCTGTCAGTCAAACTCAGGAGAATAATCCCATCATACTGTTTTTTTTTTTTTGTATCCTTTAATGGACTGCCAATTTTCCATTGTTTATAGATTTGAAGATGAATTTGCTTTACATACCCCTGTAGGGAAATTTGGTCTCCGCATTATACCCATCCTTACACACAAAGTACCTAGCATGACTATATAGCAAACATTAGGAACCACTGAGGACACTGAAGGTGTCACGGGTGTGGTTTGGACCCAGATGCAGTTCACCTGAAGTACTACAGGATTAGTTCGGTTCAGAAATAAGTTTATTGAAGACACACACAATAAGGAGAGTGGGGCAAGGAGGGTGAGTCTAACGGGGAGCAGGCAAAGAGATGTGGTCCAGTGCGGAGGGCAGGTAGGTTACCAGGAGACAGGTGAAGAGATGTGGTCCAAGAACAGACGGGGGTCAGAAACAGGAACACGAGTGAAGAAGAACGCTGGACAGTCTGGCAGGTTCTGAAGACAATCTGGCAAAGATTGTTCTTGTTTTTGTAGTTTATTGGCGATTGGCAAGCCATCTTAATGGTGCATTACCGCCATCAACTGGACTGAAGTGTGGATCAAAAGCTTGGCAGAGAAAAAAAAACCTTTCTATAATATCAATATTCCTTAAGAAATGTATAATATATTAAACCCTAACCCTAAATGTGCTTCCAACCTGTTTCCCTAGAAGACCCTGTAAAGAAAAATCTGCATGTTTTAGTCTCTTCAGTGATGTAAATCATTTCTTACGTTAGTCAGTATATGCCTTGCGCTCCAGTAACACATGTTTAGCAGTTTCAGACCCCTTGCACTTGAGGCATAATCCTGTTGGACGCTTTCCTTTTCTGTGTAATGACTGATTTAACCCAGCGTGTCCTATCTGAAGTCGAGTTACGATGCTCTCGTTTTCGTCCTCCAAGTCTAACTTTTCCTACCTGTGTTTTTATGTTACAAAAATCTGGCATGGACTGAAGCGTAAGGGAGGCTTTTGTACTGGGCCGACTGAGACTGAGCTGCAGCTGGGTAAGCAGGAGAGGAGCGTTGGCCTGATGAGGTGGGTGTGGCTGAGTGAGTGAGCGGGAGCAGACATGTGGAATGGGATTGGCTGATAGGTGTGGCATGGCGAGGGACAGGACGGCAGCAGGGAGTCCCAGGTGAAAACAGTGCTGTTGATGAGGTGACAGGGTCAGGAAGGAGATAGCAGCGAAGCAAACTGAGACAGAAGGTCCAACTCCAGAACCATCATCTTCGCCGAGGTCAGAGAACCTATATGCACAGCTACCTGTATTTAATGATGGAAACCAAGGAAATTGTACAAAGCTACACAACCTTGACAGCAGTGCGGTTCATTTTAGTAACACCTGATTTACAAGGTTATGACTGGATAGATATTCTATTACAGCAATAGTTTATGGAGTTTCCTTTGATGATTGTCGCAGCAGTACATTTTTCTTACAGTCCCCCTATTATTTCACCCGATATGATAACCGTTCTGTTTAATCTGAATTATTTTGGATGGTCAGTAAATGATCGAAGCCAACACTGAATGACACTTAGGTCAGTTTAATTAACAGCTGTAGCTTTGCTTGGGAAAGATGTTTCATGTGGAAGTCTGTGACATTTAAGGACGACTTTCTAAGCATTCTGAGCTCAGTGAGGGTTTTACCTGAATCCAGACTAAAACGCAATCTTGTTTCTTTTCTAAATTCTGGTAAATGCATCCATTCTCAGACTACATAAATGTCAAATTGAAGCTTTATATGAATCAGACCGAACCACACAGAAACTCAAGGTTTTCCGGAGTCAAACAATGACTCTTCACGCTGACTAATGGCTCAGAAAAATAATATCGGAAAATCAGGGACTCCAAAATTGTTCCAGGTCTTTGAAGGTTTAACGTTCCACGCTGCTGCCATGCACGGCTTCTGCATCGCTGGGTAAAGGAGAGAAGTTTTCTTTTTAACTGACTGTGTGTAATATTTCTACGGGAGTTGGATTGTACTGATTATTTTAGTAAAGCTGCAAAGTTGAGTTTGCAGCTCTTAACAGCACTAACTGCCTTTTCTTTTAAATGAATCATGTGTAAATTTCCTTCCATTTCCAGTGCTAATGGAACCGTACAATATGCACAGAAAATTCCCTTCTTAGTTTTATCTTTGCTTTCAGCCTCTAATAGCATATGCATATACAGCATAAGAATCATGGTGTCATCACAAACTAGATATCATTACATCCAATCATCCGGTACCATAGGGAAGTTGGAGGTGATTAGAATAATAGCCCACTTGGCAGTTGGCTCTTAGTTGTAGAAAATTCACTGCAGACTGGATTTGAAGGATTATGGTAGCTACTTTCTTCTGACTAGTCTGTGCATGGATTATCCTGTGTATATGACATGCTCGCCAAATCATTTGGTGAGGGTTGAAAAAGGATTTAGGATTATATGGTCTGAATCTGCTCTATATCTGCCATATGGAGGCTATGTCTACCCATTATCCATCAATGTGTCAAACACTGTGCAAGGGAGCAGCTGTCCATAGAAGGCCAGCCAATTGGTTTGATACAGGTGAAAAGTGATGTATGATTGCCTTAGCAAACCTATCACTCTCAGGCTGCCAGATGGCTTTGGCCTAGGGACACTACAACCATATTAGAACTTGATTTCTTGGCTCTCTAAGGGTTTTAGCCCAGTGTTGCTATCTTGGTCTGGTGTGTTTTCCCTGTGCTGAGAGGTGACACCCCACCTCGGCTCATGCTATATTTGAGGAAACATATAAAATATACTTAGAGCCAGTAACCCCGTCCTGTACCCCGGTTTTAATGGCAAATCTTCTATGTTTGTAGAAAAGAGCAGAAAAGTGACTAGAATATAATTACGTCAGTGCGAGGAGAAGGAAAGTAGTGCAGGGAATGATCACGTTCAGCTATAAAATAGAACTGAGCTGATGTCATGCACTGTTACGTGACTGGTACTGTTACCGGCAGGAAACACAAACAGGAGGCAGGATTTTCAGCGGCAGTGATCATTTTTGTCCGTGTATTGTCAGTTTTTTAGTTATAGCCGACTCAACCCGGTCACCAGAATGAAATGTTATTGTATACGTCATCAAACCAATGGCATTTGTCACTGAAGGATCTTGTACTTTTCTACAATAAACAAGACATGGTTGGAGAAGAGTCTGCTGTACATTTTAGAGAATAAAAGTGTGTTGATTAAAGACAGAATGCAGTGAGTCATTTTTATCACACCTTTGCAAACTTTTTCTGTATTTAATAAAATCCTGGTATCATGCCGTAACCAACTACTGCCTAAAAGAACAGTATTATTATCATTATTATTATTATTATTACTTTATTATTACCACCTTGCTACTTATGTTTCCACCAGTACTTTACAATGTGCAACTGCCTGTTTTTTTCAATCCTTTTTTTTTTTTTTAGACTTATTGTTTTTCTATTTTCTTGTATTTCTTGTGTGTATATCCAGTGTTGTGCTGCTATTGGAACCTCAATTCCCCGAGGGCTCTCCCAAAGGGTCAATAAAGTTCTAATCTAATCTAATCTAATCTAATCTAATCTAATCTAATCTAATCTAATCTAATCTAATGCTAAATACAGTCATGTGTAAACAATGTGTGTACATATGAGTATCTCCCCTATCCAACCTGTGGCAGGATCAGCATGTGCACTGCTGTAAATGGATGCTTCTATGAAACTGGGTACATTTTGATATCTAGCACTTTTCCAGCTTTTTAGACCTAATAATAAAAGAAAAATTCAGACATATTTTCCCCCAGGATGTACAATAAACAATAAAGTGCGCTGTCTGAACAATTTCTGTTGACAATCATCACTTTTACCACTGGGAAATTACATTAATGAACACTTATCATTTTGTTGTAACAGACGATGATATTTATAGCAAAATATATCGACAGTTGCCATTTAGTTACAGAATAATGTCATTTCTCAAAGACGTTATGGTTATTATAGAATTATTTTATTCTGTCAAAATGCAAAAAAGTCACATGACTGTTGACAGGAAACAATTTTTAATGCAAAAACTTAGATTGAAGGTTCATTTTGGGATTTGGCATTTAGTGACATCTAGGGGTAAAGTTGCACACCGCAACCAACTGAAACTATTGAGTTTGTCTGTTATGGGCTTTTTAGTCAAAGGGATAATAACAGATCAAATTGAAAAAGGCAAGTTAATTTGGAGACACTGTAGAAATAATGTGGTGCCACCTGCTCACTCTTGGTATTGAAAACACAAAGGTTCACATTTTTGTGTGAAACGTATATAAAGACCCAGTGCTACTTATGTGTCAGTTCCAGAATGTTTTTTTCACTATATTTAACTTTTCTGAAGTGATTTATCATCTTTTATTATATTATCCTCTGAATTTTGTGCTTTTTCCGTGAAAATCTGGTGTTTTCCCTATATTTAATTCACTGATCATGTAGATGTTCATAAAAGCTCAGATAAAAGTTGAGGGTTATCATATCAAAAACAGAGAAAACTGAGGAAAAAGTGACTTTTTCAGCAAATATATCAATAACTGAAACAAACAAGTGTCTCCATCTACCATCAATGATCAAATTCCATGTTTTGTTTTGTTTTGTTTTTAATCAGTGTAGAAGATGACAGTGTTTCCACATTAATACAGAGCCTCTGAACGTCCAAATGGGTCATATCTGATGACCATGACAAGATGACAAACTGCATTTTACACCAATTATTTACATGTATTGATAGGATTAATGGATCAACAGGTATTAAACAGTTTACATCAGTAGATAGTTTTGGTTGATAATGGCTGTTTGAGTTTTTATAGATTAATATCACAGTCCATTTCCTGCTAAATCCCTAAAACTGTACAGACTGGAATTTAAATGTAATCCTGGTTTACAGAAATGTGTAATGTTGATTGTTGCTGTAGTTGATGGGTTAGTTGGTTTTACACGCATAAATTCCAGGTTTTGTACAACCCTTTCCTTTGCAAGTGAGGTTGATACACTACCTTCACATTTTGCCAAAATAAATGTAGTGAAAATGTTACTGTTGCCTCTATTTTCTTCATCATAAGCGCTATGAGCTGGTGGTGGTGGTGGTGAGAGTTTGTACAAATCTCAGATACACTATCATGAACCAGTAGCCTTTGGATTGCGGTGCCAGTTAAAGTTTAATAAAGTTAACATACTGAGTGTCACGCTTCTGGTCTGTGTGAACATTTTCAATATTTTACCATGTAAGACCATGATCTTTCAGTGAAAGTTGAGCAGCAGATTTAGGACTGAATTATGCTTCATATTTTATTGTCTGAGCTCCCCTGCTTCGCTACAGCGCTCTTACTGAAATAAATGGAAGAGCTGTATTGTTTGACACATCACTATTGTCAGTTTGACTTAGAGCAGAATTGGCTAGTGACTGACTGGCAGTCAGTAATTATAACGCTCTAAATCACACTGCTACAGAAGACTTATTACAAGACAGAAAGATCAAGAACATAAGACAGAGAGGAGGGTGTATTCCAGTTGCATGAATATGAGTGTAGGTGTCCAGACTGGATGCCAGTTTGCACTGTGTCCTGCTCGAAAACTTTATCTTTCCAATAATGAAGCAAATGGTGACTGTTATTTATGCAGATATTAATCATCAGCAGTGCTCATGTCAGTAACAGATGTCATATTGTTTTTTTTTTTAATTTGATAGAAACATTTGGTGTTTACTGACTAATTACAATTTTTGATCATTTTAAAATGATCCTTAAGGGCATTTTGAATTTCATGGTGAGTAATTTCATCCTGTTTCACATGTTGCAGGTATTATTATTTTTGTATTTTTTGTTATTTTTTTGTTATGGTTAACCTTTATTTAACCAGGAAAAAAAAAAAAGACTTGTTGAGACAGGCCAAGACAGCAGCAGCAAAAGCTACAGAAAACAGAACTCACAGCCATACGTCCACCTTAAAAACATACATAAAACACTGTATTAATAGCATACATATAAAGCATCATCAATGAATCAAATGATACTAAAAGTGTACAATAATGTCCATTAAAAGCATTTCAAAGAAGAACCCAATCAATCAATCATTTACAAAACGTTTGCATGGGGAGCCTGGTTTCTATCCTCTCTTGCACAATGGTGTTACTTGCATTTTATATACCCTATATATATATTTGACTTTTTTCTTGTTTGTGATGTGCAAATAAATAAATAAATAAATACATCATGCCTTGGGGGTTTTAACCACATGAGAAAGGAGATGAACAGTCCTAGTTATTATCCTACTATGTGGTTCACCTCCCAAACCAAACTGAACATTGCTAGTTTTTCTGTCTTTGTGTTATACAGAGAAAACAAAACTCTATGACAGGATGGTCTGATAATACATGAAGAAATATAACTAGGACTTCCACGCTGGTGAGATGTATTTCAGAATGGTAAATCACATTTACATGGAGCCTGTCATTGTAGATAAATCTATCCAACCCTCCTATATCAACAGTTTTGTCCCTCTCCAAATACCGGATTGGCTTTTCTTTTTCGGATGGCTGCTTTGATTGCAGAGCAGCTTGAAAGATCAAACGATAATCCAAACATATTTTAGAAATCTTTTTCAGATAAAAACTTTCAAACTGGAGCCAACGTCACAGTTGCAGTTGTCACTAATCCATGGCCTTACACAGAATCGCAGCACCAAGCCTGTCTACGGTCCCTCGTCGCCATATACGACTACGTCTAAATTAGCAAACTGGCAAACTCAAGTATCCCACAGTTAACTGTTCATCAGCCAAAAGCTTGATTAACAAATACCCAGTAAGACATTTTGAGCTTGTTTGTGAGTACAAGCGCTATCTTCAGTCTCTGTCAAGACCACACAATGCATGTAACATTAATATTGATGGAAATCGGTTTAAGTCACACTTTTATCAAAATGGAGTGTTACCAAATGGGAAATGACACCATCTTTTTCTAGATTTTTTTTTGTATGCAAGATATTACCAAAAGATTTGCACTAGTTAAATTCAATACTGGCTCATAAGCAATGGCAGTTAGTGACATCATTTTTTTGTGGGGCAGTTTTTGGATGCACTATAACCACATATCACCATTAGGATACGCCAAAGCACATGCACCACTATTTTAAAATATTAATATGCATTTTATAAAAAAGCAAAAAAGTAGAAGTTAACCTATGGATTAAATGACAGTGATGTTACCACTGCTGCCAGGATTTGAACCCTGGCTCTAAGGATGTTTTTTACCTTTCTTTTCAAGTTTAGACAATGAAAAGTACTGTTAAGGTTCAGAAACGGTAATCAGTATATTTAAATATTAACAAATAAATAGTATGCAATGCCTTTGAAGTTTCATTTCTGTTGAAACAACCTCTGTTGTGAACTGAAGTGGTGGATGCTTTAAGTTAACAATATTAAATTATTATTATACTGAAACAAACGTAATGCGGATTGCTTCAAACATATTTGTGGTTAGACTTTGATAGGTAGGCTAGGTAGACTTTATTTCGAACACAAGGTGAAGGTTGGCAAAAAGCAAAAAAATGACCAATTTAAACAGAACACTCCAATATACTGAAGGAAATAAGTCAACCAGAAAAAGAAAAACATGTCACACAATGTATAACTGTTTCATTGTGGCTCTTTAACAATACTTTATCAAGGTTCAAGGTACTTTTTTATCCCCTAGGGGCAAATTATTGTACAGCCAGCAGTACACGCATCAAAAACAAATGACAGATACAATATAAAAACACAAATCACACACTATTCACTCTTTATGTCTGAAAAGGAGAAATAAGAAGCTGAGCTTATATGGTCCAACCCCAATTTTACATGACTTGGCCACTCAGCTAAAGTATAGAGTCCATTTAAAGAATAGGTCAGTCATTAATGCCACGTTTCCACTATTCCTAGGGAGGGAGGATGATAGACAGGTAGGATGGTTGATTGATTGATCCCACAGTGGATAATTCACTTAAGTCTCCACATACAGTTTAAGAGTGAATCACAGTACAGTATACAAAAAAAACAACAACACAGACATGGACATTTCAGACATCATCATCACAAATATTGTCAGTGTGAGGAGCTTGATGCCATCATTTACATATGCATGTGCAGTTACACACAACATCACAATGAAAAACAGTAACAAATCATATACTTTCTATGAGAACCAACATTATGTAACTGTCATAACAAGAACTGGACACTTTTCTAAAATGAGAAAGTCTCACAGATGTAATTGTGACAGTTGTGAAGGAGCGTCACGATGTAGCTTGAGTCACTCAATAAAACGTGTCACTCAAAGTACCATTATATTATGCAACAGTGTAAGAAAATCCTCATGCATATTCTCGCCCTTTTCCTCATCAGCACAGCCTCAAATCAAGCTAGCTCACACTAACTCACACAGAACAGGTTTCTTCTATAAAATTAAAATACCCTGTCATTTTAGATGTGTTATGCTCAGTAAGCTTGATTGAATCACAGCTCTGTGGCCACAAACACATGCTTATCTTCTCTCTCAGCCCAGTGAAATAGCTTCCCATTTTACCCCCGTGTGTTTCATCAAAGATGCCATTTCTCCCCTTTAGGTCTGATTTCTTTATCTGTCTTAGGGGAACATTAAAGCAGGCAGACCATAGAATTGCCTCTTTGTTGTGTACATTGGATTTGTGTTTGAACAAGATGTAATGACATTGTCTGCTAGTTGCCATGGTACTAGAAAGAGACCAGAGTGTGTTTTCTACAACTCTGCAAGAGCCTTTTGTAGTTCTTGCTTATTCTTTCCTTCCCTCACTTCCTGCTTTTTCTTCTTTGACCTTCCTCGTAGCTGTTAAAGTCCGTTTCACCAATAATCTCTTAGCTGTGCTGATGAATATTTAATGGTGTAGGAGTGTAGCAGATGTCACCAGCTACTATTAAGACATCCAACATACAGTTCATTGCATGTAGACACATGCAGTATCAAACTAGGACAGGACAAGCTTTAATGTTACAACATGACACGTTTAAGCAATGATGCTGGTTTCACATAGCCCTGTAAAGATAAAACGGTTGTTGCTTTACTCGTATACTATGCAAGATAAGTGGAAAGCTGAAGAAAGACTAATTAATTCTCCCTCTGCAGATGTGCAGCTCTGCCCTTCCTTGAGCTAAGAGCTGTTTTTCTCTTTTAAACATCACTGTCAATTGCTGACAACTAACAATCAATCACACCTGCTCACATCTGTCAAAAAAGATGCATCAAGTTGTGGTTTGCTAACATTGTTTTCCGGAGTGTGCAGGAAGAAAAAGAAAAGAAAAGGGGCTTCAGAAAGCACAGCGACACCTCGAAAAACATTTATTCTGCTATTTCTTCATCCATCACTGTAGTGACATAAAGGTTAGGCAACTGGAGCTCTGTCTGCCTTTGTGAATACTCTACAGTCCACTGCAAACAATCTGGGTTTTAAGATTTTTGTCACATCAAAATCTATAAGCCGGTATTGCTCTTCTCCGACGACTTAGCTTCACGCTGATAAAGATGGACTCCTTTCAGACGTAGAACTGTTCAATCACCAACAGCGCATTAGCCCTTTGGATGTTTTTCTTCTTGTATTGCTGTATGGATTTCTCTGCTAATAAAACACTGTTAACATCTTCCACAAAGCACAGTTGTTCCACTGAGGTAAATACTGCTTCAAAGCCTGAAGCGGTTCTTAGTTGGCTGTGTTTTCTAGTTACAAACAGTTAATTTAGCCCAAATGCTCAGCTAATTAGTCCCACTTAAGATATCCTAAAACAACACAGCTTTATAGCGTTTGTAAGATCTAATCCATAATCAAAGCTTACCCTTGTGTAACATGTTCCACATAACACGTTTTCTCAGCTTTGCAAACACAGAACAGTGTCCCGAGCATGAGCGGTGATGTCCTCTCAACGCACAGAGCTACTCTCTAGAGGTTGAAACTGCAGCGCCGCTGTGAGAATAACCTACCGCGGCCATGTTCACTGTGATAAACATCTCCGACTCTGAAATGAGAGCAGTTTGGCGCCACTGTGTCTTTTCTTTTGAATAACCGTGGAGTTCTGTGGGACAGAATCATACATCAGACAGTGGAGTCACTGGAAATACTTGTTAGCAGGATAAATTCATTGCTGCCTTTGGTCTCTTCGGGGGTATTCGTTGATAATAAAACGACCAGATGTCACCAGGCTTATCTTTACAGGGTTAGCGTGCAGGGTAAGTCTGACTAAAACATACCAAATGCTACTGTCAGATCTGAAAATGACCCCTGCTGACGGGGAAATAATGACATCTTAGTCAAGCACTGGGAGCTGTCAAGCCTAAGGGTGTGTGACAAAGGCAAGATGGAGGCTAAGGCGATCAATATTTCACTCTGTATGAAGCAATAGGCATTAAATACTCCTCTTTCTGCTCCCCAAGGAAAAGAGCAAACATATCAATCAAAACCCAATCACACCCACCCCATAAACACAAACCCTGATGTTACATGCCAGCTGTCTTATGAAACAGAACTTTTTCATCTTTATTGTATTACTATTACAGCCATTCATGCTAAAAAAAAAACAACATAACCACCCGAGCATGTGCGTATATTTTGTTCGGGAATGCCTGCATGACCCATAGGCTGGATGCTTACATGTGTATGGATTCAGGAGGGAGGATATTTGCCTCCCTCTGTGGAAGAGTTTATGAGAAGAGATCTCACAAATGACTGTTGACAGGGCAGGGGGCATTCATCAAGGAAACAAGCCACATGAGCACCGAGACCAGAGTTAAGGCTGGAATGAATCTCATAGAAACAAATCTAATCTAAGCGCTGCCAGAGAACCCATTTATAATGTTAAGATCATAACATGAATCCACAGAGAGGAGGATGAAAGAAAGAGAGAGGGAGAGGGGAATATAAGAGACACAGAATAGCAGCAATTGAATAAATAAATGTATAAAGTTTGTGTTTAGAGTATAGTCTTTAAAGCCATTATTCGGCTGGGCCATTGTTAAGCAATACAGAAAAAAAGGGGGATATTGAAAAGGAGCTCTCTTACATTGTCATTTCAGTATTAAGCGTGGCTGCGAGTGAAGCTCCAAATTCCTAGTGGTTTTAGCCCATTTACAAAATGCTGCTTCACATCCTCCGCACCACCTTGTCTGCATACAACAGCTCTCTTGGGGGAGGTTGGTTCATATCGAGGAATAGCAGCATGCTCTGTCTTCCACAGCAGGCTGGTCTTTGGCAGTCCTTTCTGTTGACTGATTTTCAACACAGCTGAAACTTTCAAAGTGGAATGGAAGTCAAACAATAGCCGGAACTGTTTGGAATTCAGATGGCGAAGTATTTATTAGCGACAAATGGACAAAAGGGTTTGCATTGCACTGTGGTGTTCTCCATTTCAGACGAATAGGTTGGTAATAAAAATGCCTAAGTTCATATTGAAATAGATTTTTAATCCATTTTCCTATAAATATACAATTTGATATCAATTAATCTGTTTGGCTGATGACATATTATTATTAGCAGAACTATATTAGTACTCGACTAGAGTGAGTGACAGATTTTTGTAGGTAACTCTTAGAATGACTACAGTGAAACAGACCCGATTCTAACCCATATGCTTATTTATTTGTTTATTTAGATCCTCATCAGCTACGTTATTAAAATAAAAGACTAATCCTACTCTTTCTGGAGTCTTCATTTGTAACCGAAATGAAGTCATTACACATCTACACTAGTCATAGACACAATGAGACTCGCAGAAAACAATCACTAAGACACACTATAGTGCTTTACAATGATTTAATATATTAAATAAGTGAGAAAATACATTAATCATGGGATGGCTCTCTACAAAAAGGGGTAAGGACCGTTGGAATACCCCCATCTGCCACTGGGGTTGATTCCAAAAAGCCCCGACTTCCATACACTTACATAGACTGACGTTAACAGGTTCCACAAACAAGACTCTAAAATTATTTTACTACACATGCTTGATACAGTTTATGGTAATACCAAGTCAGTAAGCTAGTGTTTAGGAATAGCTCACCTCTGACTTCTAAAACTCTTGTAGTTCTGCCTCTTTTGTCCAAATATGGTCACACTTCTGGCTCCAAAAAGCCAACTTAGCGACAAAGTGCAAGCTCTTGGCTCCTTGGGTGATGTCAACGTCCACTAGTATGGAAGCAATGCCCAAATTAGAAGTGTCTTTCTTTAGCATCCTGAATGTTATGGTGTCACGGCACTAAATCGAAGTAGGTTTGCATCGGTAATAAGCAACAGGGCAGCATGATGAGCACAGTATTATGAAGTTGTTATTAACAGACTAATGGAGCTGCTAATGTCTGCTGAGCCAAGGCTGGTAACACGGAGAGCATTGCATTTCTTTACATGGAGGTGCAGAGGAACACAGTGCATGTTGCAGCTGTTTGTTACAAAGTCCATGTGTTTTTTTGGGCGATGATGGGAGGAGGGATGGTGACTTTGGTCTCAACAAAACCTAAAACTGTACCAAAATCGCTCCTGTTTGACCTGAGGATGTGAGATGAGAGAGTAGTCAAGGCAACGAGTAACTGCAACACTGCAGAAAGTCATAGCAAAACTGATGAAACCTTTGCTTTAGCCATTAGACCTATCTCCACACATTATGAGAACTGTGCCGGTGTTGCTTTGTTCCTGCTTAATGCAGTCCCTCCAGAAAAACACAATTATGTGATCGCATAATTCAATGCATAATCGAGCAAACAGCACACATTATGCAGGGGTCCGCATTTTTTTCAAAGAGGGCACATATTCACCGCAATAGTAGCATGTTTTCGCACAAAATATGTGGGTCTCGCATGATTTCATAATCCTCGCATTTTTCTGCATAAGGTTTAAAAAATATTGTATTGTAACTTGACACGGGTGGTGATGTAATATGCGACATGCAAAAGGTAAACTAACCACGAGCCTCAGAAAAAATCCTGCAAGATGATGAAAAATGCAGCTCAATTACCAACAAAAGTATCTGCAAAAGACAGAGCAACCCAGTACCCGATGTCCTACATGAAAGCAGGACATACTATTTTTTTTACATTATTTTACACCCCATGCAATTGTACGACAAAATGGATGC
This sequence comes from Apogon hyalosoma, assembly GCA_037367295.1. NCBI lineage: Eukaryota > Metazoa > Chordata > Actinopteri > Kurtiformes > Apogonidae > Apogon > Apogon hyalosoma. The sequence goes on along the minus strand of JAPQRP010000005.1, from coordinate 42,303,449 downwards.
TGGAGCCACTTTTCCAGCACAAAACATTTGAAAACTGTTTCTGCTGCAGTGATAATAATGTTATAGGAACATAAAGGCTCTAGTAGCCTTGAAACAGATGGCCTGTTCTACCTCACTTTTGTGAAGCAGGAAGCAATTATTTTATTTTTGACTCTTGTGACTCAGGAATGCTAAAGCCATGTTTGAGCCATGCTTAGAAAACAAAGACCTAAAACATAACCATGGGAGAAGAATCAGGTTTTTTTTCCAGTTCCCACATACTTTCACAACTTTGTACATTTTTTTTGTTTTTGCAAATTCCTGCAACTTAACCATATAACCATACCATATATACTAACCATATAAAATCACATAAAAACCCTGCATATTCCATTGCATAATCAAAGATTTTTGCCCATATTTTTCTGGAGGGACTGTTAATCTTCTCATTATTACATAGTGGACTTGAGGTATTAAATTATAATTTGATCTCATTTCAAACATTGGGAGCGTCTACCGAGTGTTATTACGACACCTAGTCATCAAACCCACCTTAGTTCTACAAATCTTTGTATAAACAAATACAGGTTATAATGTGTAATTTCTGAAATCTGAATCCCATTATTCGATATGTCCTCAGGTATGGTATCAAAATTAAGATGCATTCTTTGCTTGCCACCTCAAAGTGTAGACGTGTTTGAATGTGGCAAGAGATTCAGGGCTCTGCAATTTCAGACAAACAGACTGAGGGACAGTTTTTACAACAGAGCAATAGCCTTAATCAGCTATCTTATCTTATCTTATCTTATCTTATCTTATCTTATCTTATCTTATCTTATCTTTAATCTGCCTGATGAGTACACTGGGCTTTGGGAGCTGAATGAAAATGGAATGTATAAAACAAACATGACTATGCAATTAGCTTCTGTAAGTTTATTGTGCAACTGACATTTCCAGTTCCAAAGTAAAACAGCGAGGTGGAAAATAGTGATTTCCGTGACAAAATAGAATAACTTCATAACAAGATTTCTGAGAGCTTATTCACGCCAAACATCATTGAGGAAGCTTCCACAACACTGTGGAGTGTAACAGCATGCAGACGTTTATGTGCCAAATAAATAACATTCTGCTCTAATGAACCTAAAGAACAACATTTTGTCCTTTGACTTACAGGAATATTGATAACTCGGTTTGGAAAATGTGCAGGGCAAGTTTGATCAGGCTTTTTTCTTTTTTTTTCCCCCTTCTATTCTTATTTTTTACTGATGAAAATTGGCAGTCGTGTAATAATCCACTCACAAGCGTGCAAGCTTGCTTCACAGCGGACTCGGTTAGCAGTTTTCACTTCAGAGGCCGCAACCACCTCAGGCTGCTCCATCATGAGCTCTCCTAGGCCAAACGTGGAGCTCTCATCTTAGAGCTTCCTGTGTAATCCCAGATCAAAGGTCCCAGGGAAACGGGAATGGATTCTTCGCTCTAACAAGCACACTTTCTCAGATGGAAGAAATTGAACCCATTTTTCTTTATCTTCCTTCTGCAGGTTAGCTCACTCAGCGCACAGAAAGATAGACCTTTCCATGATAGGGCCGGCCTTGCTCAGAGCAGAACACACAGGACGATAGGACCTGACGGCTCTCCGGCCATTTGATGTCTGTTTCCACCCCCCACCCCTGTTTTCATGCTCCCCAGAGTAACAACTGATGATAAGCAAAGTAGTCGGTAATAAATTCACACAGAATGAGGTGTCACACAGAACTCTCCGGGAGTTTTCAATGCGACTGTCTACGTTATTGATATGCATTTAATCTTGACTAATAACACACAACAGAACACACTTTAAGACCTTTTTCTGCCAGTGTCTTGCTGTTCCAACCATTATCTCTGACAACATGTATTATTTCCATCCTTAATTGTTTGCTCAGAAACGATATGCAATTACTGCTATGATATTCTGCTTTACTTTCAAGCTTTGTTTTAGGATTTAATTATAGAAAATAATTGTTTTTTCCCCCCCCAAGATTCACACTCAAGAGTGAAAAATGTGAGAAGGAAAACTTGGTTTCATGGCTTTATTTCTGAAAAAAATATGATCCTTTTGAGGATTAAAAAGGCTATTTGTAGCATTTCTGTGGTTAATAAAGATGCATCAGATGGACAATGAAATACGACTTTAAATAAATCTAAGACAAAGGCTTTGACAAACTGTGAAAGACTTTGGAACACCACCCTATACGACCTAAAATGATTACTTGAGTGTTTAGAATAAAGAGCTCTGAAGTGACTTTGATTATGAGGCTTTTGAAGGTATAAAGCTATTATAGGATGTTATTATCTTTGCTTAGTTGTCGTATGTTGAGCCAAGGTTCAGACTAATCTGTGACGGTTCTGACCTTATTTGGACGATTCTAAATAGATCTTTAGTTCAGTTATTGACAACACAAACCGTATACAAAACAGGTGATTTATGGTTTTACTGTAGCTGTCTTCAGTTTAAAAACAGAGCTATAATGTAAACTATCAGCTGAAGCAGCACATGAAGATTATAAGACAGTGTGATTTTGACTCATTATTAACTCTTTCCCCACCAGTGTTTTACAGTTAGTTACCAGCCAGCACCAGTCTTTTTGGTCATATCCACTAATCTTTGAAGGCCCACTGAAAATGTTGTGTTAGGAGTATGTGAACACTGAATACATCAAAAGAAAGAACAGAACTTCAACTTTTAAAGACAAAGAACTATTTTATTCTATCTTCATTCATTTGCGAGGTATAAACATTTGAATATTGGTAATTTTCGGGAAAAAAACATTTTTTAGCAGAAACTGAGAAAATTGCATTTTTTTTTCAAAGATTGATTTTCAAGATTAAACTGATTTCCTATTTACATTTTTGACTCTCTTAATTACAAACAGTAACACTACTCAGCATTACAAAATAAAACAACATTCTTCTTCTTCTTATTATTATTATTAATAATAATAATAATAATAATAAACAGTTCTAAGATATCCCATCATCCCCCAAAATGTTAGGGGATACCAAAGACTACGTACCAAACTATACACAAAACAGCTCCTACAAGATCAGACTTTAACACATTTACATACATCAATTATAAGTCTTCCACAAATCAGATTAGTCTTTTTTATATACCACTTCCATATTCCTCATTTTCAAACAAAAACAATACAGAAACAAATGCACTAAATACTGTAAATTTCTGGCCTTTGCTTATTCAGTGGAGGCACCATGTCCTCCGCCAAATAAAACAATGTCTTACCTCTGTCTGGAATTGAAATAGGGTCACCTGAAATTTCTAGTAATTGATAAAAAAAAAAAATCTTACTAACAAAAAATATATGGTAAGTTGAGAGAGACAATCCCAGTACATACAAGACAAACTATGAGTCTGAAATTGAAACACTGTGGTACTGTTTATCTGTCAAATGTTCAAACTGAAGCACTGTGGTACTGTTTATCTGTCAAATGTTCA
>JAPQRP010000005.1:42262736-42285421 GCA_037367295.1 Apogon hyalosoma | reverse complement strand
GTAAAAATACTACATGCGTACCCTTTAAATGAAATGTGTGACCATTAGCCAGTACACAAATTATAGCTGCATTGGTTGCTCCAGCCATGGCTCAATGCTGAAATAAGAACATGATATATACAGATATAAGCTATAGGCTGAATAGTCATATTGGCTAATACTGACCTCGGTCAACGGTGACACTGCACTGTTGCAGTGGCCATTAATATGTTCTGTTCCTGTCAAAGGCTTGTTCATAGATGTATAATTGAATGTGTTGTTACTCAGAGGCTGTATGATGAGGGCTTCAAAACAGGTCAGTTATTTTTTATGTAAATTTTACATTGTTCCTCAGGCACAAAAGAAGGAATAAATAACAAAAAGATAAACAGAAAACTCAATCATCTGCATCAGCGATCAGAAAATGTGTTATTTTAAACAACTGTCGAATCCCAGTGGATCTCTAACCTCGTTGCCTTCTAAAATACTTAAACACATGCTAACAAATGTTTTTCTTCTACCAATAGATGCTTAGATCAGTCAGTCTGGCTCCAGTCACTATTCAGTTCTAGTCAACACATAAGAAAAGCATGGCAGCTGCAGTTGAGTCAAGTGAGTTCAGCTTGTTTGTGAAAAACTGTCCAAAGACCCAAGCTTCAAAAATATGGGATTACCTGAAATTTTCATGTAAAAAAGAAAAGGTGTTTTCTACACTATACATAGTGTTTCATTGGCACACCACAGCACCTGGATTGAAAACAAACAGGCATTACTCTGAACCGCTAGAACAGGCAAAACCAAAATATAATATTCATGTTATTTAAATTACTATTAGCAACAACAGTTTTTTTTTTGTTTTTTTGTTTTTTTTTTCTGTGTCCCTAAGGTGAGCAGGATGCTGTGTGAGAGGGAAATATAACTCACCAATGCATATATCAATTTTTAGAAAACTTAGAAACTACTTATATAAAACCTATCCAAAAAAAGTTGCCTTTCACTGGATTATTTCTGCAGTGATTCATATGTTTCAGCCAGTTCTGATACAGAGTGTCATTTCATAAATAACCATAAGTTTGTATAGAGCATAAAGTTTAGACTGTGTTTCAGTGGAAAAAGGTCATGTGATCTGAAGAGTCCAGATTGACCTTGTTCCCAAGAGATAGATACATCAGGGTGAGAATAGAGGCTGATGAAGTGATTACCCATCATGCCTAGTACCTACAGTGCCAGCCTGTGGGAGCAGTGTTTTAATCTGGGGTTGCTTTAGTTGGTCAGGTCTAGCTTTACAACATTGTGTCCAAAAACTGAGAACAGTTGACTACATGTATATATGAAATGACCAAGTCTGAACATCAGTAGATTCCATTCTATGCTGATGACACTGGAATTTAGTCAGAGTTTAAGGATCACCTGTGCTTTTTTGCACTTTGTTGTACCAGAACTCTACCTCATGTCAAACCTGCCACTTTCATTTTTTTTCACAATGTTAGCGAGCAGCACTGCACTTTGTAAAAATTGCACTATCACACATTTAGATTATGCATATTCATTGTAAACTGTGTAAATAATGCTTGTATATAATAGTGTTAGGGAAAGTCTTGTCTTTATTCTAACTTAGATTGATATTTTTATATTATTTTTTAAGCTTGAATTCTTAATCCTTCTTTTGTCTTGATATTTAGCTTACACAATCTGTACATTGAGGGCAAAGCTTACTGAAGTCAAATTCCTTGTATGTGTGCAAGTACTTGGCCAATAAAGCTGATTCTGATTTTCCAACATGACAACACCAGGAGTCATTAGGGTCAAACTGTGAAAGAGTGGATCAGGAAGCATAAGACTTCATTTTCACATATGGACTAGGCACCACAGAGTCAAGACCTGAACCTGAAATTGAGAATCTTTGGAATGCGTTGAAGAAGACTTTACACAGTGGTCCCACTTACCATCATGACACATGATCTTGGCAAAAATGAAAAAAAAAAAAGTATGCAACCCCGGATGCACATAAATGTTGTGATGTTTATGTATAAACTGCATGCATGCTGTTGACAATGTCGTAGTGAATGCATCCCATAGTCGAAGCTAAAGGTGATCCAATGACGTACTTTATGAAATATTGTATAATCCACTATTTTTCATGTAAAGCTACATTCGGAAATAGAGTTTTACTCATGCAAAGGATTTGCATCAGAGTTTATTTTACATTATTTTGTGGTTTGTTTTTTGTGTTTAATAATGTGTCTAATACATCATAATTTTACATAACTTTTGGCATCATGCTACTTTAAACCTAGTCTTTGCACTTTGTTATGTAAATCAGTTTTTGAGCCACAGTCCACTGTGAATACATATATTAAATTAGTCTATTTGATATTTTTGATGAGTTTTTATTGTAATGGCTATTGCCACAGTACTGTGGCACAAAATATTGGTTTATCTATTGCTACAGAGACAATCAAATGATCTGAATTTTGCATTCTGAATGTTGTCCCAGTGGCTGGTTTATTTCATCAAAAACCTAGGCACATTCCTCATATGAGACAAAACAGTCACCACGTTTCACACTGTTTGCCTGCATGCTGAAACTGAAAGTGTGAATAGGTGCACAAACCAGCTTCCACTGGTACCCTAGCCTTTTCCTGTAAATGGATGGGCCCACGGCATGTGCGATGCTTATTGCCCCAGTACTGTGGCAGCAGGGGGACAGGTTACAGGTTACCAGTCTACACACGATAGAATGAGGGCGCTGACTGGCTCTGTGGTAATAGACAAATGAGAAAGTTAGACCTACAGTACTGCGACAATAGCGACTTCAATTTTTATTTCTAATTAACTGACAAATAAAAAGAGTAATTTATAGATTTAATCCATGGCATTTGTTAGTGGCAGCTGAAACACTAATAAGACTGAATGTTTCATATGTAATATAGAGGCCAGATTTTCTCTTTTCTCTTTCTGATTCATATTAGCAGTGATAATCCGAGACGATGTTTACATAACACATGACAATGACTGCGCGGTCGCCTTGTTCGGCATTAATTTTTTGTAAATATTTAATGAGCTGTGACAAAACAAAACTGGAAATAAATGGGGAAATAGCAGAAGGAACACAAGCAGACAACAATTATAGACTGTCACTTAATCACGCCCAGAGAAACTTGACAATACCTTAATTACAATGTCACAAAACTGGAGAAAAGCAGAGAAAAGTGAACCTGATTTATGTTTGTGTATCGTGTATAGAGACTGCAGAGAGATACGTATGTTGGCAGTGACCTCCTCACTTCCTGCATTGTAAAATCCACCTACAAACATCGCAAACAAAATGTAGTAACTGAGATGTATAAATGTACACTAACCAATCCGCCTGAAACGCTTTACATAAACATTACAGAGGAACAAAAGCAAACTACCACACATTCAGACCTCTTGATTTAGAGCATAAAGTGTTTTCCGGAGATTATAACATTGATTAGTTTGGTTTGACGAGCAAAAGAGGCGGTATAAAATGGCATGTGCATGAGCTGTGGGCAAGAGTCAGGTTTACATACGCAGAACAAATATAAAGAGCAGATTAGCCTCTGCAGTGAAGCAGTAAAACACCCGGTTTCAACACAACACAAGCAAAACACACACCTCCAAATCAAACACCGGCAAATCCATATTCAGTGAGTAATTGTCAAGCATGACCAATCATCTTTTCACATTATGAGCATCAAGGTATTGGCGTTCTGTCATCAAAACATCAACCAACAGAAAACCTTCAGCCGCTGTAAAAACAAGCAACGTTTGATATCATAGAATAACAGAAATGACCAGATAATAACTCAAACAGCCAATGCAATATGTATCCTTGGGTGAGATTTGCTGGATGGCAAGAGGTGGATCCCCCCACCCCCAACTGGTCTACATATCCCTGCCTCTGCTGAATTATTTTTAGCCCTGGTAGAGACAAAATGTATCCCCCTCAGAGTGATTAATGCTGCTTCACCAATAGACCATATAAAATGCTATATATATGTAATTTGCTGCAATGTGAGAGCAATCTATACCAAAAAAGAACAATAAAATCAGAAATATAGTTTCACCGTCAGCCCCCGAATTCATGTGACAATAGATAAAATGTAACATGCATTTCCATCCTGCTGGTTTTAGTCACATTTTTATTTTGTGCACAAGATACCCTGATGGAAAATGCACAAGATTCAAATAAAAACTGTCAAAATGTTGCCAAAATGTATTTTTATTTATTTATTTATTTATTTATTTATTTATTTAAGGTGAAGAGCCTATAGAAAATATAGGTTGTAGTGGTTTAGTTCAGGTGATGATGAGGAACTACCTCTCACTATTCGCATAACAGTAGTGGATGGAATTCCACGTTCATTTGCATGTTCTTTTACGGGATTTTGTAGACGTTCAGTTAAAATTTGTGACACACATGGACAGAAACCAGCCCGCTTTGCTTCATGATGATCCTGGTTCCATTGCCCTTGATTTATGCATGGATTCATCAAGGCTCCATACACTATTTCATCCCTAAAAACAGCCAAATGACAGAAAAATGTAATGGATTCATGGCAATGTACTGTGACATTACACAAAAAACTCTCAAATATATTCAACTGAGAACAGGAGCTCCTGTTAAGACAGAACCCCCATGGTGAGTGAAAGGATACAGCAAACAACCCAAAACTTAAGCTCAGTTCTTCTGAGGGTATGGATGTATTGAGCTTTGCTAAAGGGAGAAAGGGTCAGGACTGTGTAGTCATCACCATTTACTCAGATGTTTAATTCTGACATTAGAGACTTAAGTCCAGATGCTGAAGTGAGACACTGTATTGACTAACGATTAATGATATCAGCGCAAAGTCAGCGAAAAAAATTTCTTATGCCCCATCCAATATTTTTGTCTATATTTTGGATCCTTCCACATGCAAACGATGTTATAGCTCATAAAAACTGAGTTTTAAAAATACTCCATCCAAAGTGTAGAATGTTAAACTTCAATTTGTGTTTATCCGACACGAAAAATAGAGAGATTGGAAAACAATGGCATCGTAACCCATGTCGCTCATGTTTATTATTGCTTTGTGTGATGAAGCTGCACCTGAAACATCAAATCCAGGTGTATAAATTAATGTATGACCTGCTGTAGACGGACCGAACTGGCATTACGGACTAATCCACATCACGTAAATTATACGTATGCACAACCAACACCTATGGTAATGCAAGTTTACAACTGCACCTGGTGTTGCTGCTTCACCTTCATGACAGACGAAAGCCTCTGCACCTGCTATGTTCAGTATTATCTCCAGTGTCCACAGGTTGGATAACAATAACTACCGTTTGTCTGAAAATGTGGACTAGTTTGGAGTAATTTTCCATTGTAGAGATATTTTGCAAAACAAATGGTCATGAAAATATTTGTTTAGGAAAATATCTATGTAATTACGGGCATGGCATTAGTCAAGTGATGAACTCCATCTTGACTTCACTCTATGAGGAAATGAAAGTGAAAATATTGTGCTACCTGATGGATTAAAATACTCCTACAGATTACTGGCATCATGATCTATATGGTTTGTGAATTACTTCCATGAAAACAGCCTCCAAGTTCCATCCACATTTTTTTTTTTTTTTAATCACAAATTACACCCTGATGTAACCTATAGCTTCCAATATTAGACCAATATTATCAAGCTCATGCAAAGCCAAGACATACGCCCAGAAGCCTACCTAATGAAAAAGGGCAGGAAGTCACTGCGGTTCCAGGAAACTGCTGCTGATGTAGCGTTTGAGGTCGACAGCTGATGACAGTCCTCGACAAGGGAGACCAGGCAGTGATCCTGGTGCTGGCAGTTTGTGTCCGTCAACGGGGGCGTCCCTAGGTGTTATCAGCCCAAGACACCTTCAAAACCCAGAGCCGTTAGCTACCTGCAGGAACGTACTGTACATGCTTTCAATCAGCCATGAACAGTGTGGCACTAAACAATACCTAATTCTAAGCGACAATATCAGCAAGGTAATTATTAAACTACTAGATACTGGCCCAAGAAATCCTTCAACACAAAACTTTAAACTGAAAATATACACTTCCTCTGCAATAAAATGACTGAATATAAAGATAAATGAACCTGACAAAGTTGTTGAAAGGTTGGTAAAATGAAGCCACTTTTCAAAGCATCCCTGTTGAAAAGTAAAGCCATGTCCAAGTTGCTGAAATGCAATTGATCAGTGAATAGAGCTGCATTCACTGAAAATACATGATCTTGTTGACCTTAATACAGTGGTAGTGATGTACAAGGCACACAATAATCTTCTCCCTCCTTCCATCCAGGAGATGTTTGAATGTAGGAAAAGTCAGTATAGCCTCAGAAGAATCGGCATTTTTAAAAAAGCTAAGGCAAGAACAAATAAAATAAGTAGATGTGTTTGAGGGGTTAATCTGTGGAATGGCCTGGAAGATGCATTAAAGCAGTCTAAAACATTTAAAACTTTTAAAAAGATGTACAAATGAACTTGTATTCAAAAATATAGCCTAGAGCTCAGGATATACTAAAGAAATGGCTTGATCAAAAGACTGGGATCATAATTGGCAGTTGAGATAAGGACATGATTTACCTGAATTAAAATCAAATATGTATTCTATTCTGTTGTATATTTAGCAGTGATTACATTGGAATTTTGTTTGTTTGTTTTCTTGTGGAAACATTATATTAAATGTAAATAGGTTTAGGCAAAGTAAGTTTCACTTCAGCCTAAACCCTTTCAGTCGAATTGTATATGGAATAATGGATATGTTGTTTTTGTTTGCTGTTTAAAGTAATTAATGACTGAATAAACTACTACTATTAGTAATTACAGCTGTATAATATGTGTTTAACCCAATAGACCCCCCCCCCAAAAAAAAAAAAAAAAAATAATGTTAGCAATCTCCAGTGCTGTGTCTCCATTGCCTTCTACAATATTCTGACTGATAAATATTGGACGTGAGTAGTATTTTACATTTTACTTTATTAGCCTGCCTATAATTATTGGGTAGAAGAACTATGACATCACCCATTGGTTTCTGAACTGTCATTTTGAGACTAGAATTTTGTCATTTTACCATCACTACATTGGCTTTTCTGGAACCAGAAACGTCCATATCTTGGTAAAAGTGTCCAAGGGATCTTGGGATCAGCTAATGCTAAACGCTAGCTTTTTGGCCTGGTAAAATGGTAACTTCATCAAGCACTGTGTAACACTCATTTGACAGTCTTGTTAGTGATACCTATCATATACCATATCTACAGCCGAGCCGTCTGTTCAGTGAAATGCATTTTATTAAATGAAGAGAAACTTGGGAAAGTTCAACCCCAGCACCTGTCAATCACTGTCCGACATGGGAGACCTTGAAGCCTTTTTTTCAGTCTGAGATCTAATTTAGAGCAAAGCTTTGAAGATGGACCACCAGAAGATGTTTTAGAGGTTCCAAAGAGACCCGAATGAATGAAGAAATAAGTAAATATTGTCAGAGAGAAGGTCAGTGTAAGTGTATGGGAACCAGGGGTTTTTGGAGCCACCCATAATGGCTGTTGGTGGTATTTCAACTTTAATGTACGTATGCATTTGCTTAATTTTGGAGGTGAGGTCTTTTCCCCTTCAGTAGATACTCCACATCCTTATTTTTGTATTATTTAATGTGGTTAATGATGCGTGTTCGGCACGTTAGATACCCATATTTGTCATGAAGTTGAGCTGGGATGTAAAAAATGTCTCTGTTGTGGTGTGCATCGCCACTACAACAAACTATAGCTAAGAAATGAAGTAAGAAAACATCAACAACAGGATAATGCAGAATGTAACACAGACTTTACAATAGCATTGGGTAGCAGTTTGCGAAACAAAGTAGACCTTTATAAATTACCTTCACGGGACTGTTGTTTATCATAGTGTTAATTTCACTGTGAATTCTTTCTTTCTTTTTTCTCAGATGGTGGGAACCTACTGGAGAAGCCTCTGCTTGTCTGACCATCCTTTTCCTCTGCGGTCGGTGTATGTTGTGTTGCAGCAGCAGGACCACAGGTGTGCTCAGTAACATTAACTGATGACTGTATTCCACTCAGAGGCCACTTCAAGGGTCTGTGGGTGCACTCTTCCTCATGGTCCAGGCGCACTGGGATATTAGTTCCACATCTGATTTTCCTGCTACGACATGATGCTGCGAAAAGATTTATTACCTTTACTGGATTGAGTGCTATTTTAACTACTGCTCTATATATCTTCAACCCAAACAGCTGATGTAAAAGACTAATAGACAGGGCACCATAATTAAAATGTCTTGTTGCAAAATAAATTCTAGTATTATGATCAACCTTTGGTTTTCTGTGGAGTTAAATGTCCTCCTTTGATTTACCATTAATTGGATTTTAATGGTTTCTAGATGCTCGTTTTTTTTTTTTTTTTTTTTTTTTTTAGGTTGGCTTAATACTTTGTTATTTAATACTTTGTTATTTCTAATTTATTAAGTAAGCATACAATTTCACGCATCTTTTGCCACACTGTTGTGTCACATTTATGGCTAGTGTTATTTATGATCCTTGACGTGATATATATGAACAATGTTGTGCCTAATTACAGATTACTTGTTACTGTTATTTAAAAAAAGCAATTATTTACCTTACAGTATTACTGTCACAGAATTGTAATGCGTTACATGACTCCTGTATTACTTTTGAGTTACATACAGACTTGTCATAAATGGTGAAGTACACCCCCCCATACAAGAGACAGGAGAGCCTTGGGACACATATATTTGCGCCCCGAAGTACACGTGAAAGGATAACTCGGTAAGTAACGCTGCTGTCTACGATGTTCGAGTCCCAGCAGGAACGCTTGCATTTTTTTCAACATTTTACATGTTCAAACAGGGAGAACAGCGCTCCCTAGATAACTCCGCAATCAATATAGAATTCTAACTAGTCATTGAAACGTTAGCTCATCTTGTCATTGCTGACCCCAGGGATCATGCTAACTAGCGTCTGTAAAGCAGGGTCAGGGTTAGTAATGAGCGCACGTCCATGTGGACAGTGGACTGTCTTCTGCTGTCTTCACCCATTGGCTGAACACCAACAGGAAATAGAACTTTCTAGACACATTTTTTATTCTTTAAGGTCTCACGGTCTTGCTGTTTTTTTTTTTTTTTTTTTTTTTTTTTTTTTTTCATTTAAGAAATTAAATTGTGGGCGAAAAGTGTGCTATAAAGCAAGCGCTATTGAACATGTGCCGAGTAAAATATTACTGAAAATTGGTTAGTAACGCCTTACGCTACTGCGTTACAGCAAAAAGTAATCTGTTACTGTAATGCACTACTTTTGTAACGCATTACTCCCAACATTGTCTAAGAAAGTCACTGCATAAAAGAAAAGGTTTTAAATTTTCAAGTGTTGGTTTGTAGTAGAAGCTGTACATGTTAAAACAGGAACATTTTATTCAGCCAGAGAAATATGTATGAGTAGGTTTTGTCTTTATTTATTATTAATTCAGCCTTTGTTTAACCAGTAAAGATTCACAATTCTTGGAACTTTGCCTTTGGCTTTAACTTATGCTGCCACACAAACCTTATTAACCCTTTAGGCACAGGAGTTTTTTTTTTTTCTTTTAATGTATTTATTTATTTATTTATTTGTATATTCAGTTTGATATCAAGATTTCTAAATGCTGTCTGTTTCATTCAGTTATGTTGACTTTGGCGCTTACAGGGTTAAAAGACATCCATATACAGTAATACACAAAAGTTGGAGATCAAGTCAGTTTGTTGGTTTAGTAAAGTTCTAATGACCACACATATGCATCTGTCCATCTTTGCACTGAGTATGTGCAGCAGTAAAAACAAAAGTTTCAGGGAAAAAAAAGCAGCTTCTTTAAACTAAACTGGTCGTGTTTAGTGTGACCTCCCTTTGCAACTAACATTTCTTCAACCCTTTTGTTCAGACAGATCAAATATTTACTGCATTCTTTTTCTCATTAACTTTCAACACGCCAGATGTTTCTAATTGTTTGTGCTGCTTCTTTTCATGGGGTCAGGGGTCGCAGTTAATAATGACTTTAACCTTTAAAACCCATTTAGTTCAGGCTGTGCACATATGTCTTGTATTTTTTGTTGTATATGAAGGAAAGAGAATGAGAAATAAATATGTATGATCATAACAAAAAACAACAAAGCTATAGGTGGTTTGAGAGTTTTGCACAGTACTGTACGTAAAGGTTAACCTGGCAAGACAAATTACAAGAAACATAGCTAAGAAAAAACAAACAAACAAACAAACAAAAAAAGCAAACTTTAAAGACACTAAAAAGATTACAGGGTTTCAAATGTACACATGTAAAAATAAATGAAATACAAGACAAAGTGATGTAATGTGTGATTTTTTTTTTCAGTAATCAAAGGGTCTGATCTTTAGAACCAATATGTTTTTGTAGTAAAAATAAAAAAAAAATATATATATATATATATATTTTAAAAAAAATCTTGGTTGTCTTTGGAGGTGACTGTCAGTAATAGTTCAACTATAAAAACCAAGGGATTAAGAATTATAGCTACTAGTAAATAAATATTTTTCATTTCAGTCTTTACTGAATATTATTTATAATGTGTAAACAATAAAATGTTGAGGATTTGCTTCTGATCAGAGATGAGTGGAAAACCAAAGTTGTTTATTTTTACATTTATTTGACACAGTGTAGGATATAACAGAATAAATCGCACTACAGATACTGTAAAAGTGCAGAATATCAGATGAATGGCCAGGCTGATAATGGCATCATAGCGATTTTTTTCCTACATAGTCCACATATGGTATAATAAACACTTCCTTCTGTTTTTATTTTAATGTTAGAAGCAACTTTTTTTTTTTTTTTTTACTGTCATTAGGTTGAGTTCAGGGTTTTACACCTTGCACAAACTAAAACAACTCATTAAGCATCACATTAACATTTCTTCCATTCTGTACTGCAAAATCTGTTTCTTTAAATGTATTCAGCACTTATAAATAAGATTTTTCTTTACCTAGAGGTTGTGCATAGTAAGATACAGTATGTAATTTTTACAAAACTATTTTCCATTTTCTTGCAGATATTATTCAGATTAACAGTCGTGGTAGTTTTTACACTCCTGCATCTCTGGTTCTTATAGCTGTGAACTCACGTCACATAATTGCTACCTTGTTGTATTTTATCCTCGCCATTTGGCAATCTCATAATGCCTTGACTTTTAAAAACCCATAATTCAGATGAAAGATTGAGTGACTCACAGCCAAGCCGAGCTGTTTTCTCCAATGGCCTTTTGAAATTCAGCCAAGCAAAATCTCCGTTAATTAGAAGTGAACAAAGAAGGGACCATGAAGAAAGAAGGCTGAGCGTGACGGTGGTTTTTCTTCTGCCCGAGTCGAAACAATGACCTGTTGTGGGTGGCGGTTCCGTGACACCGAAGAGGATAAGGAAGATGACAGTAAGTGATTAGAATTTGAATACTGTGAAGCGCTAATCACTTTTAGAAGTACTTATAAAATCTTTGAGATTGCTCGACTTTAGCAGCCTTTAGTTTCAACTTACAGTAGATAATTCCAGAGAATCCGAGCAAATTACAGGCTATTAATATTGATGCTGTTGGGACAGAGGTTGGCGTATGAGGTTTTGATATGAATCTGTGAATAAGAAAGCGACTGAGCCTGTGTTTTGCATAATTGCAGATGCTGTCACTTCATTTTCCCATTTGAGTTTGCGATGTCTCTAAGCTGTAAGCGAAAATTAACTGCGTATTTCCTAGACTATAGCGGTCAATCAATAATTCTTGTGTTTATTCTTCTTTTTTTTCCCTTTCAGGACTCTTTGGGGTTTTCTGCTCTTCTTCTGCTGGGTAGAGAATTACTGAGTCTCAGTAGAAATAATTAATGAGACCTTTGATAGCATTTTGAGTGCAAATTCAGGCCCATCTTGCTGCGCAGCATGAGGGCCATTCAGTTGAGGGACGTGATCAAATCCATCAGAAGAGTAAAGTCTTTAAAGATAATGACACGGATGACATGGATGAGTGAGTATTTTCTAGTCCCGTGTGGATGTGGATGTTGATAAATCTATTCTGGAAATGTGGACAATACTAAATAGGCCAGCCTGAAGTCTCGCATTGCGTTTGTAATAAATTGCCAGAGCCTAGATTCCTGAACAAAGCACATGTTCACATCCTTCCAGGATGTGTGAATCAAAAAAAAAACAAAAAAAACAGACAGACCGCACCCTCACAGCTCTGTTTTTTCTTTATGTTATTTTTGCATTGACACATGTTTGTCAAATTGCAGCGCTAGAAAAAGCAGCAGCATGGTTCTTTGAAAGACTCCTTTTCATGCCTCTGATGTGAATAGACAAGCCGTTCCATGGGAATTGCAGCTCAAATGTCAAAGCTGATAGTCTTTCTTCGACTCAAATGGAAACATTACTTCTGGCTTTAAGGGAATGAATTGTCAAAGTGACTGCTGGAGTATGTTCCTCCCAACCTCATCAAATGCTCGGTGCTGTTTTGCTCTTCAACACAAGACGATTGGCTGCAAAGTAAACAGTTTTGCTAGCTCATTATTGTTCTTTTCAACGGAAATGCATCAGCTTGGTGTCTCCACTGTTGCCTCTGGAATAACAACCCACAGTGGGCTACCTGAACTCGAGTGCAACTCTCACCTTCAGCGTGGCTTTTAGGGGACGGACATTTATCACTATCAGCATCCACAAGGCTCCACTGCTCACTCACACATTACCCTAATTAGAATTTTATGAGAGGTCATTCCTCTTACTCTGCCACTTAAAGAAGTGCACTATAGACATGAAAGGGGCAAAACAAATCACATTTATTATCTCTGTTAACGTACTAAATTCACTGCACTTCACATAAGTGCCATAAGAGATATTTAGAGTGCGACTGTGCACCTGACGCCCGTGTGTACTGTTGCACCCACTTCATTCCACTGTATAGTTTTTTCGTTTTTTTTGTAATTCTGTTCCAACTTGTTCATTCCTGGTTAAGAGTTGAGAAGTAAAAGGTGTGAAAAGTTAAAAAAAACCAAAAAAAAAAACCCAGTGTGTTGTCTTTCAAACTTTCTAAATTACCAGACGCCTACTGAGTCAGCAAACATAATAACCCAGATATTACAAGCACAGACGCAGTTAGTATGTGTTGCTGTAAGTATGTATGCAGTGATAACTTGTCTAAAGAAAATATGAATATTTTCACATATCACAAGATGCTGCAAAAATCTTTTTTTCAAAGGTTTTCAGATTAATAAATATGCTGGGGTCTAATTCAGCTGAGAACAAGTTGGTTTCACACCCAAAAGGATATGTTGAATGGTCCGTGTGTGTGTGTGCGCGTGTGTGTGTGTTGGTGCATGGGTACAGGATGCATCTGCATAAGAAGTATCTGCAGATATCAGTCAGGTGTAGTACTGCCACTGCACACAGCCTCTCCAAATGAGGAAAAATAAATAGCTGGAGTTCGTATAATGTGGCTGAAATTCATATACGATTTTGTAAGTGTGTGAGGATTCGGTGTCATACCAGGGAGAGTATAAAAACAAATGGAATCATCTAAACTGTCAGATTAAAGGTAATATTTAAGGTGTGCTGTTAGCTGTGGTTGTCTATTTTAATATTATATCATCTATTTTTATCATCTGGTGTGTGCAGGTGTGTGTGTGCATGTGTGTGTATATAAATGAGGTATGTTCAGATATGTTCGACTGCAGGTAAACAGGCCGAGTAAACAGTTTATTATGTCTTTTTGTCTTTGAAATTGGGGAAAAACCTGGATGACTGGTGTGCATGTCAACATAGTCACTAATCAGTAATAAAGAACTGACTCTTCTCCAGTTGATATCCATCTACTGCTGTGTTTGTCTGTATCAACCAGTCCTAACTCACAAATCCACACACCTTTATGTAAAAGGGTAAGTGCTGTAAGTGAATCATCGCACTGGTAGCCAAGAACTTTTGCAGTTTATCGGCACATACTCACTTCCAACTCATCGCACAGTTGTCACATCTGGATGCACAGCGTCATTTTTCGACATACAGTACTGTGCAAAGGTCTCAGGTCACCTTTAGCTTTGTTCTTTTCAGAGTTTTAATGAGATTCTATATTTTTATATGAAGTTTTATATGCATTTCTCAGTGTCTTTGGTAGGGTCTGAGTTTTTCCATATGCTGCAGTGAGTGTGGCAGGAACTCCACTACCGACTGGATGTGTGCTGCATCGCCCGCGGCGCACACTTTGAACATTTGTAATAACTTTGAAACATTCTAAAATGACCATCCCCCAGAATTTTTCATTTGAAATTAGTAGAATAAAACATTTTATGTCCAAAATAAATCCTATTAAGTATCATTTTTCTTGACCATGTAGTCACTCTGATATGGACATCTCAAATGATGTCAATTTTTTGGGGCACCCTGTATAATATAGAATATTTACAGTATGCACTATATATATATATATATATATAGTTATATAATAACAGAATAAAAGTTAAAATTAAAGTGATAATCATAATAGTAGTCCTAAAACTTATTACTTAAGTCTTAAGACCTTTGCCCAGTACTGTACATGGTAATCTGAAAGATGTCTAGACAATACAATGGTTAAGTTTATGTTTTAAAAGAACGTGGTTAGGCTAAAAGAGTTGCCATTGAAGTTACACAAATGCCTCAAAAGAATGGCTATAATAAGACAGTCAGTGTGCAAAAATGCTAAAGTAAACAGGACATGGGCCTTGGTTTCATATTCGTAAGTTCACTGACTTTGGCATTCTCCATAAATACTAACACACAAACCCCTATGAAGGTTTTTGCCCACTTAATTACATCATCTGGCCCATGTCATCAATTTGTGGGATCCTGCGTATTGAGAATTGATGTTATACGGTAACCCAAAGGCATTGGAAGCAGGTTTCTCCACCAAGTGGCTGTATGTGATGACTTGGAAGTGAGAATAGGCTCAATTTATAGCTTAATCAGGCATGATATTGACATTATTATTCACAGCACAATAGCAGTGACTTCTTTGGGCAACGACCTGCTGTAGTTGAACACAGACCATAATCGAACATTACACAGGTTTTCTACGACGGAGATGAGCAGGTAAAGTCTGTTTCATGTCTGGTCTGAGTGATGCGGAGGTGTAACTTCTCACCTACAGTGACTCCAGGGGAATTTCAGGCCGGCGGCGTACATGTGAAGAGGGATTCGGTAAAGTGTTATGACACCAGAACTGCTTTAAGTCCCCTTGGTATTGTGTCTACAAGTCTCTGAACCCAGGAACCTGAACCCATTCTTCATACTCATCAGACCATTCCCTGAGCCCTCATGCCCTAAGGATGGGGATGCTGTCACCCTGGAACACAACACTCCTATTAGGATGGAAATGTTTCATCAGGGGACAAAGGTGATCACTCAGAACAACTTGGTATTGATTTGTCATGAGCCTTCATTCTGTGGGGACGTGTGGACTTAAACCATTGCCAGTAAAATGACCCCCAAGGCATTACAGAGCCACCAGACCCATTATGCTGTAGGGGTCGAGCTTTGGGGCCTGTACTGTTCACATGATGTACGCCACACATGAACTCGCCCACTTGTCGAGAACATGGTGAATAATGACTCGTGTGGCCAAACTCTCAAATGTGCATTCGTCTTTGTAGCGATCGGTTTCTGCACCGCAGCCCGACCAGCCCTCGCCTTTGTAAATGTGCACGGGCTGCTCTTGCTGACACAGCCTGATCATGTCCTGCATTGACATTCTCAGTCACTGGCTCTTCTGTTTTTCCTTGTATATACAGCACTTAATGCACAAGTAAATGTGCACTGTCAACCACAATTTTCTGACCTTGTTAAATGCAGATATCACTTCAGTCACCGTTCCTATTGAAACGCTCATCAGTTGAGCACTCTGTGACCGAAGCTCCTGCTATCTGTGCCCCAACAATGAACCCTCTTTCAAAGTCACTTAGATCTTCCCGTCTCTCCATCTTGATCCAAAATCTGAATCAACCCGGGCTCAGCATTTTTATACACGCCATAGATAGGACGTTACTGCTCAGTTGTTCCGTGCTGTTTATCAGTTTATGATAAACCCCTCTGTCCCCTCATTTATTCAGCTTTTTCCTTTAATTTGTCACCAATCTATAGGTCACAGTTTTGTTTTTGTTTTTTTTTTGTTTTTGTGAAAAGCTTACTCTTATGTCCAAAATAGCTGAGGTTGCAGTGTAATTGTCAAGAGCTGATTCACAGCTCCTGCTATTTCCCCGTCTGAATTTACAGTGCATTTGAGGCCCGTGGGTGGAAGCGAGTCATTATTTTACAATGAAAGCAGAGCAGCACGATCCATTCTCCAGAGACTGTTTTTAGTTGAGCCATGACCGTTTGATCAGTTAAAGGTTTACTACGGAAGGTTGATGTGTGGTTGTAAACCTCTGTTCTGTGAACTTAGGAGTTTTTGTGCCTGGAGAACATCATTTGTTGACAGTAGCAACTCCATTTCTAAGCGGTCGACCGTCTACATCAGAGGTTCGTAAAGTTTTGCAGCTTGACACCCAAACTCATCAGGACCCAAAGTAAAATACAAACAAATTCATCATGACTTACCTTAGATTTTTTATCTTTTTATATACTCTTCCACTGTGAAATACTCTATTTCATATAAATTGTGTCTTATTACATTTTGGTCTTGTTGCTTCTTTTGATGTGTAGTTCTAATCTTTTCATGCTTTACATGTGTTGCGTTTCCATTACGTGGTACTGACTCAACTTGACTCGACTCAGCCTTTTTGCGTTTCCATTACGTCAAAGGACCTACAATCTGGGATCTGGTACTAGTTTTTTGGTATGTGCTCCGCTGAGGTTCCAAAACTGGGAAGCGATACTAAAATGTGATGTGTAACTACTGCAGACCACTGACTGGTCACAAATAGTTTTCTCTGCGTTATTGTATCGTCAATGTGCGACCTGCTATTTTATAAAAACAGATTCGGAATTTTACAGTAAATATACCAGTTGATGACAGCCCGCAAAACTACACCGTGGTCAGTTGAGGACGTTCAGACATTTCTGTCCTTGGCGGCTGGTGAAAAAATTCTGCGTGAGCTTGACGAAGCAACAGGCAACGAGAGAATTTATCAGCAAGTCTCTGAGCAGACGACATAGAAGTTACGCACCACGTTGCTATGACGTCCAGGTACTCTAAAGTCGGTAGTATCCTATAATGGAAACAGTCTCCAGGAATAGTACCTGGTACCTGAGGTGAGGCGAGCTGGTTCCACGTAGTGGAAAATTGGCAATGGATTCTGTTTTTTGCAGCATTTTTGTGCGATTACATCTTTTATGTTATGTCCATCTGACATCATACATGCTTTTGTCCAATGTCTTTCACAATGTTTCTCCTCTTTTTTTTTTGTAACATATTTTTTATTGAACAATTGAATATAGAAAAAAAATTGCACAACATACACAACAGAACAATGTTTCTCAATGCATCTCACACTACTTCACTGATGATAACATCCATAAACTCTTTTAAAGAACAAATTTACTCTCTTGTCAAATAAACTGACATTTCATATTATTTCCATATTGTATATTTGCCTCTGACAAATTGGCATCCCAATAAAAACAGCTCTTCAACCCATTTTGGATTCCAGTGCTCGGTTTAGAAAGCACAAGTCTACATCCATGACAACAAGTAAATAACACGTTAATACATTTCACTGAAGAGGATGTTTTGCTTTCTACTGAGTGTTTGTTATTACACGTCTCCTGCTTTTCTACAGCTGCAACACTGTGCAAAAATAACTACTATTAGCTTGCTTAAATGCAGAGCTAACATAAAAAAAAAAAAAACAAAAAACATCTCTCAGCTCTAGATATGTGTAAATGGTGTCACATATCAAACAGGATCAAAAAAGTATTTGGTCCCGTGAGTTCTCTACATATATGGAAGCCTAGAGTGAAACTGATGTTCATTTTCCCAAGAAGCTCATTTTAAAAGAAAACTAAAACTAGTTTTCATTTTTGTTGGCAATGAAACCAACACACACCAGATGACCGACACACTTTCTCCATCCTCCAGTCTCCCACACAAGCACCTGAAAAAAAAAAAAAAAACTACAGCGCATCCTCCAAAACACAACCGACTTTAAAAGCATTTAATTACATAATGAGAGACGATAATCGAGCCACAAACCAAACTTTCCAGTAACAAAGAGAAAATGGATGAGTTTGCACTTTGTTATGACCACCTCAGTCTATGCACTTCTGGAATTCACCAAAATAAAGGGATGAATTAACACTGTAGGCCTTTGTAACAAAATATGAACTTTTTCTCAACTTAAGCAAATGCTTTTTGTGCCAAAACTCAATAATATAGTTAAATGTGAATGTAATACACCTTCAGTGATATAGATTGCTATTCTTTACTTGTATTTATACCAATCTAAGGTTTCCATTTTGTTAGTTTTTTTTTTTTTCTGCCTCCTCTTGTCTTTGTATACTGTTTTTAATGTAATTTTCATTTTGAAAATGCTAATTATTTTCTTGAAATATTTTCACCATCTTCCTGCTTGGAAAAATGCCCCATTTAATCTAACATATCCTTAATATGCCAGGATACTAGCATGCAAAAATCCAACTGATTGGACTGAATATTTAACAATCTGTAGAAAAATTATTCACTATTCTATTTTTTCACTGAAACATAGATAGAGCGGCTGCAAACTCACCCACATAAAAACCCTCATCTCCAAAGTTTTAGGACTCACAGTAAATCTATCCTGAGACAGTAATTTGACCCAGGCTCTACTTGTATTGCATTGTATGTATGTATTAGTTTTTTTGTGCCATAACTGAATAATGTTGTTAAATGTGAATTTAATACACCTTCAGTGATGTAGATTGCTAGGCTTTACTTGTATTTATACCAAACAAGATTTCCATTTTGATTATTTTCTGCTTTCTCTTGTCAGTGTATAGTGTTTTGTTTTGTTTTTTTTTCATGTAACTTCAATCTTGAAAATGCAGATTATTTTCTTGAAATATTTCCCCCATCTTCCTGTTTGGAAAAACGCCCCATTTAACCTAACATAGACGTAATATGCCGACATATAGCATGCACAAATCCAACTGATAGGACTGAATATTTAACAAGAGAAAAAATATTCACTATTCTATCTTTTCACCGAAACTAAAGATGGAGCGGCTGCAAACTCACCCACATAAAAACCCTCACCTGCGAAGTTTTAGTGGACTCGCGATAAATCTATCCTAAGGAGACAGTAATTTGACCGTCCTCATTTACTCCACCATTAGGGCTATAGGAGGAGAGAAGCACTTGAAGTGGCATATCTGAGACAGATCCTGTTAGTCAAAAAGTGCTTTAACATGAGTCATTAGACTGTGTGACAGGTGCAGTCAATATAGAGCCAGCATCACTCACCTGGAAGTGGAAGCCCGGTTCTGTAGCAGTAATCTGACAATCAGACCGGATCACACCCGGAGGCATCTTGGTTCATCACTCCTCTGTGGTAATCGGTAAAGACCCAGCCGGTTATGACCAGCCCTGAGGGGTAAGAGAGTTATTATCATTAATGAAAAGTACTAAACTAGATGTGAACGCACCTTTTTTTTATTCAGTGAAGTAAAAATACAAACAAGGCTTTATGTTTATGACATAATAGCCCACATCTTCTGACCTTTATGAATCATATTCCTAACAAAAGGAATGAAACACTCAACCAAATGAAATCAACTGCAGCTATAAACTAAATAAAACAATGACAAAGAGGCAAACTTGCTGTACTGAAAATAAAAAGCCCAATAACAAAAAACAAAAAAGAGCGTACAAATGGAGAGCTATTAAACCATTAACCTTAGAGGAGAGGTGAGAAAAGTTAATATCACAAATGCTAAATGAAATAATAAAAACAAGGTGTGAAGAAAACACTTAACTGTACAACAAAGCACAACAAAGCACCTACAGTGTCTTCCCAAAACAAGCTAAAATAAACTCAAATTATATCTTTAGTTCCCACCTTTGTCAATTTATTACACACATATTTTATAGTGACTTGAACCGGCTGGAGGATGGTTTGATGGGTATCATTGAAAACACATAGTTAATTTTAGGTAAAACCATCATTTTGACGATGGCAACTCTCCCCGTGAGTGGTATGGATAAGTGCCTCCACCGCAAAAGATCATCCTCTGTTGTTTTCAAGAGCTGAACATAATTCAACTTTATTAGTTCTGACACAAACCTTAACCTATACCTAAATATCTGATATTTCCTGACTGTATTGTGACATTGGGTATACCCTGAAAGTGACAGTTAATGGGTAGAGCTGTGGTCTTAGACCGGTTAATGGAGTAATCCGATATTGATGAGTATTGTAATCGTCTGGGAGAGAGATGCTTGTGAGTTCTGGAGAAAAAGTAATACATCATCAGCATAAAGACTTATTTTATGATCCATATCTCTGGTACGGATACCTTTTATTTCTTCGTGGTGTAAGAAAAGCAATTATATTTGAGGAGAAATATGGTGGAACAAGGGAAGAAAAGAATAGAGGATAAATGAGGAGGAGAGGAAAGGAGAAACAAGGAGGGGAGGAGAAACGGGGAAACTAAGGAAAACTTTTTTAAAAATTCAAATGAGGAGAAGCGAAATGCCAAGAAGAGGAGAAATGAGGAAAACCGATAGAAAAGTGAAGTGGAAGAACAATGATTATAATCTTTATCATAATCTCAGAGCGTGTGTGTGTCTGCACAGTTCTAAGAAACTGAGATGTTTTTAAGTGGCCCATTTGGTGCCTACACTTGAGGAATAGTCCCATCTCCACATTAAATATCCTGGCAAGTTCATAGGACCGATATTTTGGGAGATATTAGTCATTTTGGAATACAATAACCTTACATTTCTCAGTTGACCAGAAGTGCAGCACCACGCTGCATGATGGGAAATGAAGTTAAAAACAGAAATGACGCATTCACTAACTTCAGTCCCTAGATATCTGTATTAATATGCACATGCTAGTATGTGCAGTATAAATAATATAAGAATGGGAATGCACAAAACAAGGAGAAACAAGGACAGGAAAAGCTATGAACAAATGATGAAATATGGCAATAAGGGAAGAAGGAGAAAGAAAAACAAGGAGAGGAGAAATTAACAGAAATGAGGAGAGGATCAAATATGAGGAGGAACAAGGAGAGAGGGAGTGAAGAGAGGAGAGGAGGAGACGAGAGAAGAAATGAGGAAAGTAGGGAGAAAAATGAAGTGGAAAAACTAGGATAAACATGAGGAGGGAGAAAACACAAGAGGATAAATGAGGAAAAGAAAAACTATTAAAAAAAAGATGAGATGGGGAGAGGAGAGACGGAGAGGAGAAATGAGTAAAAAGGAGGCGAGGAGACAGTGGTGCAATGCCCTGATGGTTAATTTCCTGTCATTAGTGGGATCCAGAATCCAGGCCGGCAGAGCAGCTCCTCGTGCTCGGGCAGATAATCAGCTCCTCATTCATATCAAACGTCAAATCAAGCCACCGACTCCTCACCCATTTAATATTGTGTTATGGCCAGATTTGTCTTTAGCTCAAACAAGTGAATGCTCATCATGTCAGACCTCTATCCTTGTCATTCAGAAAATGAGCCCGTATCCCCTTAATCAAAAAAGAAATGAATAATCTAATCTGCTCATATTAGATCTGTCTCATTGGGAATGGGCTGTAGTGGAGGGGATATAGAAAGGGCAGAGCATTTCTACACTAATCCACTTTTTTTTTTTTTCCAGCTCTTGGCCAAACAAAGTAGAACAAACAGTTCCTCTACAAGCGTAGTGTGTGTGCACATCATTAATCAGAAGGCACAAAAATGGAAGTTTGTTGCTTTTTTCTTTTTTTTCTCCTGACAAAGAACACTCAACCTGGAGGACAGTAATATCTTATACTTACTGTGTGGGTGTTTTGGTTCACTTTGAGTATATACACCTGCAGAGAAGTTCCCAAATACACTCCAGTCTTGTGATTTTACAAGGAACATTTATTTTCAAGTCCCCATCCTCTCAGAAAACCAGTCATTTTTAATTCAGTCATTTACAGTGACCTGAAGCATCTACTGATCTAAAATGTTATATAACTTCTGATCCATAATCCTATCAGTACATGTAAATAATTCAGGTAAAATGGAGTTTCTCAGCTTTTCATCACATTCAGATATGACCCACTTGGACGTTCAGAAGCTCTGTAGTGAACGGGGGAAACAGCATCATGTTCTCAGACACTGATTCACCAGTAACACACATGCACTTTGACAAACGACAGTGATTGTAGATACATTATTTTGTTAATAAGC
This sequence comes from Apogon hyalosoma, assembly GCA_037367295.1. Classification (NCBI taxonomy): domain Eukaryota; kingdom Metazoa; phylum Chordata; class Actinopteri; order Kurtiformes; family Apogonidae; genus Apogon; species Apogon hyalosoma. Next base: position 42,263,014 of record JAPQRP010000005.1, on the reverse strand, counting down.
TACTTTTTCCCCAAGTTTCTCTGTTCTGATATGATAAGCTTTGAATTTCCTCTGAGCATCTACACAGTCAGTCAATTAAACACAGAAAAATATCAGATTTTCTATGAAAAATACATTATATAAAATAAGAAAGGGTGATAAATAACTTGAGGAAGAGCAGATGCTCATCATTTAGACGTACATAACAGTAAAAAAAAAAAAAGAAATAAAAAGTGTTAAGTGTTAATCCTCTGTGGGGTCGTGTGTATGGTGGTGTGTGTGTGTGTGGGGGGGTGGGG
>JAPQRP010000005.1:42237921-42254070 GCA_037367295.1 Apogon hyalosoma | reverse complement strand
AACACACACATATTTGTCTCTCATCATTGACATAATACAGATGTTCTCAGATATCTCTGCTTTACTTGGTTATTTATTTATTCTTCTGACAAGCTTTTACTAGAACTTCCTACATTTTGACACAAATATCTGCAGCTTCTAGTCCTTACATTGTCAAAACAGGCACATTACTCTTTGATTTTAAGGCATTTCATGGGAATTGTGTTTTTTTCTCCATCATGCTTTTTATTTTCAGTGAAACCTGATTTTTCTTCTTCCTTAGAACATATTCACTTGTTATATGTGTCAGCTTGTTTACACTCTGATCTGCAGTTTAATGGATGTTTGATATGACTGTTATCTTTGATACTGCTTGGTGAATAACTTTCCCAAACCAATTTCCAAAACCACTGTTGAGCTTTACATAGTGAAATTCAGATAAAAACAATCCAACATTACTAAAAATACACAGAACAGAGATCTGCATTGAATACTAAAAAAAAAAAACCTCTCCATTGTGTTGACTAGACTAAAGGAAAACAAATATATTTGCAAAAGGCCTTTCTAAAAAGATGAAAAAAGATATAAATTGATGATGTCACTTCTAGTTTCTGATCAACAACTTAAGATTCTTAACTGAAAAAGCCTGGTCACCTTTAGTCTTGAGCTTTGTCTTAGGGACAGCTAGAAGGGTCCTGCTTGAGACCGGATCTGGGGCTGCAGCAACATGCTACTTTAAATTTTATCGGCAAAGTCTTAAAATGAATTCTAAAACTGATCTGTAACCTCTAAAGGAAGGCTAAAGCAAGGCTAATGTGACTTTGTCTCTATGAACTGGTTATGAGATTGTTTTTGTGCCATGAAGGAATCAAACCCTGACTGGAATTCATAACACATATTCATATTCATAAATGATAGCAAGTTCAAGGAAGCCAATTTTTCTGCATTTTTCCACTAAAAAAAGGTTGAAAATGGGTCTAAATTTTTTTAATTAAAGGTTCCAGCGGGGTTCCTTAGAGGCAAGTTTACAACTGCATGGTTAAGGTTGGGGGGGAAGGGTCCAACAGAGACAGTTATTGAAGATGGTTAATATAGTAAAACCAACAATGTCATTAAAGTTTTAGGAATTCAGAAGAAAAAAAAAACATCTGAAAGACATGGTGAAGGATTCAGTTTTATGTTCTTTAAGCTTCACAGAGAAATAGCCTCAGTCTATACTTGCACTGCAGGAACCTTTCCTTTTGTGTTCACACCACAGAAACGAGGGACTACCTCAGTTTTTACAACGATGTTTTAGGGGTATTTTAGCTCCTGTTTTTGCCTAGGTATGTTAACAGTGAACTTAAATTGACCTGGTGCAGATGGAAGTGCAGTACTAGAAACCACCACAAAATAATTAAAGAATAGTGTGAACAAAGGACATAAAAATAAAAGATTTAAAATTAACTGTAAAACGGAAGTCCTGTTTATGCCTGTGAAGTCCAGAATTTATGCAGTCGCGATAAGAATTAGAATACACAATGGTCTTTAGTCGGTTTATGCCAAATATACTTTTCGGATCTGCATTCACCTTAGAAAACATGAACAAGCTGACACAGGATTACAAAGAATGAAAGACCACAATGACAAAAAATAGACTGAAAATTAAACAGCATTGCTTATAGGACGCTAGTGATACAGGCATTAAATATTCCAAAGCCCGCCGGGGCAGCTTCTGCTACAAAGTTATGGTGTCTTGGACCCTACAGTCATGGCCAAAAGTTTTGGTAGTGACACCAACTTAGAGTTCATAAATGTGACTTGGTAATACAAGTATTTGAAACTCATAAAATGCTTAAAATTGCTCTGCGGGGTGACGTTGAAACAAAAAATTGCAAAAACAAATTTATGTCAGCCAAAACCTTTGACCCTAACTATATATAACGTACATAAAGCACATCATGTCAGGATGAAGAAGCAAAAAGCCCTGTTGTGTCAAGTTTAATCAGACTAACACACTTTTTTTTTTTTAATGAAAACTAGCCTGAATCTGGTGCAGGGAAATGGTCTCTGTGAGTGTTTTGTATGTTCTATTACGTTCACAATTATCTTGCATTTTACTGTTTGATGTTCAGAGTTGACTTCTACTGCTGGGACTTTAATTCACAGCTATGCATGGTATTTTGTGTGTGAGATGTTGCAATGCCAACTGTCGACCAAGTCACTCCATGGTTCCTGTTGCTGGCGTGATAAGTAGAATAAAGAGCTTTGAAGGTCTGTTATTTTTGGTGCCGATCCCCATTGGGTAGTTCCTACCACAAAGTTCCCAGAACTATTGGGTGTGAAAGTGCCTGTTGACCTGACACTGGCAACTGATCAAATGAATTCAATGTGCGGCCTGGATGGTTGACTAATTGCACAAGTCATTTGGGGTTTTGGCGATTTGTTGAAATGACTCTTAAGCGGTGCCCCTCTTTGGTACATAGATGTCAGTGCCTGTAAATCATATTTGCAGTGCATCCCTTTTCTGTTTCCTCGCAGCTTATTTTATCTGTGTGATTGAAATTATTCTTTGCTCCACATATCGTGTGGTTAATCATTTTCAGCGGAGTTGATACTGAGAGTATGATGAAGCAGAGACAGACACTGAGAGCAAACGCTGGCAGTAAACGCCTAAAGACAATTGCTTTACAGTCAGATACTTACGTGCCATCCTCAGATTTCAACACTTTAAAGATTAAAATCACAGGAAAGGATGAGGGAGGGTGTCTCCCTTTACGTGAGTGGACCTCATAATAAACACATCAAATTAAAAGCAGATAACCCTTTATCAGGCAAGTGACTATTTTTGGTCATTTCCACATACATTACACGACAGTGACAGCAACAGTTCCAGTGAGGACAGTGAGTCAATAATCTCAGGCAAGATGTGGTCTACAGGGTCTGTAAGGTCCACCTCTGCATGAACAGTGAGTGTACCTGCTTTGTTAGGTACCATGAAGTAATGGTACTAATGTAAGGAATGATGTTCTTGGTGATGCACTTATGTTGGTCTAATGTTCTAAAAGTGATGTTCTAATATGTTTTTCTTGTATTAATATTTATATTTCTTGGATTTTTTTTGTCACTTATGAGCAACGAACCAAATATGGTAACTTCATTTAACCTTGATTTGCTACATGACAGTAACAAATTTAGAAACATTTCACAACAATAATAAAGTCTTGTTATGTCCTCCAATAACACACTAAGGTTGACATTTTGAATTTTAGAGTATTTCTATGAGTGTCATATAAAGGGTTAATCATGTCGACAAAATCCGGAGTAAAAGGTGAACCAAAAATAGAAACATAAATCCTAAAATGTTTCAAAATTAGCATCCAGTCAAACCGAGAAGATAACAAGGCAAAAATTCCCAAATAAATCCACATGTAGAATTATGTGTTTTCATTTAGAGAACTCAAAGTAAAAGGGTCTCGACACTGAAGACGAAACAGAGAGGTTTGAATGAATCAAAGTCCCCATGAGAGTACATTTCATTTTTTTTCTATGACTCACAGCCAAGGAACAACTACAGAGAGCCTTGGCTGGTGGAAATAGAAAAATTCAGGAGGGCAAAATTCATTCAGTGTAACACAATGCTCTGCCCACATTTCAGTAATCATAAGGAAAACATTACCATCACAAAGCCTTGATAGAAGTTTTCTAAGGATCATTCATTTAGCGTGCATGACGTGACTGAACTGAATGTACGTAGAGCAAAAACTCAGAGATGAAAAGTAAGAGGCAGTGTTTTCTGAAATCCTTGATTCTTGAGGTTATGAGGAGGCTGCATTTAACATCACGGACGAAAGTACTGGGACGCATTGAATTTCTTTTCTAACAGGCCTGAGCTACAAAACAATAACAAATGTCATAATATAGTTTTATTTTGTGAGATTTATCTAATAATGGGTTAGTTTTGTTTAAATTGTTATTACTTCCAAAACGCCTCAGAGATGGTTTTTAGTTCATTTCTCTCAGCATTATTATTATTTTTTTAATCCATGACTACAATTCTAAATGTTCTACCTCTAAATTCCTAAAATATTTTTCCTGCTCTGACTGTAAATAATAATTTTCTACCACAATTAATCATCTACTTTCTTCACACCTCACTTGGGAAGAAAAATCTCCTATTAAACTTAGTAGTAAATAAATAAAGAAGAAGAAATATTGATGTTTATATATCAAACCAGCATGAACAGGATATCTTACAGCTGTAGCCATGATGTGTCCCAATATTAGTGTCCATACAGTTTTAAACACCAATATTTCCTTAAAGCTTAATGGTAGAGGTAGACCATTTAAAATCACAGTTATGGCCAAAAGGGAAAAAAAAAAAAGTCAATTTTAAAGACCTTAAGTCAAAAAAAAAAAACAAAACTGAGGCATTTTGGAAGCAAAGATAACATCTGTCGGTATTGTTTTGTATCCCAGACCCCCGTCAGAAAAGAAACACTTGAATTTAACGTGTCCCAATACTTTTGTCCATAACCATAGGCTCTGGGAACCACATCAGCAGAAATAACATGTGTGACCATAGAACTTGATTGGAGTTAAGTGCTAAACCAGTTCTTAAACCAGCTATATACTGTATACAGGATGATTGGCATCCACAGGCACAGGAGGCCTGTCAAGTCTTCAGAAGTGGAGGCTGAAGCAATGCATTTCAGGAGATCATACATATGTTTATACTTTTGTCCATTAATGTAGTGCTTATTTATGAAGTAGAAACATTACACCACTGTTTATTATTAGGCTGCCTACATAGTCAATGCATGCAATACATTTATTTTCATTGTTAATCCATTGAACGCAAGCGCCGCATAAAATGCAATACATCGCTAGTATGATAGGGGGTAGCTCTGAGTCGGGTACAGTCCAGGTGTCAAACCGGGTGACATTCAGATCGAAATATCTACTGAAGAAGAGTGTATTCTGATGTTTGTTACATTTTAAGGGTAGGAATACCGCAGTAACTCACCCAATTCATGGGAGAATCATCACATACACAACCATCGGTAATGTTTGACCGGAACTCGCTGAGCCCGTGTCACTTTTTATTATTGAGCATCTTGTTTGACCCTTCAGTTTAAAAGCACAAAGAACACATAACAGGTTATAATACATAACAATGCTGATTTTTAATCGGAGGCACAAAAAAAAATAAAAAATGCCACATATAGACTGTGGTATGTCCGGCCTCTGAACTGCAGCAGAGACAGAATCAGGATGGGGAATTCCAATCTCTTGTTTGGCCTATGCGAATTCTCAACAGGGACAGGTATTTCCAATATTTCCGAATGTCTTTCTCCGACCTGCTGGCTCGAGTGACTTGCTTTCTGCTGGGGACTCGGGTGAATCACCGTCATCTTCTGCTTCTGAGAATATAACCTGTTAAATTAAACTACATCGCTTGCGTATTGCTCCTGCCGGTGACGCATAGTATTACAAGCGTAGCTGCGTCGCGTATCAAAAAAATGGACTACCCATTTTGAGACGCAAGCACTCATCATGGCTGCCAATGCGCCACAATGCGCTCGCATCTTGCATTGACTGCGAAACAGCCCTTACAGACTGGAACTACATCCTCAAATGGACGTCCATCAGTCCTGGTTCATCTCCAGCCTGTCCGTCCATGGGAGGGGATCTCTCCTTCACCGTGGTTCTCCCAAAGGTTTCTCTTTTCCCACTGGGTTTTTGGAGTTTTTCCTTGTCGAGAAGGATGGTGGATGCCCGGGATATTAACCCATTTACTTCATCTACTGTTTATTTGACTGTTGTTTGTTTTCATATGCGACTAATTCTGTAAAGCCCTGTGAGACAACCTTGTTTTGATATAGGGCTCTACAAATAAAATTGAATTGACTTGTTTACATCAGTAGCTAAAGTTATATAAATAATGAAACATAATGCAGCAGAAAGTACCTGTAGAACATACTGACATACACAGTCAAGAATCCATGTATATTTTATATGAATGTTTGCATTATCTGTAATGGAATATTTCAGTCCAACATCAGATACGTATTAGCTGTCAAGGAGAATATTGTCTTTTTTTTTTTTTTTTTACTGAATCTAAAAGCCACTCACAGCTGAACATTACTGGCCTTGTTGCATATCACAAACAGACTGAGCATTAAGGAGGTTCATCCCTGACCACATGCAGACTAATAAACAGACTTCTGAGAACCAAAGGAGGATTTTTTATTTTTATTTTTATCATGTTTCTTCCAGGTTTTTAACTCAGTCAATAATGCTCTTAATACTGCCATTTGCCATCACATATTGTGTTCCACATTTTATGCTCCATGTATAACCTGTGTTTTTAATGTACGTAGATTTTAGAGCCTCGTCAAATTTCCACTGCTCTTGCAAAGCATAAAATGTATTCTGATTCTGTGACATTATAGAAATTAAATGATAAGTTGGATATAAATTGAATATTCTCCTGGAAATATCAAATAGTAATCCATTACAATAGTAGTTACAGACAGGAGTGAAGTATGTATTTGAGGGTCCGTTTCCATAATCTGACCATTAATTAATATTGTTAGCTAGCTTACCTTCATAGTTGCTATTGCACAATGAAAAACCTGCCTGAAATCAGTCTTACTGTGTTTCTATTTCTATACGATTACAATATTTTTTCAGCCTCAAGTGACTCAACCACCTGTCTCATAGGTAACAAGATTGACTTAAGAAAATAACATTCAACTGTATTTTTATGCTAACATCTCAGTGTGTCGACTGAGCCAGTAGTTACCATTTTTCCTACAGTTTTTATTGATCAAATGAACATAACCTTATGAAAATAGCTCCTCTTGTACTTTCTGTGAAACAATGTCGGCCATTTCATTATTATTTTAGAAATATCTTCACAAATATTGAACTTGTGTGAAAAAGTGAAGCATGGTAGTTGAAGTGGAAACTATCTAACACGCTTATAACTCATGCCAAACATCTTTTTTTCTTTCATTTGTTTAAGAATTATAACTTTACTTATCACTTCCATCCATTTGCAGGGCTCTTTATCATCAAACAGGCGAATGTGTTTTATGGACTTAGGGACCCAGTACTGCAGCATATTGAGTATAGAATAATAAATAGTAATGAACCTAGCAGCCACAAATGACGTCAAGGCTTAAAAAGCAAACAGAGACGCACTGAACGCTAAAGCTTTACAGGTGCAGCAACAGTCACTAAACGGGGGACTAAGTCAAGGGTCAATGATGTGTTTGCAGTAGACATTTGAGCTCCTAATCTAAATCGATGTAGACCATCTAGAATGTAGATTACACTTCAGGTTATGTAAAAATCAGAGATCAAAAACAGTGAGCATACAAGCTAAAATTTTCTGACTTTCTGTGGTCGAGGTAGATGTAGGGCCAAAGAAAATAACACGGTGTTAAAGTGGAGGTAAAAAGCGTGAGGAATTGAATTCACTTGACTCCACACATGAAATCAAACAGTGGGTTACTCACAGATGGATAGTTTTAGACGATAGCAGGTAGTTTCCTGTCGAGCTTCCAGGAAGTACACGACAGTCTCCAGGTTGGAGCCGATTGTCATTTGAGTAATACAAATGTTTCAACTGTGACAGATGTGGAGTCCAGGACTTGAACACGCCGGCTGGTCAGGATAATCATTTGCCTGAGGGAGCTTGTGGTTTGAGACGGACAGCGGCTGGAGTGCAGTTTGACTCGTAGCCACATATCATGTATTTCGTCCCTGACAGCCTCCTCCGTCCAGTTGGTGGGACAGGATGCCTCCTGGTTGCTGCCGACTCAAAGAGGACCAGGTTCCTTCAGACGGCAGATGGCGAATCTACCAATAGCCACGTGTTCATCAGGTGCATTCAGCCCCAGTCTTAATGGCAGCAATGGCCATGCAGTCTTTACACAGATGCATCTGATTTGCAAATTAATGGATGATGGTAGTGCAGAAGGTTTCTTTTCCCTCTGGATCTGGCAGCAGAGGAAAGTCATGTTACACATTCTCTGTCATTTTATAATTCCTGAAAATGAGTGGCAGCAGTCTGTTCCATAAAAGGGGAAAGGGGAAAAAAAATTGGCCGGACTATGTTCAGAGCTGGAAGATGTGTGAACAGCTTCACTGTGAGCATGGGGAGGCCTCCAAGGCCTGATGGCATGTTGAGTTAGTACTTTCAAACCTGCCAGCTGCCTACACTCACTTTCTTTAGATCCGTACATTTCCCATCCAATCATCTTCTGACACACAGTGAAAATAACTTTATATCTTCTTATGCTTCCTGAAGAAATCCTGAATATTTTACCACACATATATTCATTCAACTTCAAGTGTAATGGTTTGACTTAAAGTGGTTCTATGTAGTACTGATATTCTAAACTCTCACCAGTAGGGGGATGTCTTGTACGAAACAACCAACAAATCAACACTATGTATCCACAGACTGCATCACTCACTGAAGAAAGTATTCATTGTTTCTACACATTTGTATTATGGTATCATCAAGTTTTCTTCCTCAAACTAAAACTCAGATGCTTTTTTGCAGTTGGTCACAATAACACTGTCTTATAATCTCCACATGCTGCATCAGCTGATAGTTTACATTATAGCTCTGTTAGCTTAGCTCTGTTTATAGACAGAAAACAGCCACAGTAATAACACAAATCACTTCACTAAAGATCTGTTTGAAACCATCCAAACAAGGTCAGAACTGTCACCAGGGCAGTGACTCACTATTAAATCACTACTGTGTATAAATACTACCCCCCCAACCAATCAGTGTAAATATAGTTCATATCCCTGTAATCCAACATGATGGTATCTTTGGCAGTACTTCACAGCTCTAAACACAAATCATAATTTTTAGAGATGCACCGATACCAAGAACTTACATTTGAGTACTTGCTGATACCGAGTACCGATATGAGTACTTAATAATCCCATTACAGTTCTTTGCTACTTTTGAAAATGTGCTTTATTTTCTTTGTCATTAGTCTGACAGTAACAAAGTGCTGCTTACTGACATTTAATGTGTTGGAATGAGCATTTCTCAATAAATCCACCAGATAGCGCTGCTCTTAATTAACCATACTTGCCAAATCCCATCAAGAAGAGTAAAGTTTTTTGAGAAGAAGAAAGTCAGTAATAACAAACATGACGACGACAGAGGAGGTAATACTATTGTGGATACTAATGTTGATATTGATGAGGATAGTTGTCATAAATATGTCATTAGTTTTTCACTAACTCGCTTGGTTTGAAAAGTTGCGCTACCTCCATGGTTCCCGGTGGTACTGCTCCATATTCTCCATCTGGATACGCGAGCATCTGGAAAATGGACAGAATTACATACAGAATGTACGGAGAGGACAGACAGAACGCTCCTTTTGTATATTTTTATGTCTTTAATGTAACTTGCAGTCAGTGTTACTTTTGTCACCTTGATTAATTTTGAAAAATCTCCACACTTCTGACATTACTCCTCCGCTGCGTACTTGCTGCACTATGAGGTGAACATCATGCTGGTGTAAAGTGTTATCGGTTTGATTGTATCGGAGCACTTTTACGAGTATGAGTAGAAATACACGCGCTCAGTATCGGACCCAATACCCGATGCTGGTATCGGTGCATCCCTAATAATTGTTGTTAATTTTGGAGTATTTTAAAGCTGAAATGCTTTGGACTTCATTATCATATTTCATACTTCCCTAGTAAAACTCCAATTGTAGTATATGTGCAGTGACACTATCACATTTGTACATCATTATTGTAAAAGTAAACACTCTGACTGGCTACAAAACTCCTGTAAGATTGCAAATATTGTAATAAAGTGAGATTTTAAATGAGCACACAAAAAACATCTGGACAGCACCCTGTGAAGTCAATGAATGAGCATAAAAAAGTTTTAACTGAATGTGAACTTTTACCATAGTGGATGTTTCAGAATTTAGGTTGATTAACTGCAATTTTAAGAGGAAAAATGGGTTTCAGTAACATAATAAAGTAACGGGACACCCTTAGAGGATGGCAGTTCGGCAATTGTTAGATTGTGAAAATTAAAAGCACGGAGAGGACATTTAAGGTTAATGATACAGTTTACTGCAGTTATTCAGTTTGCTTCCAGCCTCAGTCTTACAAATGGTGTTTGAATTAATGTAAGTTCACATTATTTTAAACAATAAGCCCAAAGCATCCTTTCAAATGATATCTGTTTTAATGAAGTCTAAATGTTGACTCCAAAGGGGAGGTGTTAAACATATGGTTAGTTTAGTAACTTCAGTCTGAGATACATCCTTTTCCGTGGTAATTGCAGCCATAGATGTAGTATTACTGTCGACGCTCAGACAACATTGACCAGTTTACAATTCACACCGTGATGAGTCATAACTCGCTTTGAGGAGAGCGGCTGCAGGTGGAATAACTTGAGAAACATGTTGACGTGTAAGCAGTCCTGGTGTTGAGCAAAAGTTAACCTGTGGTCACTTTGGTTTTTCCTTATTTGCTGTTGAGCTTGAGGGGTTTACCTCTATGTTTGTGCACTGTACAAACATCCATCCATCTTCTGAGCCACTTTGTCCTTGAGAGGGTCCCAGGGGTGGAGCCTATCACAGCTATCTGCGGGTGAAGGTGGGGTACACCCTGGCCAGTTCGTCGCAGGGCTGACAGAGACGAACAGCCAATCACTCTCACATTCATACCTATGGACGATTCAGCTTAACCAATGGACCTATCAGATCAGGGGTGTCAAATTAATTTAAGTTCAGGGGCCGCATTCAGCCCAATGTGACCTGAAGTGGGCCGGACCAGTAAAATAACAACAGTGGAAAAAAGTCAAATTATATTGATTAAATTACAAGATTAAAGTTAGGCCAGTTTTCCACTTTCCTACTAATGGCTGTTTCTTTTTTCTCTTTGCACCCTTTGTAGGCAGTTTCCAAATATGTTTCAGACAAAATCAGAGATGAAGAAAGGAAAAGGCCCTGTCCAGTCTGGTCCAGCCAAGACCACTGACCTGACTACATTTGCTCTGCCAGGACCCACCACTCTTACTCCAAAATCATCAAAGGATCTGGATATAGCCCATGCAGGGCTAGGAAGAAGATTGGTGTCTGTGGGAGAGGACAGCAAACATGCTTAAATATTCCATACTTATTAAAAGTATTCAGTTGTTTCCACATGTTTACATTGCATTCAGAAGACGCTTTTAATCAAAGTGACAACCAAAGCACAAATTAGGTTTCAGTTCATTACATGTAATGCAATTTTCAGATGAACTTCATTTTGATTTGGTTATCTATATATTATGACAAATAGAGAATGAGTTCAAGAAATTCTGCCCCCTTGAAAGAAGATGGACATTTTTCAAGGCATCAGGTCGTCTGAGTCATTTTGGAGTTTGCTTACTTTTGGGGTGGATTACCTTATTATTCTGTTGAAAAGTATGTGGACATTTCTCCCATAGTGTTACTGTATTACTTTCATGGTATGAAATAGGGGGCTGTGGTCAAAGGAAGCTCTCCATTGTACCCATGGACACAGAGGGTTATTCTGGCCGGCAGCTCTGTGCTGTGACCAACAATGGAAAGAATGTCCTTTTCTTGGTTCCCCTGCAAGAGGAGTTGGACACAGGGCCACTGCCCAATGACACAAAAGAATTTACAAGGATGCCACAGGTGCCCTACCTAACTTGCAATGCCTCCATGCCTCTGCGAATGTTGGCACTCCATGCAGAGAACTGCCAATTAACAGTAAATGTGCGTGTGCATATCTAAATTATTATTAGAAGTCATTTGATTATATGACTGTCAAATTAAAATAAATAGATACATAATTACAGGTGCAGGGCAAGGGCGGGACTTCAGGGGAGGCTGGGGGGCAGTGGTCCCTGGGCCCGGGCCTTGGAGGGCCTGGGATGGCGGAGCAGGCTCCAACCCCAACTTCTGACAGACTGAATTTTCTCTTATTAAATCCTCCTGCTGTAATTTAATAGCACAAGAGATACACTGACTCTGCCAAACGTGTTTGTGGTTATAGAAGTTGCCCCAGCCTTATTGAGTCACGGTTGGTAAAAATGTATAAAGATTGACTTTGGTCTTGTAGTTGTATTCAAAACATTGTATACGAGTGTGTGTTGCATGGCTGACCTCATATTCACTCTTACAGTTAACTTTACAGTGTGTAAATTTACAAACGGATCGCCGACATTGTCTCCAAATGCATTTTGAGTAAAATCATCACCAACAGCCATCCACCAAAGTAGTCATCAATCACTAGTCAATAGAGAGTGCAGACATGTGGATCTAAATGAATGGAATCGTGAGTGGCAGTTCATATAGGCACAAAAGTGGAGCGACAAAATGCAAAGAAAAAGAGAAGAGAAAGCAAGAAAAAGCCAAGTTACAGAAGCTGGACACTTTTTGTCTGTCTGACTCCTAATCCTCCTGGAGATGAACTGGAAACCACTAGCAGTGATTCAAGCCCCCCAATACTGGCAGCAAGGTCAGGGACCAGATTTATACAGGTACAATTCTAACAATCACTGACAGTGTATAAGTGATGATGTGTGAGTTAGTTGTAAATTGTAGACTGGCGCACCTGCACAGTGAAATTGTGAAGTACGCATGGACTGGGGAGTGACTAGTTTGTAAGACTGGGGGACCAGCAGCCACCCCCCACCCCCCACCCGCACTGCAAAGGGATGTTTCGGACAATTAATGAAAAAGCAGCAGGCTCATTCTCAAAATTAAAGCTCGTTAAAAACCAATTAGCAGTTTTGTCCATTGAGAATGAATGAGCCAAGACCATGGACATACGGCACATTGTGGATGAGTTTGCGGAGTGCAAGGCTCACCATGTGCCCTTTAAATAATGGTGAATAGGTCTACTACTTTTTATTGAATTAGTGATTGTACGTAAACTTATGGGACGCCGTGTCAACTTTACAAAACGTTCTAGCTATTGATTCAGTAGCCTGCTGTGCTCTCAGGAGTTGAAGTGTTTCAGAATCACGTGGTCCCTATCAGTGGAGCTGAACTGCTTTGAATTTGTGTTATCATTAGGGGCCAGGTAGCCTAATGTTTTTGTTGTTCTCTTGGTTTGTTCAACTTCATGTCCGTTTGTTTGATGTGAAAATGACATAGTTGCTGTCTGTGGTGCTGAACCCTTACTATCAGATTTTTTTAGCTGTGTGTCAAAAATGTAGTAACACTTGTAAGACCCACTGTTGCGGGCATGTGTATGTTGTAAAGCAATGTAATTACAAGCTTTATTGGGTTTAAAGAGCCTGGTCGTGTGCACCGCCCTGGCCCGGTACTGACATGTTCCGCTATTGGTGGAGGGTGATGTGGTGGTCATAGAAGAGAATGATGCACCCACTACAGAGGAACAAGGGGTAAATGTACCCACATTTGAACCCTTTTACTAAAGACAAATTAGTTATTAATGTGGTCTTCCAAGTTTATTTTCAATTGATAAATGGATTTTCTGCTTAATGCTGTGTTCTGTGCAGGTGTGTCCTATTTGCCAAAAAGAATTTCCCATGCCTGTGCTGGCTAACCAAGGTAGTGAATGTGCAGAAAGATAACAATAACTTTTATATGAAATATTCCTGAGAGAAATGAAGTACATGTGCTTGATAACATTTTAATAACTTGAAAATATAAAAAAAAATTCTGCTTGATTTAAAAGTTAAGTATTTAGGAGCACTAACATGGTAAACGCTGTATGGAAAACAAGGATAGGCGATATAACTTTTAACTTTGAAGTTTTTAATGTTATGTTGATGAAAGGGCCGTCAGAAAGCATGCAATTTTGGAAGCTGACATGGAGGTCCCAGGTCCTTCATCTGGAGATTCTGTGGATAGATCAGTGTTTTATTTATCACCTCCTCTAGCACCAGTTGAAACAGTTAACCAAAAAAAAAAAAAGATCATACGTGAATGTGTGGTTGGAAATGGGATGTTACATGATCATAGAAATGTTATTGCTCAAATTCCATTTTAGCTTCAGGGACATCATGGAAAACAGCAGACACCTCACAGAAGCCTGATTGAAAGCCAATGGACAGCGCTGCTGCATTTTAGGTATACATTGGCAGAAGCAACACATTAATGGAATGTTCTATTTCACTGTAGTCTGTATTATTGTGGCACATATTTGGGAACCAAAGGAAAGGAGGGGATACATAGTTTACAGCAGAAATACAATTCATTCATGTAGACGTTGTGCATAATAAAGTGGTTTCATTTTAGGGGATGCTGCAGTTGGTGTGGGGGTTACAAGACATGTTCTGTCATCAGCTATTTCGAACCTGAAACATGGATTTAAACTGAACTTGGGTTTGTACATTTGTAAATCTGGCACAGGGCACCACTGAAATATAACACATTAACTGAGACATATGTGGGTACAAGCGTAAACAGATGTACTGATTAATGATTCCTTGTGTCTTTTGGCATCACTGGTTAACATTACCACATCAGAAATAATTGATAATTAATTTTACTTCCTCAGGAAATGCAGCAGCGACTACACTGTTTGAAGGGCAAACAGATCATCTTGTGCCAGTCTTGTCTACAGCTCTCACGGAAAGTGACATTATTATGGCTGGAAGGATGATTGGTCCTACATGGTCAGGACTTTGTGCCATATATCAAAGCCTCTACCACTGCTGGACTAAGGAAATGGCTGTATCAAAACTCTGCCTAGATGACTGTTCTGATGTAGACCATTGGGAAACCATCAGGCTGGTGAGTGAAGAAAAACATATAACCCATCACAACTTTATCTTCATACATTTCATGTTCAAAACCTGGTGGTTATGTTAATTACTCATTATCCCTAGGTTTTGAAAGAAGAATGGAATGAAAAAGGGTCTTCACAAGTAACTAAACTTTGCCTGGCTTGATACTGCCCAGTTCCAACCAAGGAGACCAACAGATTATTACTCTTCCAGCAGCTTCTTTCTCACACTGTAACGTACACCTGTATTTCTGTCTGTATGATTTCATCAAGTGGTTCTCTGACAAGGTCATTTTTTATGGTTAAAGGAATTAAAAATGCATCAGTTACATCGACCTCCAATTTCTAAAGCTGACCTTTCAAATAACCAGCACACACAAAAAAAAAAAAAACAAAAAAAACTTGTTGTTTCTCAAAAACTGAACATCTGACAGATACAAACGCTTGTGAAGACTTTAAGTAAATAGCTTGGGACACCTCATTTTGTTTGCTTCTGATGCCAAAAGTGTCCAAACTTTGATTTGACCAATTAAGAATACAAAACCTTCCCAAGTCTTTATTTATCTGTTTAGCTCAACTGCTTTGGGTCACTGTCCCATTGCTGTTTATATTATCAGCCAAGCCTCAAGTTCCTGTACATTTTTATGTTGAGAAGGCTGGCAATAAATCTAATCATAAAATCAAGTTGTCCAGGCAGAAAAGCAGCCCCATCTCATCACATTTCCACCACTATAATTCACTGTTGGGAGGGTGTTCTTAAGTTACTTGGAATAATGTGGGTTAACATACCTTCAGGGCATTCTTCAATCCATCAGATGGCCCCAGTCCAAACAAGCTTATGACAGTGATGACCCCCCCTTCCTCTGACAATCACAGACTGCTATCTCCTGCTTTGACAATCATGGACCACAACCACCACCACCACCCCTGAGCTTCGACCGCTTGTTTCCAGTGACTTTCTTGTTGCATGGGGCCAACATGATTATGTTTGAGGGAGCCCAAAATTGGTAGCAGCATCCCAGTATGTTGCGTAGGTAGTGCTCCCCTCACAACCATGTGTGTGGGGGTGGGGGGGTTGGACTTTACCACCAAATACTGGGTGGGTGGTGGTGGTGGTGGTGGTGGTGGGGGCGGGGGGGTAGTGTAAGGCCTGGAGGTATAGCAGTGCGTTTCATAACTGCTGTAACAACCGCAACTGGTGTGACAACTGAAAACGAAAGTAAAACCTAACTTTTGACACCCGACTCCCAGCTTCTATGCCTCATAAATTGCGAAGCTTACAGGAAATTTTCACAACTTCTAACCTATATCCACTGGGCCCCGTGGGACTGCTGGGCCCCATGAATTTGTTATGCCACCCCCACCCCCCCTTTTACAGCGCCCCAGGTCCCACCTCTGTCACAGCTCTGTAACACCTCT
>JAPQRP010000005.1:42219947-42237310 GCA_037367295.1 Apogon hyalosoma | reverse complement strand
CTGATTTTCATTGGTTAATTTTCATGGAATTTTTATTTATTATTACTTTTGTCAGACTCAAGTTATTTCTGTGACCACTGTGGGTTTTTCCTTCATTAACAAAGGGGTACCAACAATTTTGACCACGTGTTTAGGTCAAGTTAGTTTGCGACTATGTATGATTGGACAGGAGTGTGATCAGCCTGTCATCGAAGTTTAAGCAGATCTTCAACGATTATGGAACAACGCTGCCACCTACTGGATTATTTGGTCATGGGGTGGGGGTGGTGCGTGGGTTAAGACCAGGCCCACTCGTTGTGGATCGGATTGGGAAAGTGGAAAATGAACGTCTCAAAATTACACAAGCAGATGCAGGGATGAATGTGCATGTTGAATTATCCATAAATACAAATTCAACACTTCACATACAGAACTTCAGAGTTACAAAAGACATTTCATAACAGATGCACATGCAAAACGTGACATATTTTTACAAACTGGTGTCATTTCATTAGCAAGTTTCCAACCATTTGAATAAATCACTAAAACTTTGTGCAAATACCAATCTACAAGTCACAAATTTTGCCATTGTGCTTGCAAATTATTGCATATTTGTGGATTACAGTGTGTGCATTTATGAATGATATTGAGACACATCTCTCTCCATATTGAGGGGTTTACCTCTATGTTTGTGCACTGTACAAACATACAGAGAAAAATAAAGTTGCATACAAACATGCACACTACGTTGCTTTGTTAATACTGAGACTAATTAAATTCTTAACCGGACACAAACCTTGGCTGTGCAAGTCAGTGCTGCATTTGGCAGATGGTATTTTACAGATTTCCCCACAGCAGCATTTTAGCAATGTGACACAGTATACCTGCCAGCAGATTCTCACTGGAGCGAAACAAGGAGAGGAATACTTTGTGGATCCCTTTGCAGCTTTGTCGTGTTGCATTAGTGTCCCTATATACTGAACATCGCTGAGGGGACCTTGAAAAGAGAGGACAACATTCTACGTTCATCCAACTTTACACTAAAAAAAAGGGAAAAGGCAGGTCTTTGATTTTACATAATTGAAGTTAGTCTATCAACCCTGATTAAATTATGATTCCTTTGTAATCATGTTACAATCAAGTAGATTTCATCTGTTTGTTGAGCATATTACACCTTCTTGTTTCTCTCACATTTAGTGAAAATGATACTAAACTGTAATTAAAAGGGATGCAATTAAGTTTGGCGTTGCACCAATGAGGTGCATTGGAGGACCAGCCATGCTTAAGACAGGCCGACCAAGAAGAAAAATGCAACGGTTTTGACTGGGACTATCGCGCAGTGCTTTTGAAGAGCCTACTTCTACTTTGGAGGCACCAGTCACTGAATTAGTAAGTACATTAAATAAATCTTTGTTTAAAGTTGGACACCCCATCAGATAGATTTGTGTTACAACGGTAACTAACGGGAGTGGCGGCTTGTTTGTAAGTTAGGGTAGCTACCTAGGCTACAGTGATGGTGCAGGTTAATCCAAACGGAGCGGACCAGGCGCCTGCAGTTAGTCAGAAGAAAGTAGTTTTAAGTGGGAGTGGGTTGGGTGTGGTCGAGCTGATTAAAACAGGTAAAAAAGACATTTGTGAACGACTGCGTTCACTTATGTTGCACAGACCTTCGTCCCTTTTATGTTGTTTCAAGGGAGGAATTTATTAATATAACTCAGGATTGTATCAGAATAACTGCTTATTATGGGTCCGTTCATGCCAGTTAAGTTACACCACATAGACAGATAGTGAGAGGCAGTAGAAAGCAGTATGTTTTTTTTGTAAGCGGTCAGGTTTGCTTGTCTTTAAACCAGGGGTGACCTGAGGAAAACATAACATTTAGCTGGACTGTGTTAAACATTTTACATTCAAAACTAAAAAAATAAATAAATAAAATAAAATAAATAAATCATTAAAAACCAGTCCTACATATTTGAAAGCTGAAAACTTTGTCAGCTCATCCATCCTGTGTATACGCACTTGCAGGTCTAAGTTTAAAGTCGCCTTTCTTTTTTTTTTTCCCCATGTTTATTTCTTTGTTTTCTCCAGGGCATGGATGAGAGCTCCATCAGTGAGGCCATTGAAAACACAACTGTTGGGATTTATATTGTAAAAGAACATATGTCAAATGAAGAACCAGAGGTCATTGGAATAGTCCTTGAAGGCATCAAGGTCTTGAAATATGTGGATAACACAGCATTAGCAACTGCTATGTTGTTTGGACTGATGTACACTCTGAACCTGAGCTACCCTGCTGACCTCCGCTACACCTTTGACGTCATCCAAAAGATTTTCATGGAACTGGATGGAGGAAAGCTTTCCAACAAAACCCTTGATCTCAAAAACAGGTTTTTAAGTAAAAGGGTCAGAGAAGGCAAAGACATTTGCCATTGTCCTGGAAAATGTGTCAATGGTTTGGAAAATGTTTGATTACTTATCTGAGTCAACTTAAAAAAACAGATGCTGATTTTTGTTTAAGGTAACAGTTTTTTGATGCTTAGGTGTCTATTTGTGTTTGTTCCTCTTGGAAACATAATGTTGGATTGTTTACACTTTTGTTACAGACATACTGAAAAAAATATTGCCTACAATGTTAAAATTGTTGCACTAAACTACAGTGAAGCACTTATGGTCATTCTGTTTTCTGTTGCTTTTAAAAATGTGTAAGATGCTGATGTACTGTTACATTTTATTTCATAAATTCTTTGGAATTAATCCAGTCTTAAGATATGTTTTATGTAAGTTTTATGTTCTTTGAGTACATAAGGTTGTATATGCAGTAAGGTGAGATATGTATGGTGAATCTGTTGCAGCAAATGGGTATATTTGCATACTTTTTTGTTTTGAATCTGCTGTAAAAAAAAAAAAATTGTGACAAGCTGCATTATTTTGTTTGAATATTGTAAAAACAAAAAAAACCCAAAAGGTCAATACATGTTAATTGTTCAGAACTCGGACTCTTTGACTTTTGTGTCACTGTTACGATTTTATTTGTATAAAATAGGTTAGGAAACGAAACACACTTCAATAATAATAGCTTGATTAAATCACATTGGAGTTACTATGAAATATTAAATACCCTGAACATGATTCAATTACTTAACTGTCAAAGAATATCTTTCAATAGTAATAGCACAAAAAAATCAGGTCGGTGCAACAATTAAACATTGAATACCCTGAATATGATTTAAATACTGTCACACTAAGCAATAAATTTATATGAGGGTAACTAGAAAATTATGTGTTGCATTAACATGATTATTTCAAGCATTCTGATTTGAATTAAATGTATTGACTTTACATACACTAGTTCATAGATACAAAGTGAAAAAGCATGTCAGATCCCATTCTGATTGTGTGGGACCGATGTCCACAATAAAATCAACTAAACTCAAAGAATCTTTTTTTTTTCAGTGTACTGCTTTACATGCAAAGTTTGACGAGCCGGACTTTACAGTGTATGCTGGTTTGATCTTTTCTTTCATAATAATAAGAGCAGTCAAGATTTCATAAATTGTGAAAGTAGGGCCTCAGGTCAAACCACTACACAGAAAAAAAAACAAAAAAAAACAAATACATGAGCAAATGACATCCTCCACATAAAAACAATTCATCCCAAATTGCATAAAAACAAAAAATGCAATTACAACAAATAAATAACTGTTTTCACACATCACTTGCTCACCAATGTGCCAAGTATAAAACACTTATCTAGAGTGTTTATTTTCCATTTGTAGCAAGCAGTAAATATAGACCATGAACACAAGTGCAACAGGGAAACAAATATATTTGTTGTTATATAATGGTTGTGTGCTCTGAACAGTTCTAGTCCTTGTCCTCATTGGACTCAAGTACCTATTAAAAAATCTGGACCCTATTGTTGTATCTACTGAAGAGCAAACCCGATTCCATTTACAGCTTTAACCCCTTAATGCCTGAATTTACATACAAGTATATGAAAATATTATTTATTTGTATTTTTGCTTTCAAGTAGATGCTAAATTAAGTGGAGATTGCTAATTTGACTATAGCACATAAAACAGATTGCATTTTGATTTTGTTGCATATTGCGACAACATGCAATAAAACACACATTTTCTAGTCTCAGGCATGGTTTTATTGATGCCACATCATTTTTGGTGTCCTGACTGCAACACCAACTATTTTAACTATTATTATCCAAACAAACAGAGCTCAAGCTTTTAATTTGGAACATGGGTGTCAAACTCATTTTAATTCAGGTTCCACATGGGTGCTTCTATGAAACTGGTCCTAAAAGCAGGACATGGGGGCTTAAAATTCAAACGAGATGTAGACTAATGTAATGAAGCAAGTTTGGAAGCACTTTGGGTCTATTTTTAAAATAAATATTTACTGAAATAAAAGAGAAACTGTTTTTCAAATGTAATACATTTTTATTTGATGCAAAAATCTTTATGTAACAGGAAAAAGGACACCAAAATTTTCATGTCACTCATTCATTCATTTTCTGAACCCGCTTTATCCTCACTAGGGTCACGGGGGTCGCTTTTTCAAATATTTTTTAAAAATTCTCTCACTTGTACATTTTGGGAATCAAAGTAAATATGCAAGGCAGAGGGTTTCACAAAAATGACTGCTGTTGTAAAATCATAGGCGATTTATTTGTGTTTAAATTGCGCATGTAACGCAAGTGGACATGATGGGTTACGCACGAAACCTGGAATGAGACTGCCGATTCATGAAAAATCCACACGTCTGGATTAGAAAAACCACTAGGATCATCACATTTAACACAGTGTCTTTATTTATAGTGGTATATATTTACAGCCATGTTTTCCAGATCAAATGTACCGACACCTTGGTAGCTTTTCCTGTCCCAATGTTCAGACTGAACTCATGAAATCACATTGTATATGACACCAGTTTATTGCATTTGGCGCGCTATACACACGCGTTTTCATCCTTTTGCGTGCTATGTAATGCCCTTTGATGGCATGTGAATGCGCTAGCCGCTAATCGCAGTAATCGCTAACCCTAACCACTCATCGCGCTAGCCACTATTTGCTAACCCTAAACCTAATGACAAATCGCACTAGCTGCTAATTGCGTTAGCCGCTAATCCTAAATCTAACCCTAACTTCTTATTGCGCTAGCCACTAATCGTGCTAATGGCATGCTATTTTACACCGCGTAAATATACACGCTGAAAGCTTATAATGCATACAGATAACATGCCAATTAAAAGTGGCGCGTTATCGGTACACAATTCATAATATCATGTTAAAACTTTGGCCCAAAAATTGATGACTGACAAGAGATTCAGCGTTGTGTTGTGCAAACAACATTCACACAACCTTTAATGTAGGTAATCATATGTAATTGTTAGCTTGTCTTAGAATTTGATACTTCAGACTTAGAAAATGTAAATGATTGTTGAGAAAGTAGTTTCTACATTGATCAGATATACAAAAACATGTCTGGTTTTTTTGTCTTCCTACAAAAGAAAAAAAAAAGATCATCAGTATGTGCATGTATATTGTGGTTTCTAAACTAAAGGTTCAACTCCTAAAGACCTAGAACATTTTTTTCCTCTACATCTAACCATTTCCAATCATTTCCTACTTCACCAAAGTCATCATCATGATCGTCATCACAAACATCCATTTAGGTCATAAATAAACACTCATTTCATCCATTGTTGTGGTCAGGTTTCAACAGGTTGTGGTCCATACTCATGAAGTGTTTGTAAATGCGAGACAAAAATCCAGTAAAATATACATGACATATTTGGTTTGCATGCTTAATCAACTTAATGACAATTACACACTTGTAATCTAGTAAAACAGAAAATCAAAAGGTCATATTAAAGGCTTTTTTGTGGAATTTCTATAGAAAATCACAGGTAATATAATTATTTCTATAGCTTTATAGTTAGGATCTAATTTCCACTGATGAATGTCGAATTGAATAATGAATTGGCATTTTCTTCCTTTTCTGTCTCATTGATGTGGATTTTTACGTAATGTTACAGGTACAACAGGTTCACAGGTGCACAATGATTTTATTTTATGATATATTAAATCACACCTTCATGTTATGGTTTGATAATTTGTCAATGGTTTGTTCTGATGTCATAAAAATCCCTGATATTTTGTCCAACCCTTTTCAAACATCCTAAAAAAAAAAAAAAAAAAAAGCATACAGAATTATATTACAAAAAAAAAAGAAAAGAACATGTACAGCATATAAGTGATGACAGCAGGCTTTTACTATGCAAAAAACTAACAAGCATTTGATAAATCCAAATGAGTTCCACTGCAAAGTGAAAAGCGTCACATCCATCTTGCACCGGGAGCCATTGGGTTTTATGTAACATGTGGAAGCATTTTATTTCTGATGAGCAGACCACAGCTAGAATGATTGCCTCACATTAAACAATGAGAGTTTGCAGCAACCTGACAAGCTCAGCACTCATAAAGGATGAGAATAAAGGAGCAAATCAGCTGATTATACAGAATCCTCCCCCTCAGCAGGAGCCGCTAATTCTGACGCCTGCATGCACAAAATCATTAATCAATGAATGCTTCCAATTATGGAGGAGACAGCCCATTCATTCATACCTTGCTTCCTGTTTCTGGCCCATTTCAAGGAGCTGAGACAAAGGAGGAAGAAGAGAACTGAGAAGATGAAGCAGAGGGAGAACACAGAAAATGGACGTTATGATGTTTCTCTTAACCCATAAAGACCCAAACATCCATCACCAACCAAAAACTAAACTGTTTAATACCTGTTGAACCACTAATCCTATCAATACACGTAAATAATTACTGTAAAATACAGTTTGTCATCTTTTCGTGGTCATAAGATATGACCCGTTTGGACGTCCAGAGGCTCTGGAAACACTGTCATCTTCTACAACATCCATTCATCAGTAAAACCCATGGAGTTTGATAAATAACAGTGGATTGAAATGCTTGGTTTATGTTCAGTTAATGATATATTTTACTGAAAAAGTGACTTTTTCTGCAGTTTTCTCTGTTTTTGATATAGTAACCCTCAACTTTAATCTGAGCTTTTATGAACAGCTTTATGATCAGTAAATTAAATACAGGAAAATACCTGATTTATACAGATAAAATGCAAAATACAGAAGATAATATTGTAATAAATGGTGATAAATCACTTAAGAAAGATTAGATAGTGCAGGGTCTTTATGGGTCAAAGACATAGTTCGAATTACAGCGGTGCCGAGGGAGGGGGGGTCCAGACCCCCCTAAAGAGACAAAACATATCAGTTTTGGGGCCTTTTGGGTAATTCTTCTGATTTTGTGGGGAAAAAAAAACAAAATAAAAAACGATACAAGTCAACTGCAATTCTCAGTGTTGGAACAGTTTAATGTAAAACCATTTCAGACACCCCTGTTGTGGACCGTACCATTTTTAACCACAGTGGCGCTAAAAGCAACTGAGGACCAACTTCAACTTGTTCATTCATTCTTGATGGTAAATTCGGTTCGCCTGTCATGATACTGACGTGGATTGGTAGATGTAAGTTGCTAGCAGACATCGACCTTGTTGAAAATGTATTATTTTACAACCTTATTAGGTGTTTTGTTCGTTGATGGATACAAGCTGACCTCTTTATAAGTTCAGTTACTTAACATTATTCCACTGAGGCTGGTACAGTCACAGATAACATTAGCTAACGTCTTAGCAAGATAAGCTAAGTCTGTATTTAAAACCAAGCGTATTTGATTTTTGTGAGATAAAATCAATTATAATTTTCCAAGGAGATAAAAACTCTTTGTTTCCCTTCTCATTTTTATTGTGAATAATAAAGTACTATCAGTGACGGTGTTGTGCAAGTTTACACTTCACATGAACTAGTTTAGTTCATACAGAATAAAATCAATTCATTCACATTCATAGTTCACTATCTCAACTGAGAACCAATTCAGTTAATTTAATTAATTAATTTATTTATGTATTTATTTTTGTTAAGTGAAGAAAAACAGGGTATTTCTGTGCTTATCTTTCCAAATAAACCCTCTGCATATTATTGCCCATCATTACTATCCCCAACTGTTGTGAGTATTATTTACACCCGTTTCATTTATCACAACTGAGGCAGTAACCCTGTATTACCAAGAGTTTATCTGGACCCAAAATATTCAGAATCTCACAAAAAGTCTGAAGTGGTTCAAGTTCTTTAATTATAAATATGTTATAACTATTCAAATCTTAAAATTTAATCTCAAAATAAACCTATTTCATGAAATAGGATGTAGGCTGTTTGTAAATGTTACTTTCCCCACCGAGGAAAACAAACAGATACGGCGGCTCTTTTATTCCTTCTGCCATCAGGCTTCCTAATTCTGTTGATGGTCAAATGCTGTGACCACAAAAGTTTATTTATCTATCTGTGTATTTATTTATTCTGGTCCCTGCAGGTCTATGTACTTTGACCTGTGCTGCTCTGGTTCCTGCATTTCAATTGCACTGAAAGGCTGTCCATGTGATTTTGTTTTGTTTGTGTGTGTGTGTGTGTGCGTGTGCGTGTGTGTGTGTGTGTGCGTGTGTGTGTGTGTGTGTGTGCGTGTGCGTGTGCGTGTGTGTGTGTGTGTGTGTGTGCGTGTGCGTGTGTGTGTGTGTGTGTGTGTGTATTGGATGTTTTTTGTTGAATTCAAGGACTGGTAGTCTGTAAACTAAATTGCCCTATGGGGATAAAGTAGTTTGCATTGAATTGAACTGAATACTTTTACTAGTAATTAGTGTTCTATTTTAGTGTACTAAACTCCTACCTTTTTAGATAATAGATAATGTAGTCTACTGTTTCTCATTTTAACACTTGTCTTGACCTTGAGTGTGTGTTTGCCTCACTTACCTAACACTTTATCTCTAAACATGGTGGCGAGTGCGGCTCTTTGTATTGATGTGGTAGTGGACCATGATGGTCATAGAAGAAGTGAAGGGAGTACCCCCCAATTACGGAGGGGTAATTCACAATCTGGTTAAAGATATGTCAGAATCTTCCTCATTTCACCTGCCTTTTCCTCTATAACCCTTAAATCTGTATTAATTCATAATCACACAGAAACATACCGTAAATCTCAGATACGCTGTTTCGATCTCATATCTTTTCTTGGCTCCAGTGATATTAAAATCCATGGCGTGTCAAATGTGGATCGTTCGGCCCGCACACGTGACTGCTTCCACAGTACATTTGCGTGCATTGATCATGCCTGCACATATCACAGGTGATAATTGCAATGTTAGGAAACGGCAGTGGAAAAAATGGAGAGCGGCAGATGGTGTTGAATTCTCAGGGTTTATTTCAGGAGAGTTCAGCTTTTACGGCTCATATACCGACTTAATTATGAGACAGAGGGGAGAGTGAACCCCTGGAAGAGGGATTTAAAGAGGCAGGGAAATCTTTATTAAGACCACAAGGATCCAGGAGCCCTGATATAAATGACTCTGCAACTGAAAACCTCCCCAAACTCTGACAATGCATAACAGGGATTGGAAATGATAAAGCACCTGGAAGTATAATCCTCCGTCTTATGTTATGAATGAATTTCAGTCTGAATTTAAAAAAAAAAAAAAAAAAAAAAGGTTTAAGTGACTTGCATATAGATTTTATTTTGTGAAAAATAGAATCTCATTTAACTACATTGGCATATACTGCATTTATAGTGTATGTGTATCTATTGCCATAGACAGGACTTTAGGTTGGTATGTGAATGTGAAACCACCACAGGCAATAGCTGCATTCATTCATTAAAACACCCCTTCTACAATCTTTGAATTTCGCAGTATGTATAGTAAACAGAGGAATAGCCCCAAAGTCTACCTATGGCTGTACCTCAAACTGTGGTTGCATTTGTAAGTTTTGCAAGTAAATATGTGAATGGATGCTTCTATGAAACTGGTCCTAAAAACAGGACAGAGGGGCTAAAAATTCAAACCAGACGTGACTCATGTTATGAAGCAAGTTTGGAAGCACTTTGGGTCTATTTTAAAAGTAAATATTTACTGAGATAAAACAGAAACTATTTTTCAGATAAAACACATTTTTATGTTAGTTTTATTTAAAAAATCTGCATGTAACATGGCAAAAAGGACACGAAAATCAAGCGCTACTATTTTTTTAATATATTTTTATGCTCTCACAGGTATAGTTTGGGAATCAGTGTAAATATGCGAGGGAGAGTGTTTCACAGAATGGCCACTGTTGCAAAATCATTCGCGATTCATGTGTTTAAATGGGCAGGTTCCGTATGTAACACGAGTGGACACGATGGGTTACGCACGTAACATGGAGTGAGACTGCTGATTCATGAAAAACTCACAGGTCTGGATTAGAAAAACCACTAGGATCGTCAAATTTAACAGTATCTTTATTTATAGCACTATATAAGACCATTTCAAGCCATGTTTTCCAGATCAAATGCACCACCACCTAGGTAGCTTTTCCTGTCTCAATTTTAGTCCTATTTTTGGCCCCAATATTTGATTAAAAATTCATTACTTTTGGGATGGCTCGGAGCAAGAGTATAATTTTTTTGCATTTATCTGAGGTCATATTAGGTACATCCTAGGGGGAAATATGTCTAAATTTCTCTTTTATTATTGGGTCTAAAAAAGCTGGCTAAATGCCAGGTACCAAAATGAACCCAGTTTCATAGAAGCACCCAAATGTGAGCATTTCTATTTAATCAAAATGGAAACATGCTTAGACTGAGCATCCACATGCATGGATCAAAAACACTGGGACGGAATCAAACTTGTACAAATGAGGCTTCAGCAGTCACAGAGGAGTCAAATTTAACAGGTTTTAAGACATTTTAAAACCATTAAAAATGCACTTTAAGTCCTAGTTGTTTGGGCAGAGTGGCAGAGTGGTAAATGCTCCTGATGTGAATACAAAACAACATTAAGGACCAATAACTTCCCATGCAACTCCAACGCATGTAAACCTAAAGTTCCTAATTTGGGTGTTTTCATGCATGAGATGCAGCTGTTTTTGCATTTGTTATTCTTAACAGGCTTCAGATGAGCACAAAATGCACTGTTTTCCAGCAACTTATCATAGAACTTAAGCCATGTTACACCCAAGTAACATCATAGAATCACGTACAAAATGTAGAACATAAAATGCAGCTAACGAGTAACTGTTTTTCCATGATGTTTATATCATTTTGTAGTTCAGCACCAATTTTGTTGCAGTTTAACTTTAGGATCTGAATCAAGAATTCAACTACATTTACATTATAACTACAGTATACACATCAATGCATGCATATAGGGCTATGACAGTAAGAGGAAACAGTGCTGATGTGTTAATGTGCAATCTTTTCAAAATGCAGTGGTTCTCAGTTTATTTTTCCCATTTTATATTTTTGCATATTAAGTTGTGCAATACAAAACTCAGCAATGTACAGTGGAAACAAGGTAATTTTTATTGCAAACTCAGATGACTGGATTTGACCATTGTCCGCTCAGCGCCTGAAATGTAATTAGCAATAAACTGTCCTTCAGCCACTTGAGAAGTACAATTCTTCCAAGTGACATTTTCAATAGTGTGATGACACTCGGAGGAGTGCAAATGAGCCCCTCATCACTCTGGGTATTTAAACAGCTGCTCTAATTTACACTTTAAACAGCGTTAAATGCTGAAAACATCAAGTTTACAAATTAATCGGAAAAGATCAACTAGAAAAGGAAAAGAAAAATGCAGAGTGGTGTGTGAATTATATTTAAATTTTGATTCTACAAGAGAAGGATGTGTATCTGTGTAGCTTTTATGTTGTGATTAAATGTCACATTCAGAGTCATGCCTTTAAATGCTCCTTCCATAACCTTCGGGTTTGTTATTGTGCCGTTTCAAAGATTGTCTAAAACTTCAAAGGTGTCCTTGGATGTGTGTTCATTAGTGTAGCTTTAATTAAGTAAAAGCTGTGAATGTCTATGGTGTGAGCTTCTGCAGTAGAGTTCATGCTGCTTTACAGGAGTAGGAAACACACCCAGCAGTGAACATCACCTACAAATGTAACATTTAAGAGCTGTAACTGGCATAGCTCAGTGGAGATGTTGAAGGTTTTATGCCACTGTGTGACATCAGAAATCGATGTGCCATATTTTTCAGTCACAAATCTGACACTGTCATTCCTGTGTAAAAAGCAGCTGTCACTCGACTTAATGGAACATAATGGCCTTTGCTTCGGTCTCAGGTTCTTAAGTGACCATTCTCTTTGTGTAGTTGGCCTCAGAACTTTTGCACGAGGGTGGATGGTGCACTAAGGAACTCTGTTTTTTTTTTTTTTATATATATTTACAGTCATAGCATGTACTGGTAAAAAATTTCTTTCCTCTTAAAATTCCTCTGCTTAGGAATCTTAGAAAATATAGGAAAATTTTGAAAATACGGATGTTTATAAAATACATGGACAAAAGTTACCGTCATGGATGTGCAAATGGGCAGTTGATCCAGTAGTGACAGGCAGCACAACCAACCTATACAGATGAAAGACACTAAACAGCACATTGGCCCTCTGGATGGAAATATGAGTATAAAAAAAACCAAGACGAAACAGTTGTTTCCAGTTATTTAATAAACACGTTAAAGTGCATATTTATTATTCCCTTCTTACTTGAGTCTGTTTGCTCATGCAAAATGAAACGTGATTAAAAATGTTAATCATTTGACAGCATTAACATTTTACATATATATGTATATATATATTATACACATACACACACACACATATATACATAAATACATACATACACATACAACTATAAGCAAATGCACATAAAAAAATCATCAGTCATTTCTTATCTCACCTTTTCAAACATACCATAACACAAGGATTTATGCACTGGAATAGAATATAAATATCTAATATACAAACATTAATCAGTTAAAAATGGTTCAACTCCACTAGCTGTATGTCTTTGCACATGGATTACTCAGAAATGTACTGTATATGCAAGACAAATCCACATGACATGGTATAATTTCAATTTTTCTTGCCATTACACAGGAAAAATAACACTTATTTGTGAAAAGGAAGGAGACACTCAGCCCTGTGAACATCAGAGGTCATCTGCTGAGCTAAAAACTGATTAGAATATTCTCAACGGAGAGCACCTTTATGGGAGAAATCATATATCCATTTGTTATAAGGTAAAGCATAAGGACTTTGAAGAAATACTTTTTTCTTTTTCCCATAACACCATGTAGTCACAGTTACATAGCATCAGTGTAAAATATGTTCAGACACCTTAACAGTGGAAAAAACAAACGTTGTGTTTGTATCATATTAGTTCATGTTAGGTGTTCCATATGGTCCATAATAATACATGCACATGGCCAAAGAAGAAGATCCTCCCATTGGATAATTACTACAGTGGTTAATATGTCTAAGCTACAACTAATTCTTTAACCCTTTAACTGATGCAGTGAGTAGCTTCTTACGTCTTAAACAACCATTAGTTTGATAGAGAGCGTGAAGATTAGACAATGGATCGATGGGAAAAGATCATGTGATCAAGATGAGAGGCAGATGAAGTGATTACCCGTCATGCTTAGTGTCTACAATCCAAGCCTGTGAGAGCAGTGTTTTATAAAAGTAGTCCCATTGCATAAGCTAATTGAAATGATGCCACAGCAAATCCTTAATTGAAGCTAAGGCTAAAGGTGTATCGATGACATATCACAGTGTGAGACTTTTTTATGCCCTTTTTAATAAACCTTTTGTGAATATCAGATGTTTTATACTTCTTTTCGTATGGCTCAAAATATATTCTGTGCTAATATAATTAGTTTGGAAACCATTCAGATTTCTAAATAGAGGCCTACAATGACATCTGATGTGCTTTTGGTTAAAAATAATCACTTTTATTTGGAAACAAAAGACATGGGTCAAAAACTCTACGTGTGTGAACATATTAAAGAACAATAACGAAAGTAGTAATGATGACAAATACGGATTTGCTTTCAGATGCCAGTGAGTGGTGGTTATATTGTGTGTTCTCATTCTCATGCTGGACCATATGTGGTGGTTGTTTGCACTGCATTTGCACATAATGCTTTTTTTGAGCCTTGTGTGTGATGAATTCAGTGATTAATGCAGTGCCACTGAATCAGCATTGAGCAAGGTCTAGAAAAGCTGTGAGGCGTACTCAAACACACATGCAGGTTGGGGTATGCGAGAGGATGTGTGTCTACCTGATGAATGACCATGAGCCTGAACCCAATTTTAAACTCTAATTGTAGTCTCACCCATTCACTTCTAATGACCGGCTATTTTTAACCAGGAATACCACAGGTTAAATAAAACACCCCAAATTTAATGAAGAACGCCCAAATGTAATCATGTGTTCAGATGCGTCGCGCGGACAAAGTTGAACCTTATGGCTATCAGATGTAATGAACTACATTTTTCAAGGAGAGGCTGTATAAATCAGTTGAATTGGACCGGAACACAATAGGAGGGTGAAGATAATGGGGAAAGATGGCACCGAATATAGTTTTCTTCCAAACTCTGATATTTGCCCTTGACCTACTTTTATTGGACATTACAGATGTTGCCATAATCACCACAATTATTTTCAATTTGCCATCACCCCCCTCTCTCCTTGGTGAATTAGAGAACTCCAAATGAACAAGACTGCAGAGATTGTGCCCATGAATTTTAAGTGTCATTCCCCCTATTTAGATTAGATGAGCCGCGGGTCACCTTTGCCGATGTTCAGACTTTTTAAAGTCTTTAGCTCATCTGCTGGGGAACCATCATCAGCCCCTGTGGAATATGTAAGATTAGTTATGCAATGTCAATTACATCAGTCATCAGTTATGCCACAGTGAACATTAGATCAGCTCTGAGTGATGGTGGAGGTATACTTCATGACCTTCCAATGTTTTTTTCTCCTTGTTTTTTTTCTTTTCTTTTTTTCTTTTGGTTCTTGGGGCCACAGACCGGCCCAGGGGTGAAGAAGGTTTCTGTGTCAGGAAAGCACAGTGTCAGGTCTCCTCCGAGCTCAAGGGACAGAAACCGAAGTGGACAGCTGCCGATGTCTGAATGCCCCGGCACACAGGAAATGGCTAAGAGACACACACATAACTGTCTGCTGGCATTAGCATGACTGACAGTCTCACCACCTTTAGAGTCGCATGGACATGCATCTCCATGTCAGAGAGGAAATGATACTGAACTGCAGGTAGGTGATACAGACGCATGAGGCAAGCGGCGCTTTAGGGACATGATGTGTCGACAGTGGACAATCCCTGGTGTTAGTGTCTGTGCTGCAGACATCACCTCTGGCCACACTGTACTTGTTAAATTATGGAATGCAACCCCACACTAACAGCCCTGGGCAGAACAGCAATTTTGGTGTCCCAGGCACTGTCAAAAATTGCAGGTCAAGTAATTCCTGCAGGTCCAGGGCCGAGGCGGGATTTATGCTTTATAGAAAGGGAGGGTAGGAGTCCTTCCTCGAAATGTGGATGTGGGTTAGGATCGTGACTTGGTCGCAGCAAATGTCAGTGACCTCCTGTGGCGTCTGCGGCTACATATAATTCCCTTAGAACCCTCTGAGTCATCTACACTCTAAGAAGATTGACTACATCTACCAGGCATAAAGTGGACTCAAATATGCAAATGCTGGATGAAATACTGATGATAAAACTTGCCCATGCAATCACCCCAAGGTTACAGAATCTTACACCAGCACATATAACATACAGAAGTAGGTAGCAATACATTTCATAAACTCCATTATGTCTACCTAAGCAGCAAAATTCACAAAATTTACTGTGTTTTATTGCTGGACTTTTGAGGGATTTATTAGTGGCTGTGAGAATTTAAAAAATGAACTGTACTACAAAACACACACTGCTACTAGTAGTGATAATTAACACTAGGCTCATCACTCCCTGAAAATACTTGATGCTTATTGCTTACAGTAAATCTACTATGGTATCAAGAAGCTTTGTCGTCAAAAAGCTCAGACAGCTGGTTAAAACAATACTACTGCTTTATAACCCTTACATGCTGCATTTGTTTACATCAAGACTAGCTGAGATCAATTTTACCAAGAAAAAAAAAAACAAAAAAAAAACTTGAATTTGGAATGTTTTGTCTGTATTTGTTCACCTAGCATTGCATTTACTATCACAATTATAGTTCCCTGCCTGTCCTTGTACATGAGTGAAAAGAGGCTGCCTTACACTATCAAGGTTCTTGGGAATAATGTAAAAAGTATTATTTCTAAAAAAAAAAAAAAAAAAAAAAAAAAAATTCTAAAGCTAATATTTTTTATTTATTGAATATTAAAAGGTAGAAATACAACAAATTGCTCTTTAACCCATGCTATGTATGTTAATTAAGACCAAACTGACTTTCACTATGTTACATTTGGTTGTTGTCTTGCTTCACTTTTGATTTTACTCATCTGAAATCAGTGCATGTTCAGTTTTTCACTCACTGTCAGAGAGGTGTCAGATCTGATGGAACCAGCCTCTGTTTCTGTTGTTTCACCTGAAGACAAACATAGTCACGGCGGATGAATTCATTATCTAATTTATGTAAATTAGATAAAAACAAGGTTTTTCATAATTATTTTTATTATTACTATTTTAAATGTAAACCAATATTTGAGAGCACTCACCTTCAAGATCAGTGAAATTTGGGATTAGACATGTCCACGCAAGTCGATCATAACTTACTCAGACTAAAATGAATTTCAGAATTAGTTCAATTAAGCAACAGACTGTGTGCAAACTGTACCAACATCTTAAGATGTTTGTTCTCTGTTTATTCTTTTAATTCAAAAGTCAAGCTTCAAGCAATATGAAAATCTGACTTTAGGTAGAAGACTTTTATTATCATTGTATGAAATAAGCATTTAAGGGGCTTTGTGTAGTATTTATATGCTCACACATTAAAAATTACCTAAAATTATCATTAGAGCATTTAGCATAAAGAGATCTGAAGTTCTGCCAAACATGTCAATGTATATTGTAGAGATATGAACGGAATTATTTAGAGTGACGGACCAATGGATTTGACTGTTGGAGGGAGTAGTGAGTCACTGAATATCCCTGTACGTGGGACCTTTGACCAAAAGTGATGAGCATTGCTTAGAGAGTGACAGTGTGATATAAGCTAGAAGTACTGCTGTGTACAGAGCTATTATGTAAACTATCAGCTGGTGCATCGTGAAAATTAAGATAAGCAGCAATGAGTTTTGGTTTGAGGGAGAAAACTTGATGCTACCATAGGATGGATGGATGGATGGATGGATGGATGGATGGATGGATAGATAGATAGATAGATAGATAGATAGATAGATAGATA
>JAPQRP010000005.1:42184447-42199944 GCA_037367295.1 Apogon hyalosoma | reverse complement strand
ATTTATTTTTTTTTTTTTTTTTCCTTTGGGCCCTCTGTCCCTGTGAAGTAAACATCCTGCTGCTGGTATTCAGACTCTTGCCCCAAAACATAATTCAACCAGGAAATTGTTTCTGAAAGCTAGAACTCTCAGCACCCAGTCAAGGGTAAGTTGACACTATTATTGATCTAAAGCCCTGCTGACTTTTGTAGTTTTGTTTTGCCAGTGAAAGTTTAACTGATATTTGCTCAAAAGTTGAAACCAAGCGAAGTCTGCATGTTTTAACCCATAAAGACCCAGTGCTACTTTTGTGTCAGCTCCCAAAGGAATTTTTCCTCTATATGTAACATTTCTTAAGTGATTTATCACCATTTATCGTAATATTGTTGTCTGTATTTTGCATTTTTCATTGAAAATCATGGATTGTCCTATATTTAATTTAAATGTTCATGAAAACTCAGTAACTCAAAAGGTTATTATATCACAACAGATAAAACAGAAGAAAAAAATAACTTTTTCAGTTAACTGTATCATTAACAGAACACGTTTACATCCATTATTGTTGATCCAACTTCATGGGTTTTACTGGTGAATCAATGTTGCAGAAGATGACAGTGTTTCCATATTCACTACGGAGCCTCTGAACGTCCAAATGGGTCATATCTGATGACCATGAAAAGACGAAAAACTGTATTTTACACCAATTATTTACATGTATTGATAGGATTGATGGATCAACAGGTACTAAACATTTTACATCAGTGGGTGGTTTTGGTCGCTGCTGGATGTTTGGGTCTTTATGGGTTAATAAATAATGTGCAAAAGCGTTAAAACTACAGAATCATTATTTCATCTTTCAGAACTAAATATGAGCTAAATGTGAGGTCCAAAATCGAAATTTCTAGAACTTAGTTAACTGTGGTTTGACAGATACTATGTTTACATTATGACCAGTGAATGTATATAACTAATTCTATTCACTGAGTTTTTACTGAAAATCATTAAACAATACATAAACGACAAAATCAACATCACCCCTTTCAGTAGGACTACTCTCTTGGTAAATGAAAATAAGATGCAACACCTTGGTTTGTTATAAAGAGTAACAACAAAGATATAATAGAAACTTCATTTCATTTATTTCTAAAAGGTAGAAGCAGTTTGGCGTCTGAAATCATAATTGGACACAAAAACAATTTTTACCCCAGCACAAATAGATTTGCAGCAAATGGTCAAAAGGTCACTGTTGCCAGGCATTCTTTCCCCCAGAGTCACTAAAGATAGGTGCCATTAAGCCAGTATGAAAAACTGAAAACAGAGGAGTCTACATGCCCCTGTACTGAACTACAGACCTGTCTCAGACATTCTTTAACAGCAAAGATGATTCAGAGAGTGGTTTGTAGTTTACTCAACAGCTTCTTAACGCAAGGGCTCGTCTTAATAAATCTCCCACTAATTTCACCACAAAACTGAAATAGCACTTTGTCAACTGTTAAATTACACAATTACACAACCATGATTCAGGTCAAGTATCAGTCCTTGTCTTGTTAGATCTCAGTGTTGTTAGTGAGACTGTGGTCGACAAAATCCTTTTACAAAGGTTGGAAAATTGGGTTGAGCTATCCAGAGCAGTACCTCTAAGTGGTTCAGATTCTTATTTAGAGGGACAGGATTATTGGTTCGTGACTGGTATTTTTTCATGAATCTAAGGCCCAATTGCAATTCACCCCTTGGCCCTCCCCCTCCATTTTGTGCGTTCATGTGAAGGTGTAGGGGTGTCCCCTCTCAGTGAGTCGAAGGGGTAGGGCACTTTGGCCCTTCAAACTGAGATTTTTCAGGACCACACTACAAATGGTGGGGTATGAGAAATCTCCCATAATTCCGTTCAAATCATCGGCAAGATGGAGGTAAACACAGCAAAAAAGTGCAGCAGTGATGAAACAAACACACAAATGTACATATTTTCTTCGTAAACAACTTAATTATTTGATCGTCCGTTTAATGCTGTTTCAATGTGCTATAGATCGCATTTCTGCAGTTTGTGGTTGATGTCCGCAAAAAGACGCCCAAAGCCCATACAACAGAGGCGGTTACAGCTGCTGGCAGTATGGTAAATAGCACTTATCACAATTCCGTCAAAATGCTAAATTTAGAACAGCGTATTGCGCATGCGCCACGGCCATATTGGATTCGGACAAACAAACAGTGCAATGCAGTAAAGTGTATGCAGTGTCCTTGTACAAGATCAGACTTCTGGCTTGTAGTTTTATCTTAAATATCGCTTCAACTTCGGTATTATGGTAACAACAAAACTGCTGCTTAGTGTGTGCCAGAGTGACTCATGATATGGTCATCTTGATCAGCTTTTCCTAAGCCCGGAAGGGATCCCGAGAAATCCCATCGTTGGGTATGAGCTTCTAAGTGAGAGGGATTTACAGTTGAAAATGTGACCAAAGACACCTATATTCTCTGCATTTCGTTGGTGGAAAGCGGCCAACAATTGAAAATCCAGACCCAATACCAGTGACTGCAACGTCTGCACAGGTATGTTTATTTGCCTTTTTTTCTCAGCGGAATGAAAACGTAAACGTGCAGTTGTACATCATAGATGATGGATGGAAACAGGCCACACGTAGAATTCATATCTACTAATAAATTTACTTATTTACTTACTCACTTATTTCAATGTGATTATCGAGTCAAAATTTAGCAACGCGATACTAGCAACACCGCAGATGGCCTAGACTACCGAGTGAGTGCTAGTTAAGAAAAATACATACCTTTCCACTAATACTGCTTTCTTTCCACTGACTTTGAGGCCTCTATAACAACCATCGCTTAAGTTGTTCAACATTGTGCTTCTCGATTGAATCATATTGAAATGAAGCTCCCGGGACATCATTTTCATCTGATACTATACGTGCTACAGCAGGTATCAACGCCATTTTAATATGTTTGTTTGTCTGAACATTCGGGCTCATGAATATTAATGACCAAATTTGACGTCATTTGAGATCAGCACTATTCTTTCGGAAACAAAGTTTTTGCATCTGTTTAGAGTGGCATCGATAACTGCTGATGACGTAACAGGTCTGGAAAGGTTGTCTCATTTCACAGGGGAACATTTCAACCCCTACCCCTTGCATCTCCATTTCAAGGGGTAGTGCCAAGTGCAAGGGCCAGGTGTAAAGGGGAGGGCCAAAGGGGTGAACTGGGATTGGGCCTAAATAAATCACCATGACTTGTGGAGTCCCACAGGGTTCAGTTCTTGTACCCTTTTTTTTCTATCTGTATACAACCTCTTCAGGTGAAATTCCAATGAAATCCAACACTGATTTGCAAAATTAGGTAGATGATACATACCTGCTTTATGTTTCTGTCACCAAACAACGACAGCCCAATGGACTAAATGTGTCAGTGTTTAGAACATATATATTACAGGTTGAGCTGAAAATATTGCAATATGAACAGTGAAAACATTATCCATTGAGGATACAATCAAATGTGCAACATTTGCAGGGGAATAAGGTCGTATGTAACAACAATCACAGCAGCAGCAAATAAATCAGCAAACAAATGTATTGACTGTGTCACTTGAATGGAGGTGAATATTGACTGAGATGCACACTGTAGTATTTTAGAGCACTTGAAGGTACAGTGTGTGATATTTTATAGATTGCATAATTAATTAATTTTCCTCTGGGGATGCTGATGTTCATCTACATCAGTATCTATATCATTATCAATATCTAGCGGCGGTGTTGCAGATTACAGTTAACTGAATAACCCCATCAACCCAGCTTTCCCTATGGTGGATAGAAAAAAATGATAAAAGTCCTTCCTGAAACTCTGTATTTGGTTTGTTTAGTTTGGGTTTTATGGTTGAAAGTACCATCAATACCACAGTTCAACCTAGCAAGTGATGCTAATGCACCTTATTGCTGGATGCCATCCACAATGGAAAACCAAAAAAAGAAGACATTGGTTCTGAGCTGGTTATAGCGGTCCAACATGGTGGACCTATGGAGGTGACCCTAACGGCCCATTATAAGGTACTGCAAACCCAACATTTCTTGTTTTTTGTGTGATTATGTGATAATGAAATCACAAATTGGCCTTATGACTTTATTTTCCATCATTATATCCTCCTAAATCACATTGAATCTTTTCTTCTTCCTAATGAAAGCACTTGAGATGTGAATGCCATTCTCTGCAGAAAGTCTTGCACTTTTAGTGTCCACCTTCTGCCTGCCGATAAACACAAACACACACACGCACGCACGCGCACACACACACACGCACACGCACACACACACACACACACACAGAAACCAATGCAGGTAAAACACTAAAACATTGATATACTATATGCATTGAAATGTATGACCTATATTATTGGTTCACAAACACCAACATTATCCCCAGTTTGCAGAGACACAACATGCCTACATGTTTCCTGGCAACAGTGTTGCAAAACCTATAAAAAGAAAGAAAGAAAAAAAAAACATCCCAATATGAATGAAAATGCCCAATATTCTACAGACAGACATGTAAAATGTCCCATAAAATGATGAAATCAGCTTTATTTGGAGCATAAAGAACAGGAAAGTGTTTGGAGTGGTGCTGTTTTGCAGAGCATTGGGTAACCAGTCATCCAGTGACTTGAGAAATGGTTGCCTGCCTTTATTAAGCATCTGGCAACAGAATGAAATTTCATAGCCTGGTTTATTCAGCCTCATCAGTCCATGAAAAGAGCTACAACAGAATGATGTTAGTGTTCCTTTTTATTTGCTGATTGTACATGCAGACAGTGGAATAATTGTTGATGCAGCCAGCCCTAGTGCATACCTTTATTTTTTTTCCTCCTCTCCTGTTCTTCCTTCATCTTTTCACATCTCTGGATGTCATTATGTGTCACAGAAAAAAGTCCAGCCAATGAGGACATTCCTGATTGAGAAAGGTGCAAGTATGCATATGCATCATTTTACAATTACTTGCATTCTTTGTTGGAAATAAATGAGTCCTGAGCGAGTAGAGATGCTCATGAGTGAAGCTGAACATTGAGGGAACAGCACTATTTCACGTCTTCATTTATTAATTTTTTTTCCCTCCTCTTTTTATTTTTGGCAGGGGAAAGCAGAGGGATGTCTTATGTAATTCTGACATGTTTATACAGCAATTAGGCGTTGTAGCTAAGTAGTGCAGCCCATGTTTATGTAGGCCAGTATGATCACGTCTGTGTTTAGTAACACTGCAGCTTTGTGTATGTACAACAGACTGAACAGATGATATTTGAACATGCAGCTTTTGGTTTATAAAGAAAACAAAAGGAAAAACTGCTGTGGAATGTCAGAAAACTAGTCAGGGAAATTGCTTAAAATCTACCAAACACATTTGTTTTTAGAGGGAAATATTTCCATCCATGTGTGAATCTCACAATATCAATTTCTCCTAATAAAATTAAGCCATGAAATGACATTAATGAACATAATTGCTGTCAGATCAGAGGAAAGAACAGGGCTGTGACTGTAATCGAAATCAAACACTACACAGTTCCTCTGGCGACTCTTTCATTAAAAGGTAAGCTCATCAAACCCTGTTGTGATAAAATAATTTGACTGGTCACACAAAAACTAAAGGGAAGCCCAACATAAAGGGTCTTTGTGAGGTGTTTTCCCACCACGTTTTAGAGATTGATTCCACAAATCTGTGAACTCTATTTGGAGGATGAACACCATTCTAACAGTCTCATATTTGATGTTTTTGATGTTGATGGTGATGAAGAGCGCTGTCTGACACGTCTAAAATATACCACAGGTGTTCAGATCTGCTGAGATTTGGCAACTGTGAACTGTGTAGGCTGAAGCATATGATTTACAACGCTTCCTTAAACCATTCAATGACCCCTCATGCATGTTATTAATGTTTAGATGAGACCACTCCCATCAGTCAGTTTACAACCCATTTGCCAGAGTAAAAAGTTACCATTGTAGATTTTTGCAAAACATGGTCATGCATAATCTCAACATCATTTGACATTGATGGATCATGGAGTTTCCATCCACGTTTCAGTGTATTTTTAGCTTTGGCCAATAAAAGATTAGAAAAATAGTGATTGAAATTGTATGATTTAAAGGACCTGTTTGCAGAAAGACAATAGAATATTCATAATTAGTTTTCATTACTGAACTGAATATACACCTGAAAATAGTAGCGGTTGTGTTTTAAGTTACAATGAGCTACATAAGATGTGGGTTTCCATGCATTATGTGTTAATAAAAACATTCACAACTAAAACAGGATTTGGAGGAAAGCTCTGAAATTCTGCAGTTTTGTGAATGCAACAGAGGTTTTCACTTTTTTTTTTTTTTTTTTTTTCAAGAAAATCTGGGTTGTGAACAGGGATGTCCCTGAGAGCTGGTATCAAATGGCCTTGAGGTAAAAACAACACAGTCTGGTTTCGCCACAAAAAATAGAAAATTACTGTTTACCTGAAACTTCTGAAAAGTAAGGGCGTACTCACACCTGGAAAGTCCTTTGGTTCGCTTATTTGATTCGGAACGAATGCAGGCTTAATTTTTTTGTCGTTTGGGAAGGCAGTTTTTGCCAGTGGACCAAAATTTGTAAACAGAAGCATGCATGTGACGAACTGTGTTGGCATTGGACAGAAAAGTCAGGGGTGGGGTGAATCAGAGATGGCGGGTGTTGATGAAAATAAACATGGTGGTCCTACGTGCAGTTATTTTCAGAATATATATTCCATTTTTACAGACATAAATTTACCTCAGTGACCTCAGTCCACTGGCCACAGCTCTAAAGGAAAACAAACTGAGTTTGATGCTGAAATTTATTTGGTAAAAAAAAAATTTAATCGTGTATCATTTTCTGTCTACTTCACAACTGTATGCCACTTCGTGCAGGTCTTTCACATAAAATTCCAATAAAATGTATTTATGTTTGTGGTTGTAACATGACAAAATGTGGAAAAGTTCAAGGGGTACAAATCCTTTTGCAAGCCACTGTAGCACTGATTCCTTGGTGGTTTAGGTAGTTCTAAGACATAATTGAGACAAATGTAAGATAAAGGAGCCCCCTCTTCAAGGAAAGACAGATCTGCTGTCTGACATTACATGTGCACAAAGACCAGAACAAACGGTCAAGTCAACGTTATTTACAATTAAAAACACTTTAAAAACAACACAGTTGGCCAAAGTGTTGGACACAAACATAAAAACAAATAAAACACATAAAAGAATTTATTTTAAAAAAACCTGAAAGTAATTATACATTAAAACAATAAAAGCCAACCTCTCACACAGTTAAAAGCCAAACTGTAGAAAATATCACTATTTGTGATCATTTCTTTCGATTTCCTGCT
The DNA here is from genome assembly GCA_037367295.1 of Apogon hyalosoma. Lineage (NCBI taxonomy): Eukaryota > Metazoa > Chordata > Actinopteri > Kurtiformes > Apogonidae > Apogon > Apogon hyalosoma. The sequence continues at coordinate 42,192,587 of JAPQRP010000005.1, read as the reverse complement.
ACAACATTTTGTGTTTGTGTCCAGTTATATGACACAATATGGCAGAAGAAATAACGCAACACAAGCTTTAACAATAATTCTGTTCTTAGGAACAGCTGAAGAAACACAAGTCCATACTGCCTTTTGTTTATGGTGCAAATGTTTTACTTCACATGGTACGAATACAAAACACAACAACAACAACAACAACAAAAAAACACTTTGTGCTCATATTTTTTACACAGCGACTTGACAAACTCTTCGCTGAGGTACAAGGGCAGACTTGGCATTAATGGACTTGTTTCCGTGTTTCTCTATATAATTTAGAATTCCATGGGCAGGAATTTAGTAATGTGCAGACTACATTAACTGTGCCTTCACCACACACTCCATTTATACCATTCTGCATCCATAATTTACTAATTTTTTTCTGCAGACTGTTCTTGTGTTGCCTTGGGCGTTCATTCCATTCCATTCACAGGTGTCCATCTGCATTCACACTAACACATCAGCCCACACACATCTACATATTCTGGCCCAATTTCCTTGAGAATCTAATAGACTTTGCGTTTTTTTAATTTATTTTCTTCTTTTCAATTATTTTTCCTCTCCCTTGTTTCTGCCACATTTTGGCCCCTTATCTCTTTGAAGCACTTTGTGACAAATCAGTTAAGCTCTCAGATTCTTCAACACCCTCATTCTGAACTTTCTGTTATGATCTAACCTCGGGGGACCTTATTACACGCAGAGTTGCAGCATACGCAATCTTCATGAAGGCATCAAATTGATTAATTATAACATGAAATCCTGGGAAATCATCAGAGGTCTTCTGCGAAAGGGAAAACAAAGATCAGACAAGCAAAATGTAACACTTACATTTGAGATGCAAAGTGTCCAGTCACTATGGCTTCCTGAAACTTCCAATTATCCTCTGGGAACACACACGCACACACACACAAAATAAATAGTTGTAATTATTTGCTTAAATTACACCGTTTCAATAGGTGTAACCATGGGCGCTGCTACCAATTGTGGGCCCCATGAAAGCTGAAAAGTATGTACTGTGTGTGGGGGTGCGGTCCATACATTACGTCACTTATGATAGCGTGAAAACGAAACTAAAACTTAACATGCTTTCAACGTCCGATACCCGACTTCTATGCCTCTCTTATACAGTGCATCTTACACGAAATTTTCACAACTTCTAGCCTGTATCCACTGGACCCCCTCCTCTGCTCTATGGGCCCCCCACAAATGCTGGGCCCCATGAATTTGTCACGTTTAAACCCCCCCCCTTATTGGCACCCCAGGGTGTAACTGAAGATTCAACAGCAAGGCTTTAAGGTTTTTTTCACATTATATTTGACTGAGCCTGTTTACACATAACCATAAAAATCTGATAACGGGGAGTAATCAAATCGTTGTAATAATCAGATCTGACTCATTTACATACACTTGAGAAATATGATAATTGAAAGCCCTAATTTAGACACTTCAGTCTATTATCAGATTTCTTTCAGAGTACCTACATACAGTAGTGGAAAAAATTATTAGACCATCCTTGTTTTCTTCAGTTCTTACATCAGTATCTATGGCATTGTACTGCCAAAAACAGTGCTTTTAGCATTCCATGTTTTCTTTCCTGTCTGTTTCAGTCACATGATTCACACAGGAGTTAGTACTTGATTGCATAACCACTGTTTTTGGCGACTTTTGATGGTCTAATATTTTTTTCCGCGACTGTACATAATGACACAATTGTCTTGGCTACGTAACTTCTCATTTTCTACGCTTCTGTGTTTACACGTGCGCAGACATAAAGGAATGAACTAAATCAGCTTAACCTGTATACATGCAGGAAGACATGGAAGTATTGGGGAGAAATCCAGGTGTGTTAATCCGATTTCTCATCATCAGATTACTGCTGTTATCTGATGAACCGTATCAGATTATGCTGTTTATATGATCACTTGAATAATCCGAGAACTCCAGAAATCGCATCATGATTGGAATATTGGTGCGTGTTAACAGGTTCACTGATGGGCAAAAATGTAAAAGATCAGACACGTATTACATCTTCTGAGTCCTCCAGTATGAAAGAACAACTACTGTGTATGAATTCTCCAGACCTTCTCATATTCTCCCCAAAGGCTGCAGGGGGACTGACATAAAATACAGCAGATACCACATCTCTGCTGCACATAAGCTGTGATAATGTCATGGCTGTGGTTTTGGAGACAAAAACAACATGGTTAGAGATAAGAAAAGACCACGGGGAATGTTGTAAAGTAAGAATGTTAGATGACCCTCAGTGTCCAGGCTCATGTGTTTCCAAGTCCAGGGGCAAAAACAAACTACTTACTACATTCATTCAACATCCAAAGCATTTTATTATCGTGTGTACAATAAAGAAACAGGTTTGCCCGTACAATGAAAATCTCAGTTTGCCGTCCACACTGCATGCCAAGAGAATTTAAGATGTACAAAAATAGAAATCAAATAGTTTAACTAGGAGTTGAAAATTAGCACTAGCTATAAACACTATATGCACCACATCAGCTGAAAGCCTGTAACTATGTTTGACTGCATTGTCCCTGTCAAATAAATAAATAAATAAATAAAATAAAAATGAAATTACAACAAACACAACAAAATGGCATTTCAAAAAATGGCATGCAAAAGCGAATGAGCATAAAAAAATATAAAACATGTAAACTACTATTATTAAGAGAAAAATATACAATTACATAAATGTGCACTATCTGGGTAATTGTGCAAACTGTCACGAGATAAATGGTCTGTAATGTGCAAAACTACCAAAGAAAAATAATATGTTAAATATCCAAGACTGTCAAGAGAACAGTATGATATGTGCAATTATTGAGTATAAGGTGCATAAAGAATATCACAGCTGAAAATGGAAACTTTGCTTGTAAAGTCACTGAAAGGCTTTAGTGGTGACAAAATGATGAACATAAATATGATTTGTTTGTCAATTAAAGTCTTACATTTGTTCTTTGGTGTAACTCAGAAACACATGAAGAAAATCTACAGGAACAGAAAAAGCACAATGTGTGAGAAAATATCAATGTCACTGCCAAAACTTTTGACAGCAACTGTTTTAATGAGAAATACAACAATTATTCTGTACATAAATGCATCTTTTTCTTCACTTTTATTACGCTCTATTAAAAGAACTGGAAAGTGACTCCCAGGACGTATCACACAGGAAAATTAGATTGGAAAGATGATTAAAACAGCATTTCTTGAGAATCTCTAGAGTTGGACTGTATTAATGTGTACGTGTGTATGCGTGTGTGTGTGCGTGTGTGTGTGTTTTGTGCTGTGACAGTCTGTCAGTGGTTTTTGTTTATGGAAACTGGAGTGAATCTGGGAAATTGTCATAATTTCTGAAGATGGTGAAGTTTTCAGTTTTTAAAATGTGTTAACCCTTTATTATAGGGAACTCACAGAAATACTCTGAAATTCAAAGTTTCAACCTTAGTGTGTTATTAGACGACCTAACAAGACTTTATTACTTTTGTGAAACTATTCAAAATGTTTTGTTATGTAGAAAATCAAGGTCAATGAACTTACCACATTTGGTTGCTTACCCGTAAGTGAAAAAAAAAAAAAAACAAAAAAAAAACACCTGTAAGGTGAAAGGAACATGTATTTTTGAACATGAGAACATTACTTGTAGAACATTAGACCAACATAAGTGCTGATAGAGATGCAAATCAAATAAGATTTTATTTATATAGCGCCAAATCATAACAAAAGTTATCTCATGACATTTTACACAGAGCTGGTCGAAACCAGACTCTAAACATGTCAACGCATTCTCCCTTTGAACATCATTCCTTACATTAGTACCATTACTTCATGGTACCTAACAAAGCAGGTCCACTCACTGTTCATGCAGAGGTGGACAGTACAAAATGCAATGTCAATATTTCAGAGTCAGGCTATTTTAACCTAGATTATTTATAGCCCTATGGAGAGTAAACCGGCTCTAACAGTAGGGTTAAAAGTCAGTATAAAGTTCTGCACAAATGCAGGGTAAACTTCAACTCTACAGAGTGATGATTAGTGCCAGTTTGCTGCATTTCATTGTGGGTACTGTTCTATTTTATGTGCAGGGTTTCAAGGGGGTTTGTGTTAATGTTTATTTAGGTTAATATGTCTGTTTTACAATGTTTATTGGCCTTTTTATGTTTTGTTGTGTTTTTTTTATTAATGTGACTCAAACCTGTGGGCGGAACAATGCCTTACCTGATTGTCAGTGTGAAGCTACGATTGTATCTCAAGTGGGGAGGACGTTGCTCTTTCAAAGGAAAGGCATTTCCTAGAGTGACTGAAACCCATAGAGCAAACTTACGAACATCGCGACCCCCACCTTGGGGACCCCTGCAATTCTACAATGTTTCAATATTAGAGGAGGGTGCAAACTGATCATGAAAATAACACTGCAGAGACATAAATATTAAAACATTATAGAGTTATTTTTAAACTAAATTTGGGGTAAAAATAACTCTATGAAGTGTAATCATATTTATCTTAACAGTGTGAAAACACCCCAGTGTTAAATATTTGTACACATTTTGTTGTAAATTTTGACAGTGAATTGAGTAGAATTAACTCTGACAATTTGACACTGGTCATAGAGCAAATTTTACTCTAATTTTGAGTTGGACCAAATGTTATCTGAAACAGAGTTCAATTCAACTCTCTAAGAGTTAAAGGTGCTGAACAGAGAATTGGTTTACAGTGGATTGCAGCGACACCTTCGGCCGGAATTGGTGGTGTTTTTAAGGGACAAAGACTCCGCTTCCCATGAGCACTAGCTCTACTGTCGTAAGGGTATAATTCTGGCCAAGGCTGCATTTGATTTGACGTTAATGAATGAAGAGCGGATCCTCTTCACAATTCTGCATTTCTTTTTTAAACACAGCAACTTGCAGGGTGCAAAGTGACGAAACGAGACAAGTAAACGTCATTAAGTTCGTTTGGAGTAGTTTAGTAACTGGAGTGAAAACAAAAGTGAAAAACTGGACGTCCGACTGCTGCTTCTATGTCTGTTTTTCTCCAGAGCTCCAGAGCTTTATTCATAGACCGGTGCTATAAGATAAGGCTATAAGACGTGTCCCAATAATATACATTTGCACTAGTTTTTCCACAAAGTATTCAAGCATTTTCATAAATTCCTTCAGTCATTCAACACCTTCACCATTCTGCCTTTCATTAGCAGTTCAGCTCTAGCTGCTTCAGCCTTCTGCATTCACAGTATTCTACTTTTTTAGAAGGGCACTTTAGTATCCAGGGCCTGGCATGAACATTAAACTCCATACAGAACTGTTTCAGTCTCACCTTCCAAAGTCCTTAGTTTTATTTGGAGCATTGTTTCAGTCCAAACTTATTACCGACTCCACAGAGCTAGCCTAAGTGTTTGACTGAGCTCCAACAGCCACTATAGTCAAATACAATGTTCCCATGCATATGAATAAAGAACAGAAGCATTCTGTACCTGTGTAGAAGGAACAGGGACAACTCCAGCTCTGTTTTCATTCCTTTAACTCCATTAGTTCTGTCCATTGGTTCAATGCAGAGGTTTATCGGTGTTTTAGCCCGACATATCACTCCCCTGTTTATTTTTCTTTCTGCCAGTCCAGCTCCAGTTCCAGTGTACACCATCACAACTAAATAAATCCAACAAATCCCTTTCTTTAGGAAAAAGGACAGATCCTACTCCTCACTCGTTCAGCTTACTGCTAAACTCTGCCAGTCGGTTTGGTGTTGTCAGAGTGACGTAAGTCTGCCGTAAATCAGTCCAGTCTTGTTCAACCCGACCAGGGGAGCTGGAAATAGCATTTGGAAATAACCTATTTTGGTTCTGATAATATTGTTTTAAATTGCGGACTATGATTAGACATATATATAAAAATTAGACTTTTTTAAGATCACACAGAAAGTCTGTACAGCACCTTTAAATAGACACTGTTTATTACTCTGTGGACCTTGCAGACCCTGCAGACCACATCTGACCTGAGATTGTTGCCTCACTGTCCTCTCTGTAACTGTTGGTGTCACTGTCTTGTAATGTATGCTGAAATTACCAAAAATAGTCACTTGCCCAGTAAAGGGTTAAGGTGACACACAGTTGATATGACATGTTAAGTATAAAGGAGGAGAATGGAAAATCTTGGCTGCTTAGTTATGTATGAAGGAAACGTAAGATGCTGAATTAAGTTTAAATCAAATAATAATAATAATAATAATGATATTGAGATGAAAATTGGTAAATCATTCATGTGAGTATCTAAGTTTATGTTAATTACCTAGTTCTGATACGCTCTGTAAATGAAGAAAGCGGATTATGAACATGTTCATTCAGCATATTGTCAGGAGACATTTGTATTCTAATGCCGGGTGTGAACAGATTTACTTAGAGCTGCCCACTTGGGATTATATCATTAAAAACATGTTAATCCCAGGTGTGAGGAGGCAGGACTATGTTTTCCACAGGAGGACATGCTCCATACTGCTGAACCTTCAGTGACAGCTTTATAAAGCATTATAGAAAGATGTTAGTTACACAAAGCTGAAATGAATACTACATGATGAAGGTCAAGAAAGAACATAATACAATATAGTCGTCAATAGGAAAACAACACTGCTTTAAAGGAGTGATATTTTGCTTTTTTAAATTGGAATTATGCACTTTAAAACATTTACCTGTGGTCTACATAAACTGTAAATGCTATGCTTGGGTCTGCATTCTTCATTAATTCAACTCCACAGGTCCATCTTCAGCCCTATTTCTGACTAATGACACCAGAAAGGTGGTTTTGAGCGCTGGCCCTTTAAATGCACATGAGCCACTTCACACCCACTCCCTCCAGGTTGTTGACTAGGCTTCTCTGTCCTGTTCATCTACTTGTGTTTGTTAATACAACCAACAACTGAACATTTTAGGTAATCGGCTCAAAGTTTGGACATATTTTCAGTTTTTACTACAACCACTGCTGCTGATAAACAATTATGTTGTACTCGGGAGAAATGTTCGTCGGAAGTCTTGACCTTATATGTGCAAATGTCGTGACGTAACTAGTCACAAAATGTAATTAAGAAGGAATTAAAACAGGTTGTAGAAACCCACTCGATTTTTGCCAAAATTAATATAAAGATAGCTTAGCAGCACCTGGAGGGTTCAAATTCAAACCATATGAACTATTAGGGTCCAAATACACAAATAAATGAACCAAAGACTCATAAAAGTGGGTTCAGCAAAATATGACCCTTTTGATAAATGTAGCTCAGATCATTTGTTAGTATATATGTGACTGGCTTTGATTGTGCATGTTTTTAATCCAAAACCAGCAAGCCTTAGTCTTTCAGTACATTTTGAAGCAGGTAAAAAGTCTAATGATTGTTTTCAGGTCCAGTAGTCCCTCCACTAAAGTTACATTCCCATCCTGTATCACTGCAGTGTGGAACAGGGGTTAAAAAAAAAAAAAAAGATTCTCTGTTTCAACCTGCATTAGGGTGGAAAAATAGTTTCTTGTTGCAGCCCAAGAAATTAAGAAAGTTGAATTTATGGTCTCCATTAAGAAATAGTTAACCTGGGTTCCACCTGGCTCCAAGCTTACCACTAACTACAACTCTCAGTCAATTCCCAGAAAGGGAAATGGTTTGCTCATTACATCCACTGAGCTGCAGTTGAAAATTAGGGACAACAAGCAGCAGGATGAAGCTACATGCATTTAGCAATCAAAGCTGCACCTTCAGGCAGTCAGTTGCATTTAGACCTACAGTAACATTAAGAACCAAAGCAGGTAGTCATGCACAGGAGATTGCACAAGCTTTTGTAATCAATCTCCCCTAAACCCAAATCTCATGAACCAATGTTTCATTCATATTATAACAGAAAACTTTCATCTGAGAAAGGCTCTCATTCTGAAGGGAAAAATAAGATAATTTAGCAGCAATATGTCTCTAAGAAAACTGAGTCATGCTATGAATGGACAACTGGAGCAGTATTTTACAACTAACTTACCCCCCACCCCCAAAGGGGAGGCAAGGGGTATTGTTTTCAGTTCGTTTTTTTTTTTTTTTTTTTTTTTTTCTTTTGTGTTTGTTTGTAAGCAAATTTAAGCAAAAA
>JAPQRP010000005.1:42161502-42176931 GCA_037367295.1 Apogon hyalosoma | reverse complement strand
ACCCCCACCCCCCGAACCACACCAACCACAATGGACCCATCAATACCAATCCTGCCAATCAGCCCTTTAACAATTCAACCATATAGAGAGACAAGGACACAAACTTCACTTGTTGCTAAATGTATTTAATGTAGTGTTAATGTCTGTGAGAACATTTATAAGCTGGTCCAGGCCTCACTGATGCCGCTGACTGTCCTTGATGTTCTCTTGTGACTCGGGTGAGGACTGTGGATCTATACTTTTTTATCTATATGGCCGAGGACGGGCATCAGCAGCTGTTGGCGGACTGAAGCATCGGACACCAGGAGACTGGTCCAATCCCATGGTATGTGTCTGGACAGTCTAAACACTGTCTATAAACTTATAGAACACTTATTGTCAAAACGTTACTGTATTTTTCGGACTATAAAGCGCACCGGATTATAAGGCGCAATATCAACGAACAAGTCTATTTTCATACATAAGGCGCACCGGATTATAAGGGGCATTAAGCAAAACAAAACAGTCAGCTCAGACGACACTTGAGCCTGATACCTCAGCCCAAGCATCCACGATCCATTGGCAGATAGTGGCGTAACTCGCCTGGCATTGCCTCCCTGCCTTGGCGAATGTGTGTTCGCCTTCGGTCATCCAATGCTCCCGTGCAGCTCGCAATTTAACTTTGAACGACCTGTTGACACCAATATTTTATACACACACCGTAATATTATGTTGAAGCACAGTACGTATTACTCCGCAAGGCTCCAGACTACGGTAACCGTAATGCTCCGACAATCCATCAAGCGGTGCGGCTTCGTAGCTTAACAAAGTCGTACTAAAACATTTTGATGGATTTTTGAGCGCCGTCTACCACATAAAATTGGTTCAAGGTCAGTAAGCACAACCAGAATTAATACATAAGGCGCACTGGATTATAAGGTGCACTGTCGATTTATGAGAAAATTAAAGGATTTTAAGTGCGCCTTATAGTCCGAAAAATACGGTAAACATAGTTTCATGCCCTAAAACTGTGACCAATCTGATGGTTTTGCTTTTTGGAGGTGAAAGTGGACGTGATTACAGACGTCCATGCATTATTTGGTGATGACTGATTTGGGACTTTAAGCTACATTCAGTTTTTTTTCCATTAAGGTCCCACTGGGGTTTTTCCTTCGCCTGTTTTGGCCTCCACTTTGTTGGTGGACAACAGTCTTCCGCTTCACCTCCACCTTGATGTCATCATCTGATCATGCAGAGGAGGATTCTCAGAGAAAATCCCACCTGCAGGCCCTGTTTATACTAATTTGCATATTTAAATGTGGGCGTGGAGAGGAAGGAGTCTGGTACTCCAGCATATGCGGTTAATTCCACGCTGACTGGGATGTACAAAGGAAAAGTGCTTGGGTTCAGGCGTACGCCCAGTTTTGTACATCTGGATTTTTTTGTGCGTACAAACTTTTCCGGGTTTTGGCCGTACGCCAGGTTTCAGTATGGAATCCACACGTCTTTGTACATGAGGCCCCTGAAGTTTTTTTTCCTTATTTTTTTTACCCGGCCTGTATCACTTCACATCAACGTCGCCCCAGGCCATTATCAGAGACCCATTGTGTAATTAACAAATTCAACTGAATTTTTGCCTGTGCACCAATATATGTCAAGTGTTTATCCTGCTTAGCCATGCATCTCTGACCTCTAAGTATCTTTTGACTTATTTCTTATTGTGTATTTTTTTTCCCCTTTCACATGTAAGATCATAAATTTAAGTGAACTGAAACTGAGGAGCAACGACCAGGGAAATTAGGTAACTCACACAGAGCTCATAATGTAATAATAATAATAATAATAATAATAATAATAATAATAATGTATTAGATTTATATAGCACTTTTCTATTAACACATACTCAAAGTGCATACAGTGGATCCATTATTCATTCACTCTCACATTCTCACTCTGGTGGTAGTAAACTACATATGTATCCACAGCTGCCCTGGGGCAGGCTGACAGAAGCGTGACTGCCAATTCACGCCTACAGCCCCTCCGACCACCACCAAACATTCATACACCAGTGTGTCACTGGAGGCAAGGAGGGTGAAGTGTCTTGCCCAAGGACACAACGGACAGAGCAGGATTTGAACCGCCAACCCTTAGGTTATTGGACAACCTGCTCTACCTCCTGAGCCATGGCTGCAAAATGGTCTATGCAAAATGTATGTATGGATGTATGGACGGACGGACGGACTTTACTGATCCCAAACTGGGAAACTGTAGTGCATGACAGCAAAAATACATAAGATCAACATAGAAAACAAGAGTAAACACACTATAATAAATTACAAGTATAAAAAACAGAAATGGTAGAAAAACAGTAAGGTGCAACAATAAACTGTAATGTGTAAAGTAAAATGGAACTGTTCAGTAAAAAGGGCAATGGACAGTAAAGTGAATAGTGGAAATATGTTTATGACCGGGTTTGAACATCAGGCAGAGGTGAGTAAGTTGTGCTAAATCAGCAATATTCACTTATTTATCCTTACTTTTACCCCAAATGACCTTAGTTCTATCAAGTTCACCTTAATAAATCACTTATCCAATGAGAATGTCACCCAAACTCAGCTTCTCCCTATCATTATTATTACAAAATAAAGATTAAAGTCTGTAGAGATATGAGCAGGGGCATTAGCTCACACTGTTCGCCCTGTACTGACACACGTAGTACTGACACTAATACTACAACATGTCTTTGAAACACACAGATGTGGACAAGGCATTTCCTACCCCACATTCACTTGGTGTCCCATGTAATTATAAATTTAAGACTGCTGACTTCATGTAAAGTAATGAGAAATGAGTTTGTGATGAAGACCTTGCCTAGAGCAGTCCTGTGGATTTATGTCCTCTTCCATAACCGAAAACACCCCACCACGTACCAACAAGACATGAGAGGAAACGGGGGGGAAAAAAAAAAAAAAACAGGGCTGAGGGAAGGGAGGGGAGGACTAACACACTCTATGGTAATAAGGAGTTGTCACAGCAGATAACCTGGCCTTATATTAATTATGCAGAAGCTGTGGGAGATCTGCCAGCAGTGCTGAATAAAGCTCTGTTCCACTGGGGCATCCAGAGGTCTCAGGGTCACCAAACTAAACTTCCCTTCTGCTTTAGTAATTTCCTGCAGTGTAACCCACTGTCCGTCATAACAGTCATCATTTTGTGATCAATCACAGTCCAACCCTTGGCAGTAGGTTTTGTTTCTCCTGTGAGTTCGTGTACATAAAATATACATTAGGCCATACATATATTTCAAATGCACTGTCTGCTCTACAGTATAACAGGAGACTTTCTTATTTATTACCCTGCCCCTGAAGGGGAGGCAAGGGGTATTGTTTTTAGTTCGGTTTGTTTGTTTCTTTGTTGTTAAAACTCTTGCAACAAAGCTATTGGTTCAATTCATACCAAATTGGGTTTACAGATTGCCAGTGACCCAGAATACAGGTAATTACATTTTGGGAAAGTAGGTCAAAGTTCCAATATTTTATGAATTTTTAAAATCTTTTTTTTTTCTTTTCCCATTTACTTATAATGGGCGGAATTTTAAATGTCTATAAAAACATCAATTTTGTTTCAGTTTACTTCAAACTTGGCACATATATAGAGGCAATTGATATGGCGACATCAGTGCATGCATAGACATGATGACATCAGCTGGATCGATGCCAAAATAAGCTACAATATGTGTGAGGGGCGGGGTTTGTTGTGCCTGGAACCGCTTGTTATCCTTATACTCTAAAATAATACTCTGATTCTGAATGTGATTTTAGACAATAACTGATCATATCTGTTCCAGTCAGGTTCAGTCAGGGTTTGCAGGGAAAATCATGTACTGTCGTGTATGAAGTTTCTCGTCTTCAGATCCACCCGTCCGTTGTTCTTTGACAGATATTTTTGCCGGTTTATCCTTTACACATTTGTGACTGAGGCTGGGGATCGATGACGTCAATGTGGCTAGAGGTGGTAAACAAACACCAGATGAGAAAAGGCAAGCAAAAAGGTTTGTGATGTGAAATGAAATGGTAAAAAAAAAAAAGACTGAACTCTGGCAGCAGAATAAATGTTACTGTAACACTCCATCAAATACACACATACAGTAGCTGTTTATCTATGTCAGCTTTCACCAGAAAAGCAGATAGGGCTGAGAAATATGGATCAAAAATGATAACGCGTAGATACTTAAATACCATATTTATCATTTCATGACATGTCATTTCAGAAGTATAACGTTCAACTATATATAACGAAATTATTGTAAATTTTCCTTTTTCTGTAGTTTCTGGAGACTAATGACATGTGAGATAGCTATGACTCTGTTTGTTGTTATCTCACAAGAAACTAAGCCTTTCTGCATGATTTTGCAGTCATATTATTGCAATACTTTGACAATAGCTAGATTAAGTACACTCCAAAATCATCTGTAAACCCAGACTCAATCATTATTGCGGAAGAAGCAGCAAAACAACACATTGCACAAACTCAGGTTAAGGAAGTTAAAATGGACAATAGCTGCATTGTGCAAACACTAAAGAATCACCTTAAAATGAACTAGAAGGCTGTTTAAAAGTAAAATACATTCACTAGTCTAGCAACACTAATACATTAAACTAGACATAAAGCAATGTTGTCTTTACACTGGTACTGGGCCTATGTGAAACTGATGTTTTTGACAGTGAGAAAAGCAAAATGCTTAAGGTTAAAATCACTGGCTTAATCAATAAAGACCCAGTGCTACTTTTGAGGCCATTCCCAAATACATTTTTCTCTCTATTTAACCTTTTGTAAGTTATCACCATTTATTTTAATATTATTATGTGTTTTTTCAATGAAAATCAGGTATTTTTCCATATTTAATTTACTGATCATGTAGATGTTCATAAAAGCTCAGCTTGAAGTTGATTGTCATAATATCAGAAACAGAGAAAAATGAAGAAAACGTGACTTTTTCAACAAAATATATCATAAACTGTCATTGATCCAACTCCATGGGTTTCAGTGGTGAATCAATGTTGTAGAAGATGACGGTGTTTCCACATTCACTGTGGAGCCTCTTGCACTCTTTATTAAATACTAAATTATATTTAAAATAATATAAGAGACAATCTGCTGCAAACTCAGACTGAGATCAGTGATAATGGTCTTTGCTGGTTTTCCAAATGTAATAGTGTATGTAGATGGAACACACATTCCTCTTACTGCTCCTGCACAAAACAAAGGGAACAAATGCTGCCTTCATGTGCTATGGGAATTATGGTAAATACTACTTATGAACTCAAAAATTGCACCTGAACGCCCCATCATGTTGCATTTTCCACTGGAGAACTAGGAAAACATTTTGATACACGAGTTGCAGAGATGAAAATAACCTCTGACCTTTTCAACATGGCGGAGAGCAACGAGGAATTAATCGCAAATAATAGACGCTGCTTTTATAAACATTCTGCTGCTATAGTGGATGATTTCACATATTTATAGTATACACAATTTGCAAAACACCATTTTACAAAAAAAAGTAGGAGTTTGCATATTCTCCCTGAGTGTGTGGATTCTCTCCGGGTACAAAGACGTGCATTAATAAGTTAATCAGTTCAGCTAAATTGCCCATAGGTGTAAATGTGAGGATGATTGGTTGTCCGTATCTACATATATCAGTGTATACACATGTATCCATGCGACCTTCTCAAGGATAAAATTTAGAAGACGAATGAATGAAAAAAAAAAAAAATGCTGTAGCAGATGAATTAACATGTCCAAAACTGTTACATAGCAGGTTATGATAAATTGTGTCAGCCATTTTTTATTTCGCTATGACAACAAAAGCACTTGAACACAACGCACTGGTAATTTCAAATTTTCAAGTGGAAAGGATCATCTTCCCAACAGCACATGAAGGCAGCATATGTTAAAAGGAAGTCCTTCTACAGCACTGACGTCCACGTATGGTCACTGCTATCTGGAAAATGACAGGATAAGTTACAATATACGGCTAATAATTATAATGCCATTCTCTGCACCTTTCTGGACGATGTGTTTTTCTCCAGTGGGACTGGACCTTAATACAAATCAGATGTTATTCTATGCACCACTTTATTCAATCCAGCAATGTTTTAACCTCCATGCTATAGTTTTAATTAAGTCAAATATTAAGTCAATGGACTAGTGTATTTCAACTTATGCATTGACTTGGGCTTCAGTTTTCTCCCATGATGCTTCTCTCTCATTAGCAGCAGTAGCAGTGTTGCCTTTTCTACTGAATACTGTTTTGGAACACTTGAATTAGAACCTCTTGTTCGAGTGGAGTGAAATAACTGGCACACTTGTTGTTACTGGTTACCACGGTGAACCAAGGTATCAGAGCTCCATTGATGACGTTTTTTTATTGTGGTTCGTGCACGCGCCTAACTCTGGGTAAACATACGCCAAGTCGTTTGAATTCAAAGCCGCTGTTCTGGAACCGGATACTCAGAGTTTGTTGAACCTGCTTTCTGGAATACCCCTCTGAAGTTCATTCATATTCACTCAGCTTGTATTTGAGGACCAGCCTTTATTTGTTTGTGTCAACTTTGCCCCACACCATTATTAGAGATCTGGCCTATTACTAACCCCAGGTTTTTATTTGAGGAAATATGTTTTAATGATGCTGCTGAGTCTGGCTTAAGTCTCACATTTTTCTGTTCCGTGTATCCTTTGTACTGTCTTTGTAATGTCTTCTCTGTAATAAAAATGAACAAAAAGTCAAGTCATAGGAGTTATGAGCAGAGGCATCAGGCAACTCGATGTTGTTGACATGAAGCTCATAATGTATTTCCACCATGGCTCTGGTGAATCTGAGCAGTTGTTTGCCCTTGTGATCTGACAGCGAAATTCTTCAAGGTATTCTGAGATCGAATGGAAATGAATAAAAACTTGGGTGGTGATCAGATGATACATGCTTTGAATTGTCAATGTCTTCACTGTTCTGCTGAATCATAGTAACAGTAACTTGGTTAATCATGTAATCTTATCACATCTACTTCAGAAATCAAAACATGGAAACAAACCCAAAACTGACCAAAACATTATTCATTCCCTACACAGCAACATCAGATACTAAAAAGAGACAAATGAAGTTGTCGGTGAATATTTTAATATGATGCATGCGTTGTTCTGGTCCATTTTTCTCATTGTTAAATAATACAGGTGGCATTTTTTCTTCTAAATACATTTCCTGTGCGTATTTCAGACAGAGTACAAATGAGAGCGTTTAATAAATCTTCTCGATTATATGTATGACATTTTAGTTTGCTGCCTGTTGGATAGAACCTTTCAGTCTTCAGGATCTCAAGACTAAGCTCATTGATCATTAAAGAGTAATCCGCCTTTGTATTAACTCCCTCACTAACCACTATCCTCCACCCCTTCAGGCATTTTGTCTTGTTTCAGTGACATTTTGGAGGCGAGATCAACCCCAGCATGCACTCGGCGGAAAGTTCATTCCCTCTTTATTGGGATAAAAAAAAAAAAAAAAAAGACAAGCGTTAGCCCTCCCCTGATCTCAACTCCTCAGTGGTTAAAGACCTGTTTTCACTCCTAAATATATGAAGAAAGTGCGATAAAAAAGTTTAACTGAAGTGGTGGATGTGGTTTTAGGAAGGGTACTGAATTACTTGTTAGTAATTTCTTTCTTAATTCCATATTTTTGCAGCTTAATTCAAGAGCGGTTCCCAAAAAGTGCTGCTTCATCTTGTAAATGTCTGATCCTGATCCAACCCTCAAATCTTTTCTGTACCCTTTACCTGTTGAGTCAGGCACTCCTGGATTTTACCTTTTGGGGGTGTGAAGAGTCATGAATAGACACTGGTTTCAGCTTTAAAGACACAGCTACACTGATTCACTTACCTCTGAACTGACTGAACTCTTTAACACCTGATGTGTCATCGCTGACACGCCTTGCACATATGCAGTTTGGATGGCTGTAACTTATCACTGTTTGTGTAATTGGAAAAATTCCAACTGTTTCTGAAACCTGAGACGTTGCGCTTTATAGGTTTTATTGGGTCATTACGGTAATTTTACTCATGCCTGTACTAGAAGCTGGAGAAGAAGCCACTTTAGCAGAATTATAACATGCAGCACATTGTAAATGATTGCTAGATTTTGAAAGATCTGGGGGAAAAAAAGTGCAAACGGACTCACTCACAGCATATTTTCTAACATTTTAGTTAGTCAAAATAAAAAAAAAAGTCCAGGTGGTCCATTTTATGCTTAGGGTTTTAAGCAGGGGTCTCAAACTTGCGGATAATATTTTGTGGCCCCTTACTTGACATCAAAGTTTAGTGTTAGTGTGGCCCGCACATAGTTCTCAAATGCACCTTTTTGCTGAGTCTTGCCACATTTTATTTTATTTTTATCACTTATGGGCTACTGTAGATAGACTTGTGACAGTTTCCGACGGCATTTGTTGTCCAGTCATGTCTCTCAAAACGTGCCGTGAAGAGAAAGGTTGGCAACAAACACAGGCAATTTCAGGAAAAGTGGGAGACAGAACATTTTTTTCTCAAGCACAGGGGCACCCCTACATGTCTCATATGCACAGAGAAAGCTGTGGTGTTTAAGGAATACGTCTGACGTCATTACTCAACTAGACATGCTGAGGAGTTTACAAAATAACAGGGAGATGACAGAAAGAACCAGGTTGCCAGTCTGAAAAAATGTCTATTGAGGCAACAAGATTTATTCAAGAAAGCAAGTGTAGCAGTAACACTTGGTGTTCAGGCTGCACGACTCCTGTTGGGTTTGTGAAAATACCCCCATAGAATTAGGTCAGCTCCTCCCTGGTCCAGCCCCCTAATCAGGCTGAGGGTATTTAAAAGCACCTGTGGCACCATGGCTTCCTTCTGCCTGATGCCACATGGTCCCCTCTCTGTGACTGAGGTAGGTGATGCTGTTTGTTTTCTAAAGGTAAAATGTTTAAGTATGGACTTTGTAGCTGTTAAAGGTGTTATTATGGACTTTGTAGCTGAGTTATATTTGTTTGTTAAGGGTCCTTTGTATGGTTTTAGTCTCTTGTCTTGGTCGTACCGGTGTCCACTTTCCTGAGGTCTTGGTGTCTGCCCGTCCTGAGGGATTTGGATGTTAGCCCTCAAGCTGGCTTGGTCGATGTACTGTTAATGGTATGGATTAATTGAACTTCTGAGCATGATACCTGAGCTATTTATTAGCATGTCATAGCATGGTTATAAGCTTTAATTTTTACTTTACCATGTTATTTTCATGTTGTGTCTATTAGCTTCAGCGTGGATGGGTTATTGCTGTGGTATTGCAGTGTTATTACTGGGTTAGAACCTATTCAGATTTAGTGCGTAATGCATGTTATAACCCTGTTAACGTGTAATGTATGTCTTTTAGGTACCATCAGCTGCTGTTTTGCCCTTCATTTAGCTTTCACACCGGGCTAAGTATTGCATAGCAGTGCCAGCCCTTGAGGCCAGGCGGTGTTTTAGACTGAACCAACTGGTACTGATCCTTTGTATTGTTTTAATCCCCCCCTTTTTTTGTACTGGAGCTCGTTGCTGGCTTGTGGTGGAGGCTAGGCATGGCAGCATGGTTCCCTTCACCAATCTGTAGTGGTAAAAAAGCACAGGGGTATAATATTGAACCGGTTTGATGTGGATGAGTAACACTGTCGGAACATATGCTTAAAGTAGGCTGCCTCTTCACAGCTAACCCCACCCCACCTTTTCCTTTCCTGTTTATCTTAGTCCTTTCTACTGGAAGTTGTTTTTAAAGAAAATTTAACATTGAAATAATAACTGTAATAAAATCTTTTTTCTACATCTTTTTACACCAGCTTGAGTACTTGTCTATCGTCTTAACCTCCCCTTCTTGAGAACTTCCAGGTACCTTTTGATTAAATAATCAACAAATATGCATCTTGTTTTGGATCAATGTCTGTTTTATTCATTTAATTAACCTGTGTTGCCTGTGTAGACTGCATTGGTTTAGTCTGTAATGTATTTCCTGGGGTGAGACTACCCAGGTGGTGTTTGGTGGTTTAATTCTGGTGGCCCTCCAGGCCTCCCCTTCTCCATCCCTGCCACACAAGCAAAGAGTGAAGCAGCAGTTGAAGCTGGCTACATGGTGAGTGAGATGATTGCTAGGGCCGGAAAGCCATTCAAAGAAGGCAAGTTTATCAAAGTGCATGTTTACTAGCTGCGGGTAAAGAAACCCTTCTTTTTTGTGGAATACTTAATGCGGCTCAGCCTGACCCAGACTCTACCTACAGGGGCCCCCAGGTAAGTAGAGTTTGAGACCCCTGGTTTAAAGGGTTAACGTACTATGAACCAAACAATGACTCAGTTATGAAGCTATGAGTTAAACTAAGCTTTATTTCTAATTCTGCACACAATCAGCACTTTTGGGTAACTCACACCAACACACTAACCTTTTGTCTGAGAACAACACAGGGAATGTTATCGTAGCGTAGGTGAACACCTCCAGCAATGAATCATCACATTTACAACTTCTGGATTTATCGGATGGACAAATCACTGGCTCTGTAGAACAGTAGTTAAGTTTAGAGGTTTTGCGATAAATTTCAGTTTGAGACAAAACGGTTGAAGTTATGATGGTGACAGACTCATCCTGTGTCATGGTTGTAGCATCCACTATTTTCAGCTAAAATTCAGTGAGGTCCAAGGTAATCACAGCATCTGTCACCTAATTTTTGCTAATGAGTAAAGACTTTATAATGTTGAGAATGAGGCCTTTGTATATTCAAATACAAGATATTACATTGACAGCATTTATCCAATAGGTGCCATAGAAGTACTAGTACATTAACCCAGTGGTTTAGACACTTTTCTCAAATCCTGAAATATAACACACAGTTGAGGTCTTTAGTTTAATCTTTTTAGTGATTAGTAGTTAATGTTTCAAGTTAGGATTCCTTTGTTTCACTAGTGAGTGGTAAAGTTCATGAGTCACATCTTGGTCAACACACCAAACTGACAGATTTATGAACACAGGACTTAGGTTTTACCATAGGCATACTTTTAATTACACATGCCTACAAAGGATTGTAAATCACAGGAAATAAGACGTAAAAACACTGTCAGTAAAGGGGTATCAGTATCTGTTTGACTTAGTCAGATGACACCGGCCCATTGTTGGTGACCCAACCCACCGTGCCCAACAGGGGTCAGCCCATGGATTGGGGATCAGTTTACAAGGATATAAAAGTGACGGGTTTTTAGAATGTCGGGGCCCATCCACTTTCCTCTGTGGGTGGGTCCTCAGCTGAGTTATACTTTGTGGTCAGATCAAGTCAAAATCCTTAAATTTATAAAAATGAGACTGAAAAGTATCCGGACTAATTCCTGGAGCAACAAACAAAAGAACATGCTAAAAGTCTCCATTTTATTTATGATCTGGGCTCAAATTTAGTAAAACACACTTTGAACTACATTTTCACAATTTCACTGTCAGAAAACGGTTGGAAATTCTCTCTTTCATGGGTTGTATCTTTTACTTTTTCATTTTCACAGTTACATCTTTTACGTAGTTTTATGTTATTGCATCTCTTCCTTTCACCTATAGGTTCCACTTATTTTAATTCAGAAAATGAATTCACATATTTTGATGTATTTTACTCTGATAATCCATTATTCAGTAAAAACAGCCTTGCAGCATGTTTTGGGTTCTGATCCAACATTTGGGAGAAACAGCATTAAAGTAACAAACTAAGTAAAAATAGAATATTCAAATGCAGTGCAAGCAGCAATCAAAAAACCACACCTAGTATTATGGTCGACTGATTCCTATCCGACTTACTTGGATTCAAGATTCTTTATTGTCATTCAACATGTTGTGATGAATGACATTGCAATCCACAGGATCGACAGTGAATGAACATTTAAAAACACACCTTTAAAAACAAAATAGAAAACAAAGCACACACATTCAAAATAGAGCAAAGTGCAGATAATTCTAATAATAAATAAAACAACATAGAAGATGAGGAGAAATGACTGAATGTAAACAGATTATTGCACATCACATGTAGTATTGCACATTATATTACAGTAATTGCACTTCATATTGTAGTAGTAGATTGTATAGCTAAATGTAGTAGTATTATTGTATTGCACAGGAGTGGGTTATTGTTCAGTTGTGGTTTGAGTGGTACTGTGTTTATTGCGTCAATTCCATGGTATTTTAAGAAATATATCTACCTGAGAGTAAGGAATGCCACTTTTTATAGAACTGGTTAATCTTAATGTTTAATGGAAAATTTATGTGTACATTAAATTAACATTAGAAACATCTATAGTGGGTTGCAGCACATCAAATTGAATTGCATCAAACCACTCCAAATGAGTCAATATTACATTTCTGAATAAGATAATAAACCCATGTATCACAAAATCTACCATTCACTGCAAGAATTCCCATTGTGGTAACTGTAAAATTTAATAACATTAATATAAACATATTATAAAAAAAAAAGATGAAAACATATTTTTCTGTAGCTTAGGCAGGTTATTAACCCAAAACTCAATAAACTGCATGTTCTGTGTGTCATCGGTTGATATCAAGTTACTTTCCACTGAATATATACGAGGCTTAATTTGTGCCAGACCTTAATAGAGTTACAGATGTTTTGTGATGTGTAGGACTATTACGATGACTATGATTATTATCACGAGTGAGAATAAATACTGTTGCATCCCAATCCCATTCTTACTGTATGCTGTCACAAAACATGCTGTAGCTCAACATAAAACCAAAATGTGGTCCAAGTGATTTATTCATGTTTACTCTTTACTGCAGCTTTTCACTGCACCCACACATTCACTTACTTACAGTCTGTCCCTGCCTGGCAGACCTCCTCAGTTAACTGGGCTTGTAAATCATCTGCACAACATCAATGGAGAAACATTTGTCACCTCCAACGCACGCCTGACTCAGCATCTTTTTAACTGTCCTCAAGGAACGTGGCAAGGCAGGAGGCAGGCGGGATGTGGAAGAGTCAAGGGGTCAGTTTTGAAGAGAACGATCAAACTACCAACTCTGCTTCCTGTCAGATGAGACGTCGAAGGCCGTTAAGGTACAAGAGGCTGAGCCTTTGCTCTCTGAGATTGGTTTGATTGAAGCCATGTATGCATCACTTATACAGTACTGTGCAAAAGTTCCAGGTCAACATTAGGTTTGTTGTTGGAGTAAGGTTCTAATAACCACACATGCATTTCTCAGTGTCAGCATTAACTTTTTATCAGGCAAGTGGCTATTTTTTGGTAATTTCCACAGACATTACAAGACAGTGACAACAACAGTTACAGTGAAGGCAGTGAGACAACAATCTCAAGTCTAATGTGGTCTACAGGGTCTGTAAGGTCCACCTGTGCATGAACAGTGAGTGTACCTGCTTTGTTTGGTACCATGAAGTAATGGTACTAATGTAAGGAATGATGTTCAAAGGGATAATGTGGATGTGGACAGGAGTCTGGATCAGCACTTATGTTGGTCTAATGTTCTAAAAGTGATGTTCTAATATTAAAAAAATACATATTCCTTTCACCTTATGTAGCACCCTACCCATGTGACTAAGAATATTTACATTTAATTATTTCAATTTATCACTCTGGGCGGGCTCTGGGTTCTTTAGTTTTGTTTTGTGGTGCTGTATCAACCTAAAATAACAGCTGCAACAGATAATATACTTTTAACCTTCAAAAATAAGATAAGTTAATTAATTGTTTGGTGCCTCCACTAAGTAGAACATGAATTAAAATATGATGAATCCTACTAAAAATAATTATGAATTTAAATAGTTTGATGTGGACTGATCCCTTTCTTTGCTTAACTCAATGTATTTTAACTCTGAGCTAGTACTAATTGTTATTTTATACCAATCAATATTTATAATAAATTATAATCACCACTCAGACACATTACATTAAAAAATGAAGTCAGTATATTAACTTTGAATGAGTATCACTTCTTGAAGGCAATAAACCCACTTATAACGGATTCACAGCATTCAGATTCTTTCTAGTAACATCCACAGTATCTTCAGCAAACAACATTCAATACTCAAACGGAAAATGACTCTGTTCGCCATACATAAATCCCAAAGTCTCTAAACAACGATGCAGGCCTGAGTCGATGCTCGGGGTCGGTGAGGTCAAAAACTTAGCGACTGCTTCCCTTAAACAAGCAAAATAAAATAAATGCATGTGCAACTGGTTTTGTACTCACACTGTTCCTCCTCAGTTAGCATGTGGTGAGTGTAGATGATGGAAAAGTAATGGGAGTTATGGATGGATGGTGAAGAAGAAGGTAGAAAGGAGATCCAGTGACCGTGGCCTTGACACACGTGGCTTCTCGCTCTCAGCCGGCACCTGCCACTCACATCTCCGACGAAAAACAAGGTCCAAGAAGTGTATGTTGGTCCTGTCCTCGAACTAACATACATACATGCCATTTAACCCGTCATCTCGACAGTCTCTATGCATTTTCATGAAAGAATTAACATACGCTTAACACAAGTAAAGTGAGGCTACTACAGTTTAGCGTGTGTAATCTACCGTTAGCATGCTAGCATGAGCTAATTCGCTAATCACGTTTAGCTTTACAATACAACATTATCAGCAGTAACATAGTCCGTGATTACTAAAATATAAACATTTACCTTCTGTATGCTTTTTTATGCCCAAATACCATCGATAAACTCTGCATCTATCCTGGTAGGAGGACAATACTCTAGCATTTAAGTACAACCACGAGTCGTTTCTCATACCCTCTCTCAGTCTCTTTCTGAGTCGATCTAACCTGACTCCCGGATGTCCCACCCCCATATCTCACGATTGGATGACATTTAAATGACAACTGAGCAGGAAACCAATTGACGAGCTTCACAAAATAAATGACCCTTTAAAACATTTTCTTGAACATGCAAAAACCCAATAGACAACAATATTATAGCATTAACATGAATTACTGTCTTACCTGAGGCTCTTTTCTTTTAAACACAAACACAGAACAATTGCTCATTACAAATACATGAATTACCATCAAATATTTTTTTTTTGTTTTTGTTTTTTATGAACATAACTTGTTTGTTATTCACTTATCTATTGAACAAATCAACTCATTCATATTTATTACTTTTTTAAAGACCAGGCTACACTTACATGTGTTTTTCTGTTTTGTTTTTTTTATATATTTATGGGGCTGTAGCAATACACTAATCTCACAAAATAACACGATACACAATATTCAGCTCACGATACGATATACATCATGATATTCGGCCAATGATATGATTCAATTTGATGCGATACAATTCAATACACTTACACAATTTTCTGAAAGATTTTAAAGGGACAGAGTGATTTTGGTGACATCTTGTGAGTGTTC
>JAPQRP010000005.1:42121299-42146455 GCA_037367295.1 Apogon hyalosoma | reverse complement strand
TGGCAAGATCTGAAAACTGCTGTTCACAAACGCTCTCCATCTAATCTGACTGAGCTTGAACTGTTTTGCAAAGAAGAGTGGGCCAAATTTTCAGACTCTAGATGTGCAAAGCTGGTAGAGACATACTCCAAAAGACTGGCAGCTGTAATTGAGCAAAAAGGTGGCTTGACTTAGGGGGGCTGAATACTTTTGCACTCATTTTTAGTTCTATGTGTTAAAAAAAAATCAAATCATGTATCAGTTTCTTTCCACTTCACAATTGTATGGCACCTTGTGCTGGTCTTTCACATAAAATTCCAATAAAATATATTTATGTTTGTGGTCGTAACGTGACAAAATGTGGACAAGTCCAAGGGGTATGAATACTTTTGCAAGCCACTGTAACTACCTTTGACTTACTAGACATTTCTTTCCCCTGTGACAACTTGTTAGTGTCCATGCAAATGGAAGTAGCATGTGAATAATAAATTCAGTGTTTTATGAAAAGCCACTGGTTAGAGGCCCATTGTTATGCCCTGGTCCTTTTTTCACAACATGACAGACAAGACAAGGACACTGTCTGAAAACACCAGTAGTCCTATTATCACCAATCAGAAATCCTTCCATAAAGGTCATTCTACAAAAGGCCATGTACTGAAGGCCACCTCCAAAGCCCTTCACATACCACTTTCAATGTGGAGATGTTTGCAAATCATGTAAATGTTAAGAATTAGAGAGTGATTAATCAGTGCAGATGGGGCATTTTCACAATTATCTGTAAGGAATGATATTAAGGATTTGCTGATATTATACTTCCCAATTGGAATTCCTGACTTTGAGGGAAAATAGTGCGTAGCTCAGATACTGTATTATACGTGTTATTACTTAGTATGATGTCCATTCCCAAATGTATTAATGCGCTGTGATTAGGATTGATTCAAGTATTTATTAGTTTGACTTTCTGTTTTGTTCACTCATCCTGTTTGGTATAAAATGTAAATACATAAACAACATTTATGTACTAACATGCATCATGTGTTTTCAAAGTCAAATTTTGTTGAGGGTGAGCAGGATGATGCAGCCTGATTAATACTGGCTTTTTCATACTTCAATGTTTTATTATTGTGCCTGTTTTGGAAACCCCGCTATTGGAAAGATTCTGTTACAACCAATGTCTTGATTTGGGCAAAAGTGAAAATTGTTAAGAAATATCATGAAAGGTTGATGTTAATTGTACAAAAACAACCAAATTGTGGGACTAAAATATTATCATAGTATGTTTCACTTACAGTGGATTGTAGTGCATTTAAAATCACAATTATTTACTGCGCTGGATTTAACCAAGCACATAGGTAAGATCCTTCCATGGAATAATTACTGCAGTTAATCCTACCTGAAATGAGTAATTTCTCATTTCTTAAATAAACATTGAGAGCATAAAGATTGGAGTGTGTTTCAATAGATAAAGGTCATGTGGTCTTATAAGTCCAGATTGACCCTGATCCAGAGTGATGGTCCATCAGAGTAAGAAGCAAGACCACTGAAGTGATTACCCATCATGCCTAGTGCCTACAGTACAGGCCTGCGGGGGCAGTGTTATGATCTGAGGTTGGTTCTGTTGGTCAGGTCTAGGTTCAGCAATGTTATGTGTCCAAAACAGAAATAGATGTGGTGACATTGCATAAGTGTATCTATACAGTTCCTGGAAATGCGTGTTTTAACCAAAGCTAAAGGCTAAACATTGAAGCGTGGGACTTTTTTGTATAAAGTCAGCATTTCTGAAACACACATATGCATGTCAGCAGTCCTAGATATGTAAAATATTAAAGCTCAGAGCACTTTTGAAATGAAAGTAAATGATGATCACAGACAGCATCTTTTCCACATTACCATGTTTTGTTTGTTTTCTACCAAATGAGCTGCAGCTTTTCATTTTGGCACCTGGGTCAGTTTTGTTGTCTGGCCTTGACCATATCAAAGGAATCATAAAAGCAGAGGATTATCAAGGCATTTTAGAGTGAAACATACATCTGAATAAGAAAACAAAAAAGCACAGGAGACTGGGTGAGAAGGAAAGCAAAACTGGCCTGTGTTGAAAAGGCCAGCAATGAGTCCTGATCTCAATCCCATTTGAAAACCTTTGGAGAGAGCTGAAATTTGCCACCGGGGAAAACAATCCTGCCAACATTCAAGAGCTTGAACAAATTGCAAAGGAATAGTGGAAGAAACAACCAGCTGACAGATGCAGGAAGTTGATAGGGGGATACAAGAATTGTTGGGAGGGAGTCATCATTAATGACTGTGAAACAAAATATGAAGAAAGATCAGCTTTTATTACTGTCCAGGTTATATTTTTCAAATCATCAGGGGTTTTTGTTGCGTTAGTTTGGAAAAACACAGAAAACACTGATGCATCTCTATTTTTAAGACTCCAAAGGATTATATATTTAAAAAAAAATAAATAAAAAAATCAAGGTGTCTCCATCAAACAACAGCCTGCTACAATAAAAGAACACCATTAATGGTATCCCAAACTATTCTCTGGATTTATTATTAACTATAAGAGGACACAAATTGGATGTCAATTGCCTTTACAGTTTGCCTGAGGCACATTATTCCGCTCTGAATATGTGTCTGGAGTGAGTTTCTGCATCTTATTAAATAATTTGTAATACTGTGACACTTATCACCAGCACTGTACTGATACTGTACTAACGCCATGGCTTACATTTAACTGTGAACTTATAAGCTCTACCTGACAGAGTAAAGAGGGTTAGATTTGTATTCTGACTTTAAGTAGC
This sequence comes from Apogon hyalosoma, assembly GCA_037367295.1. Lineage (NCBI taxonomy): Eukaryota > Metazoa > Chordata > Actinopteri > Kurtiformes > Apogonidae > Apogon > Apogon hyalosoma. Next base: position 42,143,675 of record JAPQRP010000005.1, on the reverse strand, counting down.
ATACGCTTAAGCTGATTAAGCTTTGGTAGAGTATAATATTTATTCAGATTTTTTTTTTGGCTTATTGATTTCCCTATTTGTTATTGGCTTAGCAACTTCTTTTGCTTGTGTACATATTTAAATACTCAATGAACTAACTGATTTTACAGACATGATTAAAAAAAACAAAACAGAACCACTTCGAGCAACACCATCAAAAATCTAAAGTTTTCAGCCGCAATAGTCCAAAATTCCTCAGGGTTATAAAGAAAACATATTGCAATTAAAATGGCTATAAAACTTAATGTTTTAATGTTTCAGTGCCTTTCCAGCCCTGAATTTTATCCCTCCAAAATATCACTACCCACTTGGGATGCAGGTTGAGCGTCAGTGTATAAGGTTATCTGTTGACCTTCAATAGCATGTGGAGGAGTAACAGCTGGATCAGGTCTAGACCCGCACATGTAATACCAGTAAGAACCTTTTAAAAGTATGTTTTAGCTGCCACAATAACCCTTGACCTTGAGAGGGAATTATTTTTCCTTAGTGAAAAACCCAAACAAAAAAACCCAGAGCATTCTGTTTTAAGTGCACAGTGTGTAATTCCTGACACTACAGGGGTTTCTCTAGTGTTATGCTGTGAAGGTGAGTGGGATTATGGGAGTTGTAAATCTACCTGTGAATCTGGCAGAAATCATATTTACACTATTGTACAGTTAGTTATGCACATTCATGTTTTGTCATGTAATACCAGCAGAGTGCTGTGGCCCACAGGATGGAACACCGTAAAAAAAGAATGGCAGTCAATGGCGAGAAATAAATATTTTTTTTAATCCTAACTTTTTACACATATGATGTTTGTCAGTTTAAAAGATCATTTTACAAGAGATGAAAGTTGGCCCACATGGCTCTGTCCATGCAATAACAAAATGGAATTTTAATATTTTTAACAAATACATTCATCCATCCATTTTCTGAACCCGCTTTATCCTCACTAGGGTCACGGGGGTCGCTGGAGCCTATCCCAGCTACATACGGGCGAAGGCTGGGTACACCCTGGACAATTCATCGCAGGGCTGACATATAGAGACAAACAATTACTCTCACATTCACACCTATGGGCAATTTAGATTAACCCATTAACCTATCAGTGCATGTGTTTGGATAATGGGAGGAAGCTAATAATAATAATAATAATAATAATAATATATTTTATTTATAACACACTTTATATCTGTGACAAAGTGTGGTAGGACCGGATGCACAAAACCAGACCAAACCAGTAAAAAACAATTAGACACAATTAGAACAATAAAACACAGTTAAAAGCAAATATTTTAGATAGTCCATATGCTCACTGAAAGACCAACGTTTTTACAGGGACTGGCTTGGACTTGTTTCCATTGTTGTTTCCTGAGTGATGCTACAAATTATATGATACCATTGACCAGTGACCATAGTATTAAAGGGGCCTCATACCAAATAAAGTCTGGTGGCCAGATTTCTCTTAATTTGAACTTTGTTGGAAATGGTTGGTACTTACGTAGCGCTTTTCCACACTTTTATGGTGCCCAAAGCATTTTACAAAGCCTCACATTCATCCGTTCATGCACCAGTAGGCAGCTGCCACCATGCAAGGCGCTGCCAGGCCCTACTGGGAGCAATTTGAGGTTCAATGTCTTGCCCAAGGACACTTCGACATGTGGACAGTCAGAGGCAGGATTCGAACCGCCAACCCTTCGCTCGTTGGATCACCTGCTCTACCAACTGAGCCCTTGTTGGAAACATCTGATGTAACATTAGGTGCAAAAGTCAAAAACAAATACAACATATGCCAAGTTCTTTTTATGTTTTCATGCAAAAAATGTAACATATTCTACCTTTAAATAAGTTCTAGACAGCTTGTAGTAAAATATCTTCATTCTATTCACTGTTTTGACTTTGTGGCATTGACCTTCTGTTTTCATTTGGATAACTGTGTCCATGACCTAATGATATAAGCCTCTGCTAGACCTTGCACACGCTGCACATATTTTTATATTAAAATCCAGTGAGAGGCTCTCAACAAGAAAACCTTCCTCCCACCTTGCCACTCAAACGACCTCACAACCAGCAGCTTCCTAAAACGGAGAGAAGAAAACACCCACCTATTTATTTTTTTGAAGAATAGGCTTAATATATTAATTGAAAGCATCCATCCTGCATTATGCTTAATTTGTTCCTATGACAAATCTCAGGTAAAATCTCTTATGGTTAGAAACATCACATACCTGAGAGCGTTTGCATATCGTGTGGAAGACACGCCATTATCAGAACTACATAATTTGTGTCATTAAAAAGTGAAAAAGTTTCGAAGTTCGCTCTTTTCATTCAGTATGACAGCTGACCATTTCTGCCTGCGGGAATAAATTGCTTTGCTCGCTCACCTGTAAATTTAGCTTATGAAAGGATTCACTGTTACTCTGCAGTCTACAAGAAAAAAAACACATCTACAGAAATGCGGCACCTGTAAAGTGTTAATTTGATGTTTATTTTGTACCCGTCCTAAATAAAAGTCTCTGATTCCTCTTTTTCTCTTTACTTCCCCTCTTACATTTTGTTGTATAGACTCGGACACTTCCTCGGTCTTCCTTACCATCTTTGTTTGACCTCAGTTGTGCTTTTCTTCCCTGTAGAATAGTTGTTTGTCCCCACTTACCCCTTAGAGTTCTAGCCTGCTGAATCAATTGAACAGGGCTTCGGGCAGTGAAAAGCAGAAATCATCCTTGTCAAAGGATTTCGCTCACTTTCAATTTCCTACCTAATGTTAAAGGCAGTGCAGTCTTTTCAAGCCAGCTGGTGCTATGTTCCTCTCCAAAGAATTTCCAAGCAGTCTCATCATGTGAGAAAGGCACTGATAGTTGTAGTTGTTTAAAATTCCTTATTTGTGATGGGCATCGATGCGCTGTAACTGTATACAGTATCAGACCTTCCTACAGTGCTGATGTGTGCCAGTTTTCAAGTTTAAAGGGGCAACATGGAGTATTTGTACTTACAGATATCGGAAAATTACCTAAAAATATTGGAGTGCTGAGAGTAAAGAGCTCTGCAGTTAGGCCAAAGATGCCAATGTATGGGGATGTACAGATATGATATGGTACAGATATGTGGGCTGATTTATGTGACCACTAGAGGTCACCTTGGTTCAGGGTAACTTCTGATGGTTCTGACCTTGTTTGGACGATTCCAAACAGATGTTTAGCGCAGCCATTGACAACATAAAACAGACAGAAAATAAAGTTGATTTGTGGTTTTACTGTGGTTGTTATCTGTCTGAAAACAGCGCTAAGCTAACAGAGCTATAATGTAAACTGTCAGCCGACAGCACATAAAGATTGTAAAATCAAAAGAAGCACCAATAAGTTTTAGTTTGAAGATGAGAACTTGATGATAGCATAATACAAATGTGTAAACAATGAGCTTTATACTTCATTTACGGAGTGATGTTGTCCATAGATACAGAGATGCATTGATAAATTGATGGTGGTTTTGGTCCGAAGTGTGTTCTGAAATGAGACCGTCCCCTTCCACACTACATAAAAATTCCCATATAAAACTCATTGCATCACAAGCAATAGGTTACAGAAAACATAAACACATTCTGATAAGTTTTCCTTTTTTTTAATCCCTTATTACATCTGTCAAGTTACAGGTCATGTTTGGCCCAGTAATGAAAGAACAAATAGTATCAAAGCAAGAAAAAATAATTGCAATAAAATTCTACACTGCTAATAAAAACAAACATGGGTCAAATTCAGAAACATAAACTTCTTTCGAGGAATTCAAATTCAGTCTTTATTTTCCTTTCACTATGGCTGATTTCTAGTCTAAGCCTTCTTTCAAGAAACAATGGGACCTGCATCACACAGCAGGATTAAAGAAGTCATCGAGGGAGCTGCCACTTCAACCCAGCATCACAAAAGTGGTTTACTTCCTACCACAGGAACTTACCCTGCAAACCAAACCTGCTGCACAGCAGGTTATGTTAGAGACAGAGGAACAAAATGTCTAAAAAAACACAACCTACTGACCAATATAAGCCCATGGACCTTTGCTTATAGATTAAAAAAAAATTAAAAAAAAAGATAATAGTGAATAATAGCGAGAGTTCAACATTGTATAGAACATCTATTGATGGAATGTATAATCCCAGACTGATTAAAGGACTAAACCCTGGTCTTGTTGAGTTTATATGATTTTAATATTTGCTGTTTTCTTGCAAACATACCTTCAAACAACACTGGGGTTAAAGAATAACACAGCTTCATGTATACATGGCATAAGGCTACAACTGACACATGTTTAGTTTATTAGTTAATTATATCATGGACAACTCCAGTTAATTATCTGTATCAATAACTGTAAAAAGGGCAGCTTTAGCCAACATGGCTAGTATCCTGTTGTAGTCCCTGGCCAGATGACAATAGGCACCCTAAAAAAACAATATTTTACAGCACATTAATTAAAAAGAGAGTGAAGACAGCTAAGAGACAAGATAAACCAATAAAGAGAAAAGAGAACAGTGAAGCATCCGTACAATCATACAGACACAGCAGCACATATAATCCAAACATACAAAAGCAGAACATACGATATAACCACACACAATACATAAGCACATAATCACAGACATGGATGTAAACAGACATCCCATATGGACAGACGGGCTCCACGATCATGATGCAAATAACACACAGCCGTATGTTAGCGTGTGCAAGCGTAGTTGTCGGCAAACCATGCTTTTAATTTGGCTGTAAAAGTGGAGTGTGCATGTATTTCTTTAATATGGGTGAGAAGTGAGTTCCAGTTTTGTGTTGCTTTAACAGAGAATAACTGACCAAATGTACTTTTCCTGAATGGGACTGATAAGTCACCCCATGTGGTGCTGCTGGTGATCTGACTAGTATTATTACATTGGTTTATGAATGAATTCAGTGGAAGAGGAGCTAAACCCTGCAGGATTTTGAAGACCAGACAGGTGTTCCTATATTTTATTACATCATCCCAACTCAGAAGCTTGTGTTTGTGTAAGATGATACAATGATGTGAGCTGTATGGTTTCAGGTCCAAAACTTTAAGGGTTTGCTTTTATAGTTTCCAGTGGCTTCAGTGTTGGGCTGTTGGTTTGTCTCCAGCTTGCGAGGCAGTAGGTTAGATGCAACACGATCATGGCATTCACATATAATTTGGCAGCGTTAAAAGTCATCGTGTTTCTTATACATTTAAAGTTTGTTAAACTAAACCTAACTCTTTGACTCATTTTTTAATGTGTGTTTTAACGTTAGATTTGAGTCAATAATGATTCCCAGATATTTGACCTCTCACACAATATTAACATTAGCACCTGAGATTGTTATATTTGGTAGAATGTTACATTGCCTTTTCATAAAGAACATTCCTGCATTTTTTTTTTTTTTTTTCAGATTCAGTTGGAGGCAGGAGCAGTTTAGCTATTTAGAGATCAGCTCTAAGGCTGAAGTATGTTTAGCAGCTGCCAACTGCTTTGTCCTGGCATGCACATATATTACAGTGTCATCCCCATATAACTGGGTCTCCACATCAGAACAGACAGAAAACAGAAAACAAACAAGTGGTGCCACGCACAACAAATCCTGCCCTGCACAAACATTTTACCCAATTTGCCCTATTTCTTATCATTGCGAAAACACATTTTTGGTGACCTTGACCTTTGACCTACATTCACCAAAATTTAATGGGATCTATTCTGGACCACCTCGCACCTTTCCTGAAAATTTCATGGAAATTGGTCCAGCAGTTTTTGCATAAAGTTGCTGACAAACAAACAGACAAAAACAAAAAGAACCAAAAAAACAATACCCTCGCCTCCCCTTTGGGGGGTGGGGTAAAAACAATAGTGGACCAAGGATTGACCCTTGTGGTACTCCAGTGCACAGCTCACGAGTTGGAGAAAGTTGTTAACAATAATATGTTGATGTCTACCAGTCAGCTAAGATTCAAACCAGTTAAGTGCTAATGGGGAGAAGTTGACAGTGGACAGTTTGGCCAAGAGGACCTTATGGTTGACTGTATCGATGGCTTTATGCAGGTCTAAGAACACCGCACCAACAACACCTCCTTTGTCAACCATCGCTCGGACCTTATCTAAGAAAAGGCAGTTGGCTGTTTCAGTGGAATGGTTGATCCTAAAGCAAAATTGCATGGGATGAAGATTAAATTGACTAGTATTCAAGAAAAAGACAAGCTGCTCTTATATCCACTTTTCAGCAACCATGGATACTATAGCTGGAATGTTAATTTAGCGATACTGGGGCTCATCTGATTTAAAGATAGGAGATACAATTGCAGTCTTCCAGGCACTTGGAAATGCTCCCTGCAATCTTGATAGATTTATGATTTGTGAAATAGGACAGGCTAGATGGTCTTTAAGATATTTGAGCATTGCTGAATCCTTCCTGTATGTATCCTTAGTCGCTGAAGTTTTAAGATAATTAATTATTGCCTTAGTTTTTAGTTCAGAGATGGGTTGAATACAAAAACAGGTCTTACTGTTATCAGGTTTAATGATAGCTTCTGTTACTAAAGGAAAAGTTTGTGCAATCTCAGCCATAGAGTCGATAAAATATTTATTAAAAGCTGAAGCAATTTGTGGTATATTTTGTATTAGCTTGTCATTTATTTTCAGCTCCAACTGTTTCTTAGGACTGTGGTTGAGTCCCATTAAATTCTTAATTTGTTCCCAAATCAGTTTAGTATTACCTTTTGCCTCATTAATAATTGTTATAAAAACATTGACTTTGGCATTTCTAATGGTTTTCGTAACTTTGTTGCGTGTCGAAGTGAACCTATGCCTATCAGTAATTGATTTCATTTTCAGAGCTCTTTTCAGTGAGAGGTCTCTTTCTTTCATTAAATTAAGCATATCATTATTGAGCCAGGGAAGTGTATAGTTTAAATTTTTTCCCGTTTTTGACTTTTTGGGTGAATTCCTTGACTAAATTGCCTAATTTGGTCGCAAACAGTCTACAGTCTGTTTCCACATTGTTCCTATTTAGTATATCTACCCAAATGTTTGTTGCACTGCTTTTTCAAAATTTACAAATTCTCTCTTCAGGATTCTAAGTTGTTCCAGAGGTTTGTGAGAATGATGGAAATGCTTCTTTGTGAGTTTAGTTTATTAGTTTATTAGTTTTGATCCCCATTAGCTGCTGCACACCACAGCAGCTACTCTTCCTGGTGTCATTAACAACATAAAAACAAAGCATCACAATTTCCTACAACTCACTCACCAAACATGATGTACATGCACTCAACGCAACAACACGAAAACCAAAATTCAACAAGAAGCATACAATGCAAAACAATTACAAAAACAATAATAGTACCAACAACAACGGAGGTCCGTTTCACGAAGCAGGTTCAACAAACTGAGTCTCAGCCTGAACTCTGAGTTGATCTACTCTGAGATAGGAAACTCTGAGATGATTTGAGTTAGTTTGATCAACTTGGAGCAGTTTCACCTGGAGTTAAGTGCGTGCACCACAACTATAAAAAGACAGCATCAAAGGAGCCCCGATTCGATGAGTCACCATGGCAACGGGGAAGAGGAGGGCTGCTTTTTTCACCCCACTAGAAACGGACATCTGAATGCGCTCATACGGCGAGTTTGAACATGTTTTTCGAAAGACATGCAACTGTATAATTGAATGTCCTCCTTATATATTCCACGTTACCAGTAAACCAGATTAGGAGGGCAGATCTAGAAACTGAAATACTGAAGCAGAAGTCAGAGGTGGGTGCATGGTCACAGGTGAATGATGTTAATGATGATAACTATTAGAACATTAACTTAACTAGCTCTGGTATTTGTAGGAAATAAAGAAGACCAAATGAAATGTGCATTATGTCTTTATTTGACTGCTGATGGTGATGATGGTGACTTCATCTCTGAAGTGATCACTGTCATATAGTGTCTCCCGTGTCTGACTGTCCTGCATACAGTTGTTTAAGTGCTCTGCATCTCTGACATTATACAAAAAAAACTCCCATTTGCAAAGAAACACAGCACAACACAAAGTATCTGCTGGGATGTGAGTATGACTACGGTTGGTAATGTTGGAAATGTAAGGACGGATTAGGTTGAGTATGTAGATGATGGACTGTGATGGGAAACGGTGCCGCTCAAAAAGATAATTGTCTGGAAATGCTAGAACATCTGTGCATGCTCTGATAACCATCTCCTACGAATATTTAATTCTCTGCGCAGTAATGCTGCACCTTTATCCACGGGATTATTGTCAAAAGGACATGTTAGTGAATACAGTCTCCACCTACTGTGTTTAATGGACTTCTAATTAAGGCCTACTGACTGATTTTATTTTATTTTTTAAATAACAGAATTGCAGAACCATGTTCCGCGGAAACTTGCCTACTGACTGAATGAGTGAGGAAATCAAACACTGTGACTAAAAGAGGGTGGAGACGGAGAGAAACTCTGGGTTTCATTGAGAAAAACCTGGTCCCAACCAGGTTAGGTTCATAGATTCTGTTACTACGGTAACTGACTGAGAGATTAAGTTCCCTCTGTCTGTGAAACAGGCTAGAGTTACCCCTCTGTCTGTGGGTTGAGTTACCTCCCTTTGTGAAACGGAAAACTCAGAGTTTCCCTCATTTCAGGGTTAACAGACTCGGCGTTTTCACTAAACCTGCTTTGGGAAACGGACCCCAGAAGAAAATAATAAATAGATACGTAAACCCAAAAAACAGAAACAAAAAAAAACAGCTCCGCAACAAACAAAACAAAAACAAACCATCTAGATGATGTCACTCGAGGATGTGCAATAGCTAAGACAGTTATTATTGGGTAAATATAAAAATTCTTAACCTTTTAGAAAAACTGACTGCTTGAATTTCTGAAATGAAAAATTGCGGCGGTGTATTCCACGCCACCATTGCCCTATATTGCACACTTCCCTGTATTTGATTTGTCCTACAGGCAGGCAACAGGAAACATCTCTCCCCTGACTGGCATGTGGAATTTTGATGGACGTCACAGAAGAAAGTCAGTTTACTGTTTTTGTACTTACATTTCTAATAAATTTAACCAAAGAGTATCTAATTCTACCCTTTACATGTAACCAGGCCAGACGGCTGTGAGTGTCTCTAGTACTTGCTCTAAACGGACAATTTAGGACTGTTCGAGCTGCTGTGTTTTGCACAATTTGAAGTTTATTTTGATTTATTTCTGATGTATTTGACCAAATGATTAAACAATTATCTAAATGGGACCGAACTAATGATTCCACTCAACTTTTCTTTATTTGATGTGGTGTGCAATTGTTTAACAGCACCAATGCTTCTGCCCATTTTATTGAATACTTGCTTTATATGAGTATTCCAAGTCAACACATTATCAACAGTCACACCTAACAGCTTAGCCTCAGCTACTTGTAGTGAGTTTTCTTTACATTAGTATTAAATTATGATCAGACAGACCAGTGATAAAATTAAATGTTTTAACAGTTCTCCCGAGCTTGTTGCTGAATATTAAGTCTATCTGTGTGTGGGAAGATGTAGTTATTCTTGTTGGTCCATCTGTGATTTGCATAAAAACTAAACCATCCATTATCTGTTTAAGGGTTTTCCTATTCGTCTTGTCAAACCAGTTACAACTGAGATCCCCAAATACTATGTATACACATAATACACACATGACTGTACCTGAATACTCAGGTCTAATTATAGTTCAATGTACTTGTGTCTTAATAATGTAATGTTAGTGAGAATATTTACTTACACATTTACATTGTGGGTGGTTTCTTTTAGCCAGTATTATAATTCCAACATCTCAACATCTGTTCAAAATTACAGTTTGTTCTTCATATGAGGGATAAGGGACTACATAGACAGTCTTTGTTTATATTTGGTCATCTGGTGAGTATGCCAAGGGTGTAGATATGGTGTGTAATGGTCAATAATGAGGCTTTTTTTTTCTTTTTTTAATTATGAGCATCTCACTTGATGGCCTGAAGATGCTCAGTGAACTTTCTTAGCACACTGTTCGACCTCTCCAACCTGCTACTGTGTTTTATACAAAATTTTATACAAAATAATACCTGCATTTTATACATGCCGCAGTGTGCAATGCATTTAGAGGAAAATGGTGGTTATTGTAACTCCGGTTCTATGGACTTCAGCTTCAAAAAGATGAGATAATACAAATGAGCTCCTCAAATATTGGTAGGGACATTTCTGTTCTCCAAAAATATTGGTAGTGACACGTCTCTAACATCCTTAAGCAAACCTACGCCCTCAGAGTTAGAATCATAAACCAATGGCTCACAGAGCAGATTGAAAAGCTAAAGCACCTTTATCATATCACTTAGTGGGACCGCAAATTGGTTTTGACAAACTAAGTGACAGAAAGATCTTGGGCCTGTTGTCCTTGCTTTGTGATACACATTCCTCATCTATAATATGACTGAAATAGGAATATCCAAACTAATGTGGGTATTTTGCTAAATAGATGTTTTTTTCTCCATGTTTGGGCCTCTTTCACATGCAAGCTGCGTTGTAGGTTTACTAATGAAGAAATTAGAAACTTAAACCTCAGTTTTGTGCATGTCTGTTGCAGACATAACCTGAAACATCAGATATAGATGTGTAAGTTAGTATATTACATGTAGTATATTGAGGTCAACACTCACACCTTTAAGGCTCATTTATGCTCGCTTTACGTACACAAATAGGTGCATCTGTTTCTAACGTTGTCATGCGTCACTGCCTTCTTACTTTCGTGCGTCCAGTGCGTTGGAATGAGCGTTTCTCAATCAGTCCACCAGAGGGTGCCACTCTTAATTAACATACTGGCTGAATACCATGAAGATAAGTCAAGTTTTTTGATAAGAAGAAAGTCAATAATAACAAACATGGTGATGTCAGAGGAGGTTTTACTAATGTGGATACTGATGTTGATATTGAGGAGGGTAGTTGTTATAAATATGTTAACTCACACAGTCGCTCTTTGAAAAGTTCTACTATTTATGGAAATTATTCTCTTCAAATCTCAACACTGCTTCCATGGTTCCCAGAGGTGCTGCTCCGTATTCTCCGTCTGGGTATGCATCCGTAAGCTCCCAGAAAACTGTTTGCCCTGCGATGAACTGGCTGCACCTGCAGAGTGAACCCTGCCTTTGCCCTTTGGTAGTCAGGATAAGCTCCAGCAACTCCACAACCCTCAAAAGGACTATGGTGCTTCAGAAAATGGATGGAGTACTGGATGGATGTACTAGTGTTGGAGCGAAATCTATATTAAATAAGGAATACACATTGCCATCCACATTGACGGTAACTTCAGATTGTGACCTGTCATTGCTGCTCACCTTCCAGATAGAGTAAAGCACCTGCATCCGCTTTGTCCTTTATGATCGTGTCCATAGTTTTAAGTCCACCACCAATAATGGCTTATCCAAGTCACTTTTGCATTACCATGGCGACAGAGATATTAGGGTTGGTAATGGAAAACTGGTCCTGACGTAGAACCAGTTCCAATTGATCAATTCCATTGGAAATGTACACCTCAAGTGTTATCAATTCTCTCATTTCCCAACACGACGTTTTTTGGTTTTCCCTACGTCACGTCACGGTACGCACGGACTGCAACGCCACGTAGGGAAAACCAGAAAACGGGACCTACAGAGTAACTGGACCGTATGCCACTGTTGGGATTTGTCTGTCACTCATCAGGAGTGCAACCACTGACCAGTCTGGATCACATCACCCGAACATGTTTTAAAATCGTCATTCTTTCAGAGTATTTACATTAGTTCATTAAACAGTTCAGGAACATATGATTGTGCTTCACTTTCCGTTTGTGTGTATAAATGGTGTGTGTGACATTGTGAATGATTTGAGATGGAAAACGGTCAAACAAGTGCCACTATGACCTGTCTAACTACTTTTTTTTCCCACTCAAAAGAGCACTCAGGAATCGATAGAACTGAAAAGGAATTGGATTGGTAAGCAGAATCAAGAATGGCACTGATATTGATAAAATCCTATCAGTTCCCACCCCTAAGAGATATCTTGGCGGAAAACACAATGTATCCGCATGGACAGGGAATAAGATAACTTAAGCAAAGTGAACACGTTTGAGTGAAATTACATCTGATTTCCGCAAGCATGCACCTAATCATCAATCTGCACCAGTGATGCCGGGGAAGATCACACTCTTTTAGCAGACACTGTGCACCACAGGCTCCCCTTGCAATAACAAAGACACAGGTGGAACCATTGAAGGTAATTAGCATTTCATTTGGTGAGGGTATTTTCAAGGACACCAGTCAACATCTAATACAGCCTGGCAAAAAGGCACAGACTGAACACCTGATACGGTATACGGAATATTAAAAAAAACCAAAACAAACAAAACTGTTCACTAATCCACAAATATAGACTGCATCTCAGAGGTTTTAGTTCTCTTCTGAACCATGTGATTCATGGTTTTATTTATCATCTTTCTCTGTTTATTGTATGCCAGGACAACACGCTTGCAGTTTCTCCACTGCTACACAACTGACAATGCCTTTTTATTCTTTCCTCTCACATATACAGGTTGATGTCTAACTTAATTCCCCAGTGCGAAGTCTACTCAGTCTCAGCCTCAGCACTGACAAATCTACAAGATCACATCATGATACACTGATGATTGCAGTAATGAAACACTATTCCCATGAGAGGTTCACTGGTTCTCAAATTGGCTCTATTATAGCTGCCAATTCCCACTGATTCCCCATACACTTCCTGCCAATCTCCCTGAAGAAATGTGTTCACAGCTTCTGTGCTGTTGATGACTGAGGAAAACACACAGAATATAGGCAACTCACATGTAACATAAAGGTTCCCAGTGGACCGGAGTTGCAAACAAACACAGTCATGTTGTGTTTGTAGTCTGGTATGCATTCCATGAGGTTTTGAAAAAGCAAGGTTTTTGTTGTCTGCTGTCAAGCCTGTAAATAGTCTTTGAGATGAAGAAATAATACATGCTGCCATGCAATGTTCAAGTGGAAAGGATAAGAAAATGTGCAAGGGAAAACAACTAATTCTATTTCCCCGTGCGTGTCCACAGAAAGCCATGCTATTATCTTCAGTATAGAACAGGCCATTTACATTTACAGCCCCTGGTTACAAAATATGAGCAGCAATTTGTACTTATAGGTTTACACTGTATATTAAACAAGAATGAAGGCACCATTTAGTTTGTTAACCGCCATTATAAAGCCAGGAACTTTTAGACTGGAGCATTACAGCCATCTGTCATGGGTCACAGGTCAGCTTATGCTAAATATTAAAGACCGTCAACTTCATCAAGCATTTGCCTAATTAAATCGTTATAGTGTCGTTGATATGTGTGACATGGAAAAAAGGGTTTCACAATATCAATCTTTTTTACTGTTGCTTGCCTGTCAATCTTTATGAGCCCTGAATTGTTATTAATGAAGTCATAATATTATTTATTCATTTACTCATTTTGGCTCTTTTCTTATTCCTCAGTTCTATCCCACATAGGTGGAGAAGGTGGAGTACACTCAGCTCAAAGTAACTGAAAAGTGAAGAACCAACATCTGCTCTGGCTAAAGGCTATACTTATCATATAGAACAGTGTTTCTCAAGCATTTTACAGTGAATTATCCCCTGAAATATACTTTTTTAGCCAACTACCCCCAACTCTCGCTTCAGCGTTTTCGCTTAAAAAAAAATTAAGCAAAATTTGTTCCTGTGGCAAAGGTGTCGGTTTATACTTTCAAAACTTTGTGAACAAACAACACATATTTAACTGTACTATATATATATATAATGGATTTTATCATCTCAAGAATATAGCCAGAGTCCGTCCAGTTCTCTCTCAAGCCAACATGGAGATGCTAATGCATGCTTTTATCTCAAGTAGAATCGACTACTGTAACGCCCTGCTTTCTGGTCTTCCCAAAGATAGAATTTCACAGCTCCAACTACTTCAGAACTCAGCCGCTCGTGTGCTGATGAAGACCAGAAGGCGGGCTCACATCACACCGGTTTTAAAATCACTGCATCGGCTCCCCGTGTGTTTCAGGATTGATTTTACGGTCCTTTTAATGGTTTTTAAATGTCTTAATGGTCTTGCTCCTTCTTACCTTGCAGACTTGCTTTCACCGTATGACCCCTCACGGACCCTCAGGTCCTCTGGCACTGGCCTTTTAATTGTCCCAAAAGTTAACACGACGACTCACGGTGAGGCAGCTTTTCAGCATTATGCCCCTCGCCTATGGAACAGCCTGCCAGGGAACCTGAGGACCACAGAGAATGTAAACATTTTAAAACCAGGCTCAAGACCCACCTTTTAATCTGGCTTTTAACTAATGCTCCTTTTTTAGCTTGTGTTTTTAATTGCCATCTCTTTTAATTTTTAAGTTGACTTTTAACCAGTGCCTCTGTTTTTATCTTTATATTATATTTACATATATGTTTTATATTTATATTCATATTCTTTTAACCAATGCTTCTTCTTATCTTTTTTATTTTATCATTTTTATTTATATTCTCCAGTGTTTCATCGGTGGGGGCCCTCCGCACCGGGGGGCAGCTGTAGGCTCCGGTGTCTGTGGCACCTCCTTTGGCTCTGCTCCTCCCTGGTGGGGTGAGGGTCACTGCCACTGCAATGTGGTGGTGATTCAGCCCTCCCTCACTGGTCAGGATGCGGCTCCATGTTGGTAGTGCCGAGTTGCTGGGGGTGATGGCCGCCTCCTGGTGCAGGTGGCTCCTTTCTTTTGGTTTATGCCCCCCCGTGCTCAGTCTGTTTTTTTTTTTTTTTTTGTCTCTTTCTTTCTTTTATTTTTTCTTATTTATTTGTGTGTGTGTGGTGGTGTTGGTGGTGGGGCATACTGATTTTATATGTAAAGCACTTTGTGCTACATTTCACTGTATGAAAACTGCTATATATATATATATATATATATATATAACTATTAAATTAATATATTTACTGCATTTTATATTTCAGCATTTATTCAAATTATTTATTTTGTATTTGATACATGACTTATTTAATGTATTTTTCCTAATAAATTTCTAGTAGCCTACCCCCTGGGCTTCTTCCAAGTACCCCACTTTGGGAACCCCTGATATAGTGTAATCAATAGTGTAATAGACAAAACTGGTTCTATGGAGTCTCGGGAGACACCCTTGGCATCCACCCTTTTATGTATCCAAAGAAATACACTCTAAAGCCATTTTCAAGTTTAAAAACATGAACCGCATTTATTCCAAAAGTGTGGTAAAAAAGTCCAACGATGATACAGTTACAAAAAAGGGAAAAGGACACAGCAAGAAACCGTGTGACTCCACAGCTTGTTGCCTCCACACTGCACTCCGGCCAGTTAACTATTTGACTGACCAAAACATGTGCAGTCTCTTAAAGAGACAGTAATCAATAACTGCAGCTATACACTGCTAAGCTAACAGTCACATCCAAACAATATATGCCATGTTCATTTGTAACAAATATTATAAAACTGTGTAAAACAAATAACACACAAGCAGGTCAGCTCTGGCCTCGTACAAAAGGCTTGGATCTAAATGTGGTTAATGTATGTAACAAGTGATGTGTAATAATGTTAAATGGGGATCAAAGCAGGAGCTGAAATTTTCAAAATGGACTATTTCCTTCTGCAGTCCTCTCCTTTTGATCAAAATCAAAAGTCAAAATATAAATATAGATGAACCTGGCAATCTTCCAAATGTTGAGACACAAAGTAGTATCTGATCAGAGATTGGTTATTTCTGCTATCAATCATGTATTTACTCATGTACCTGTTTTAAAAAACTGTGATTGGAGAAAAAGGAAATGGCACACAGCTTGTATCCTCTCAAACCAGCTGAATTCCAAAACCATCAAAGTTAGTCATTTAATCTGTACTAATATAACAACGGGCCACCAGAACACTTATTAGAGGCTTGAAATGAAAGAACGTGACCAGGATGACCCCTGGAAATGGATCGCTGAGTTAATTTTTAGCTAGAAGTTAAATGTAAGTCTATGAACAACAGGGCCTTTTGGAACCAGCAGCTAGTGGCCATCAGTGGTATTACACTTAAAGATGCTTCTACACTGCCTCACTTTGGAGCTGAGGTCCTTGCCCTTTGTGTAGGTCCTGGATGTTGTTTAGTTTTATATCTACTCTTGCAGCTGAGTTAAAAAATTTTTGGAATAAACTCTTTCATAGGATTATTCTTTTTTTTCCTAATGGACATTTTAAAAATACAACTGAAGCACAATCACATCTCTATCACTATTATTAAAAACAACTATTCTTGGTTATTTAATGCTGAAGTTAATGGCTTAATAACAAAAGAAAAAAGAAAAGATTTTTGACTGAACAAGATGTGAAAGCCAGCTCCCAAGATCAGCTGCTGGAAGGAATCAGTCTCCAAGGACTGGATCTTTTCTAGGTAGAAGGAAAAAAAAGTGACAGAAAAAAAATTCTGCACAAACAACACAGCCTCAAGCAGTTCCCGGTAGGGTGCCGATGATGAATTGGAGCTAGCATGTCAGTATTAGCCGTGTAAATCCAGACTTATTGCATGCTGAATTTGATGAAGATTAGAACAATGAGTTCAAAAGCAGTTTGTGAGAAAGCTGTGTTTTTCTCATCGGAGACATAATCATTTTGCATACCAAGTCTTCATAAAAATAATTCTGACACTTGCATGCGATTCTAGTCATTTTACTGTGTATTTGAAAACAAAACAAAAGAGGGTTTTCAGACATGTTTATTTCTCCCAGGCTACTTTTGTTTTTTAATTTATTCTTCAGTTATTTCTCACAGATGCTAGTCTTTATCGGGGGCTGCATGTGCTGCATATCCAATCAGCGCAACATCAAAATAGTTCATAAGTATTTGATATTCTACATTTGGCGTTGCCGTCACCATATCCAACAGAAGCAATACTGGATGGTTTCTAGATTCCAGTTCAACCCTCTGGTTATACTTACAAGTGAACTTAACGCAGCCTTCAAACTAGTTCACAGAGATGTGTGTGGAGCTTGTTTGTGTCTTGCAGCCAATTACAACACAGATAGCAGGACAAGTTTGATAAAATTCCTTTCTTCAACAAGGAAATTATATTTTCCACCCCTGGGCACATCCCTCTGATTTTCCCTAACTTATTAAACTCAGCTATGGGAATGTTTAGCCTCAGATACGTTTTCAGTTGTTCATCTGAGGATGTGCAGAGGTTGAAAAAAAAGCTGTTTTTTTTATTACCAGCGAATTTGCATGTCTTTAACCCTTTAACCTCTGAGACATTATTCCAGGTAGACGTGCTGCTGTGAATCTGCGTCTGTTTCAGTGTCATAAAAGCTGCTGTGAGTGTGTGCTCGTGTTCCTTTTCTTCAGTGGTTTTGTTTTACTGTGTCTTTTATGGTCAAAACCGGGTGCAGTAACAGAAAAAGACGGGGAGGAATTGAAGTTTTACAGGTTTTTACTAAATAAGGCACTCAGAATGTACATCAATAAGAGATTTGGGATGTTGAACGTGAACTGTGAACTGGAACACACTGAACAACAAGTATATGAATTTAGGCCCAGTAGTTTTTGTGTTGGGGCTCTTTTTTTCTATGGCTACGTTTAGACGGTAATGATCTGAACCAAAAACGCAAAAGTGACGTTGCGTTCCCGCTTTTAATTCAGCATTTAGACGTGTGTTTTGAGGGGAAAATCTACATGCAGACGGACACGTAAAAGTGTGTGAAATTTCCTATTATTATTATTATTTATGTCATGCACAGCTGTCAACTACTCCATTAAAAAAGTTGTCCCACCATTGACTAGTCCTCCCAGGTCTCATCCACAGCTGTCTGGTTCGCCTCCGCTGTATTGGTGCATCAATAATTTGCTGAAGGTAGTTAATGTACCCTCTCTACTCTACTACTCTCTATAAAGATTCATGTCAATTGCTGAAACGACTCTTGGATGTAAATTAGTGCAGCTAGGGCAACTTGAAAGTCTGTCACAGGGAAATAATCTGACATGTTGTGGTTTTCCTGTTCTGGCGCGTGCCTACGATGTAAACTCTATGTGACAAGAAAACAGAGTTTTGTGTTTCCAACCCTTTAGATGGTGATGCAAGAGTGGAGGGTTTTTAAGATTTCCACACTGGAAGGTGTTTTCACTTTTTTACATTTTAAACCTCCAAAATCACCATTGCTGTCGAAACAAAAGGTACATCTGATAAAATATTTTTCCATTTTCACCTGAGGGCGTTGTCATGTACACTGGGCCTAGATCAGTCCAGCTGCTTTTTGGCACCTGGTTGAACTCCAAAAAGCAGTTAGTTGTTGAAAACTTGGCAAAAACACAGAAAAAAAAAAGGAAAATCAGCGCAACACTGCAAACAGTAAAAAAAAAAAAAAAAAAAGCCTGAAACAGTCTATTTTTACGGTGAATCGGTCTCACTGCTCTGTGTTTTTCCCCCATTCCACCGGCATTCCACTGGTGGGTGCACTGAGCATGCTCAGAAGTCTATGGAGAGAACAAGGTCTGTTCTATCTGAACATTTTGAATTTTTTCTTATTGAGCAAACGGTTGATTTTTTTAAGAATATTTAAAATAAATCATACATTCAGAATGAGCACCACAGACACGTCAGGGGTTAAAGGTTTACATCAAGAAATGGTTTGCAATTAACTATAACTGCGGTTGTGTTTATGTAGATATGCATGAGCTGAATACTCATGTGCAAAGGCATCCATATTCATATGATCCTTTTTATGTCTGTATGTGTTTTTCTATCTCAGTCACTACTCAGAGCCAGGTTGAGTATTATTCATGTAACATTTAATTAACTTGGACAGCAGTGGTCAGTCCCCAGAGTCAGTCAGAGCTCTGTTTCTATTAGGCCAGAGGTTTTAAGTAAAGTTCCAGTGGGGATTAGACACGAGCTGGAGAGGATTAAAGAAGCCTTTACCTAAAAAAAACATCAGTGATATTGGCTGCTGTTGCATCCAACTGTAAGTGACAACAGGTTTGGGATTTGGTAGAATTTCGTGATCTGATTTAATCAAATTTTAAGCAGTTTAGATATCGATTCAAGCTGATATTAATGCGATGACTCAGAATTCCAGATTTC
This sequence comes from Apogon hyalosoma, assembly GCA_037367295.1. Classification (NCBI taxonomy): domain Eukaryota; kingdom Metazoa; phylum Chordata; class Actinopteri; order Kurtiformes; family Apogonidae; genus Apogon; species Apogon hyalosoma. The sequence continues at coordinate 42,124,514 of JAPQRP010000005.1, read as the reverse complement.
AGTACTATAATAAAACACTGAAGCCTTTTAATGGCTGTAAACATGACTAATTCTAATGTTAGAGTGCAGCTAGATGACTGAAAGTGAACATAGAACTAGTCAAATCCGTATTACATGAAGGACCAGGTTGAAATGTTTGACCTGGTTGGTCATTCAGGACATTTCTGGTAGAGTTTCAACCAAAGGCAAAGAAAGCAGAGCGCATTATTCCACGCCCACATCTTTACACTGGTTTCCAGTTACTTACAAAAGAAGTGAAAAAAAAAGTCCAGATATGTGTAAAGAATATAAACTGCGTAGGGCTCAGGTCAGGTAGTAGAGGACCGAAGGAGTGTGAACCAAACATGGTGAGGGAGTATTTTACTGTTATAACTGGAATGAACGGCCAGGAGATCGACCTTAGACGTGTACATTCGGCAGTTTATATAGGTTTGAATTATATTACTTTGTCCTATTATCAGGATTCCCACGGGGTCTTGAAAAGTTTTAAAAGTATTGAGTTTACAAATCTGCATTTAATACAAACCAATTATCGCTAACTTTGCAGCCCCCGGTGAGAAATGACTCGTGGGAATTAAGGCGTTGGAGTAAGTAAATACATTTTCCGAAATTCTAGGAATCATAAATTTTTGCTAATATAGCCATAAAATAGGCATTACATTCTATTCTAAGTAGTCTTAAAAAGTCTTAAATTTAAGCAGCCTGTAGGAACCCTGTTTACACTATCTGATTGTTTGTACTTTGTATTTATTCATATTTTTAATTATTTGCTATTATTCTAGATTCCTATCTTTGTACAGTTTATGTAAAACACATTGAATTGAATTTTACTGACTCTTCCAACATCCAAATAAAGGTAAAATATCCATAAATGTCAGTCATGGACGTAAGAACGACGTCAGTGTCAAGTTAATTACATCAGCACACAACTCCACCTGACAAATAAAACTGATCTGTAATGCTAACATTCACCAACACGTCTGACCTTTCAGCTAAAACACTACTTGATGTTTTCTTTTTTTTTTGGCATGTTCATCTCATGTCATTGTGTTATATGATATTTTGTCACATTCATTTCTTGCAATTTTTAACTTCATTTTTTTGTTACTTTTGTTGGGCTGCATCTTTCACATCTCTGATGTCTTGTGTTTTTTAAAAAAATACATTTTTCATTTTGTTTTATCCTTTACATTGTCTTTTTATTGCATCCTTTACATCCTTCTTGTCTTGCCGTTTACATTATACATATATTGTTTCATCTTTTAGGTAATTTTTAATATCTTTTACACAGTTTATTTGTCATCATTACACATTTTTCCTCATTTACATCTGAAGCCCTTGGTCTACAAAGTTCCGGAAAAATACCTTCTTTCATTTCAGTTAATAAAACATATATTTTAAAATATGTATTTTACTTGGCGACCCAATAAAAACAGCTATGAAACTGATTTTGGATTCCGACCCTAAGTTAGGAAAATACAGTGCTGTATGAATATGCTTGTCTTACATTAATTTTATGTTGAAATCGTATTCATTAGTTCAGCGACAAAAGCCAATTTACATCATTTGTAGCAGGTAAATAAAATATAAGCTTTGCTTTTACTTGTTAGCTTTTTTTTTGGTAAAATAACATAAAAATAAGTATGCAGCTTTACCCAGTTGCTGAAACATGTAGGTTAGCTGCAGTCCAGACATAGATAAATACTAAGAAGTGATTGCAAACCAGAAATGAAGGCACTTTAAATGTTAACTCCTTCAGAAACACTAACTATGTGCAATTCTGGTAAAGTGAACACTCAGTTACTTTCACAGTCCTCAAATGAACTGGACTGAAATAGAAATCATACACAAAAGGTGACTGTTGAGTGCTTGAGTGTGACAATTAAATCTAAGAATGACTTTAAATTAATTTCACAGGTGTCAGGTAGAAGACCTTTGATTCTCTCGTGGAGTGGGGAGATAAAATTCAGAACAGATGTTACACTATTAGTCTTTCTGAATACATCCAAAATAAGATGACCCCAGGAGGCGCATGGATTCACAAAGCAACGTCTGGTAGAGCAACGTGCGGAAGAATGCAATCAGTGACTCTTTACACACAGGGGTTCATTAGCCTTTATGTCTGTCATCATGCAATAAATGAACAAAGATGAAAGCATGAGATCTTCCTGGGAGAGATAATTCAGTTAAATATAGAAAAATCAAAACTGCATGTGTTAGGGCTGCATCTGACAGGCTTATTAAGTCCTAGAGAAAAAGTGGGAAATAATTATGTGCAGAGGTTTAGCGGGTAACGATTACCAATGGACAACAACAACCTGAATAGATCAGATTTATTCTTAATCAAAATTCAGCCATGACAATGATATGAGTCATTATCGCAAATCTTCCTCAGAATAAACCACAGTTAAAACTTCCTCTGGAATGGAACTGAGAACAGAACTTAAGATAACAGCAGTCAACACAGCCTAAAATTTGTGATTTGGAAATTATTAGAGTTGGATTTAACCCATAAAAACCCAAACAGCCACTGGTGACCAAAACCATCTACTGATCTAAACTGTTGAATATCTGTTGATCCACTAATCCTATCAATACATGTAAATAATTGGTGCAAAATACAGTTTGTCATCTTTTCATAGTCATCAGATATGACCCATTTGCATGTTCAGAAGCTAGTGATTGTGGAAACACCGTTATCTTCTACAGCACTGATTCACCAGTAAAACCCATGGAGTTGGATCAGTGACAGCGGATGGACACACTTGGTTTATGTTCGGTTATTGCTAGATTTTACGGAAAAGGTCACGTTTTCTTTAGTTTTTTCTATTTCTAATATAATAACCTTTGAATTTACTCTGAGATTTTTATGACCATCTACAGGATCATTGAATTAAATATAGAAAAATACCTATTTTTACTGACTAAATGCAAAATAAAGAGGATAATATTACAAGTGGTGCCAGGCACAACAAACCCCGCCCCTCGCAGACGGTTTAGCTCTTAATGGACACCTCCCTCTCAAAACATGAGACTATGGGTTTGACCTTTTAAGGTCGCTCAAGGTTAAATGTCATGATGCCACTTTGGAGCCTACATGTAGTTTCCTGTCTGTCAACAATAGTTACTGAGTACTTGTCACCACTCTGTTTGGAGTTACGACCATTTAAAATCATGTGACCTTGATTTTGACCTTTCAAGGTCACTCAGAGTCA
>JAPQRP010000005.1:42078720-42097578 GCA_037367295.1 Apogon hyalosoma | reverse complement strand
TCAATACTGCTGCATGCAACGTATCGTGTTCAGTGAGACTTCCTGAAATATTTTCAGCAGTGAAGTAGGCAAAACTTCAGCTAGAACAACACATGTCTGCCATCTAGTGGTAAGTAGAATCATAGATATTTGGAGTCATATGAAGTATAACAGCGAAATCTAAAAGACAACATACTCCGTCGCCAAAATGCAACGAGGATGGCAAAAGGGTTAAACAAGACTACGACCCTGGTAGAAAAGAAAAACACGATTTCAGCATGTCTGAATACTTTTGACCATATAGTGTATATTGTGTAGTTTTGTCTTCTGAAAGCTCTAATTAATTCCATAAGCTCTTGTGTGTTTGTTAATAGATGAATCATATGCGAAGAACAGGTCAAAGGTAATACTGAGCAGCTTTTATTGGAAGACTGGGTCAATATCTGGCAGAGAAAGCACCTCATGAGTACAACAAAAAGAAAACATTGTATGTGGAATGCAATTTAAAAAAGAAACAGTCATGTTAAAATTGAACTCGTATTTCATTGTAGATATAGCATATTTCATGTGGGTGGTCACTGGCCCATCATTGTTCTGAAAGGAATAACCTGTTCCTGGACCCTGATTTTTTTGACTCATGATTACAGTCACTTGTTCATATTATCTGTTTTCCAAAAACAGGATTATATAATTATTTCAACTCATTGCTAGGCCTGTTGTTCCCTTATTACTTATTTCCTTGAATGTTTTCCAGCTTGACATGCATAAATATGTAGAATGAAATGGAAATGAACAGACAAAATATGGAAAATGTTGTGCTCATACTGTCCATCATAGCATAGCGATCTAAGTCATGGCCAAGACTAGAGTGTATGGACACCAAGACCAAGGCAGGGAGTGACCGAGTCAAGACTGAGACCAGACTGGATCCATAACAAGGACGTTATGGTGTAGACTGATAAAGTATGAGACGATTTGTATTGCCAGTGAGTTACAGAATAAGAGTCTGTGGAAAGTCACGTAACAAAAACACCTGAAAGAGATGCTTAAAAGATGTATTTTTCTAATCACAGTAATAATGTTAACATAAATCAGAAAATAAACATAACACATAGTGATATTCCTACAGCTGTGATATTGACCGGTCTTGAACTAAAACGCCCAATGCTTTTTACCCAAGACTTGACTTAAAACCTTCCTTTTGAACAGTGATTCTCAACTGGTGGGTTGTGACCCCAAAGTGGGTCGCAAGCCCATTTTCAGTAGATTGCGGGCATTTGTCTGGGCAAAAAATAATGTCCAGAAACATATGTGCTATATTTTTTATGGAGCAGAGCAGTGCCCATTCACACTCCCCAACAGTAGGTGGCAGTGTCGTGCTGTAAAGCTTATCAACACCAGATATTTCACAGCATAAAAGAAGACACAAAAGTTTCTATTCATATTGTGGCAAAATTCAGGTATGACAACAACTACATCAGATGTGGTTTTTCTTATATCGAGGACAAAAACCTCAGTCTGTTTCATTCTTGAATAGATGACTGAATGCACTTTTTTAGTTTTAACAGCGCACACTTTTTAGTTTTGGTTAAAATACCTGATTTAGCGTTAAAGGGAATATTTCCATATTTAGCATCACCACCTGCTGGTCATTTTTGCTTTTTCATTAAATATGTGTTCTGTGTCGAAAAATTGTGATATTCTGTATTATCTCAGGTTCAAAACCAACCATCTTTTCATGAAGTCAATTTGAGAAGTTTAACTTTTATCATTTTGGGTCGCAGCTTGTCATTGAGGGGTGAAGGTGTGTCCCGAAGCCAGACCAGTTGAGAGCCACTGCTTTAGAACTAAGTGTATAGTTGTGAGTAGCTCAGACTTAGTTTAGCTGCATAATCCAAGGCTGCTGAGGGACACTGATATATCAAACGCCTCCCATCTTTATGTATAATTACTGTATATCACCATCATATCTTACTAACTTTGTGTCTTCCCTGTCTTTGACTTCGTCCTTTTTCTGTCTCTTCTGCAGATATCTCTAGAGCCAATGTTCTTTGTCGCTGATGTGCAGTTCTGGCCTCCAACCTGCTTCGCGTTTGTCCTGTCCAGTGTCTGTTTTGTTTACTGCTTATACATTTCTTTCCTCTCTGCTCTTTCCACTGAAACCCAACCGGTCAAGGTGAGCTCTGTCAAAGGTTTTTCCATCTCTAACAAAAGCTTTCACCCCCTCTGTTGCCCTGGGCTTTCTCTCGGGATTTGTTGGAGTTCCTCTCCTTATTATATCCCCAAAATTGAGTTTCGGGGATATAATGGTTTTACCCCGAATGCCACTGCCGCCAGATCCGCCGCCGCCGGATATCCTTCGTGTGAACGTGATAACTCGGACAGATTTAGTTGGATTTCTTCTCCCTTGATAACCAACATAGTGGACCCCTAGTGGAAGAACCCTTTCGATTTCAGCTTCTCTATGAGTATTATACGTCATCCAAATGGGGGCAGTTTACTTGAAAATCAGTTTTTTGACATAAATCAAGCTAAAATAGGTTGATCGTACAAACATCCATTTTCTGGCTACCATCCAGAGTTCATATGGTGTCATTTTCATTCACTAGGTGGAGTTTTGTGGAGAAAAATGGGTTCTCTGACCAATGTTCTGCCACTATCAGGTCGAAGTAGCTCAAATTGAGTTCATATCAATTGTCTATCAATTTTTTTTTTTTCATGCCACTACCTTACGTTTACATGTTGTCATATTTTGACACCTGGTGGTTTTTTTTTTTTTTTTTTTTTTTACAAATGGTTGGAGGAGCTTCTGTGGAAAGATGAGGGTTTTTTTTGTTTTTTTTTATATTATTATAGAAATAGTTGGCCAATCAAGCTCAAACTTGGTTCATATTGATCGTCCAACAAATATCTAATATCTTTTCTGACATTATTCAGAAAATAATTTTCTGACATTATTCAGGCTGGATAACTTTTGTGTGAACGTGATAACTATCCCCCTTCAGTACCAACACAGGTGACCCCTGGGGAAAGAACCCTAATGATTTTGGGTGTTCCATGAATATTATCAGTTGTCCAAATGGGGGTGCTTCTGTTGAAAAAAGAAACATTTCTTTTGGACATTATTCAAATATATAGTAGGCCAGTCAAGCTTTTGGTTCATATCTATCATCCAAAATTTAGTTGTACATTGTGTCATTTATTTGCTTTATTATATAGCAGAGGATTGGGGGGATTTCGGGGATATATCCTTGCTGTCGGCCCTTGACACCGTAAGCCTCGTCTTCTTTTGAAAGTGCCTTGTGATAATCAATTACAGTTATTTCTACTTCATATTCGAATTTAACTGAACTCTACTGAAGGCTGAGACAAAACTAAAAGGCAAACACTCAAAAACCAAGTGAAAGCCAAGACCTTAGTGTTAAATTGTATGATATTTGTAATATTTAGAGAGTGCAGAATAGTGTATAAGGTATAGAGTGGAGTGTAGAGACACTTCAGACTCACGGTACTACATTAGTATGTCGAATGGGTCATTTTACAGGCGATGATGCTCCAGTCTCTTGGGCAATGGTATGCTGGCTCTAGAGCCGCCTGTTCAGCACAATGAACCACTTCCACATGGGTGAGCAGCTGATAGCCCCGGAATGAAAGGTTTATGGAGTCATTAGTAGGGTTTTCATATGTCTGTGCCAATTTTAATTACCTCACTGCTAATAGTCACGTCCACTGTAGAGGAGGTGGAAAGAGGAAGAATGAGATCTCCTTTAATTACTATTTGGAGTGGGTCATCCTGTTTGTATAGGCTGCTGGAGAACGGGGATGTACAGGCCACTCGTGGAGCAGTATTCAGGTTTATTCAGGTTTGCGTTACAGTTTGTTCACTCCATCAGATAAGCTTAACGAAATAGCCCACCATATTGCTTAGTCGGCTAAGCACTGCTGTTATTGTCATGATTGTATGTTTTGTTTTCAACCAAATGAGCTGAAGTGGTATCATGGACTATGAGCCCATAATATAAATGAGGAAACACAAGAAGGGCCCGTGTTTTATGTGTAAATTATGATGAGCTTATCTCTGCAGCTTAATGAACTGTACACACACACTGTCATTCTGGAGGCCATTTTCAACCAATTAACACTGAATCAGCTCCGTACAGAATAGAAAGCAACCTGCTGCATCCGGCAAAAAAATACCGCTTTGTCCCAAAACTGGAACAGATAACCCACCCCATTATTTACCTCCTTGTAAATACGAGAACATGGGCAGAGAAGCATTTTCTTTTCCATTAAAGACATTTCTCACATACAGTAGCTAATGATGTTATTATTCCTTGCTTGCAGTTGCTAGTTGTGTGTTTTCTTTCTTGTCATCCAATCTAATGTGTTCAGTGTAGAATAAGTGTAGTTTTGCAGGGAATACTGTATTATTGCAGCAGAAACGACCCAAATCTCTAAAGATGTCCCAGAAGAGACTAACACTGAGACTTATGCATCAAGTTTGCAGTAACTTCAGTGATAGCTGATTGTGTATCTTGTTGAGTAGTTATACTGTAAGGCGTTGCACCCACAAGGGAAATGTCAACACCACAAGCACCATCAACAATATGGTACAATTTAGTAAATGCTATCAGTGCATATTTGCACTGCACAGTTGTGTTTGTTGCATCTCTGAACTAATTAGGACAGAGCAAAAGAATTTTACTTTTCATTAACTTAAATAACTCCGGCCTGCATCAGATGAAAAATTCTGTGGGTACTTATGCTTTTTGTTTTGGGAAATACTCCTAGATGCTTAACTGTTGTGAAACGGCTTTGCTACACTGTAGTGATGGACATGATTTTTCCCACTTTTTAAGCACAGTTCTTTGTATTATGATGTATCATGTACTAACTATTGTGGAAAGTGACATGCACAGTGGGACTTATTAAAGTCTTTATGTATTATGCATGCAAAAATAAATGCCAACAGGAAATGTCTTAATTCTCAACTTGTTCCAAATTACTTTATAGTTGCATCCAGCTGTATAGGATTGCATTGTTTTCAAGGACTTTGCACAACTAAAATAGAGAAATGAGGGCAAACAGAAAGTTAAAAAAGACTGGATAGGGAGATTCTTTCAACGGGACCAAACGGCAAAACTTAATAATTCATGGTAATTTTAAAACCCTATTTATAGTATTTCTTACCTTAACGGAGTCATTTTAGTTGTTTATGCCTTCCATTATAACCATACGACTGGAATGAATGGCCCGGAATGATTAGTAGAAACATGCATCAATGTAACACTGCAGTCTGACCGGGGTTTCCTGAATGCATCATGGGTCATCTATTGCAAGATTTCTATGAGTGAGGTAGATGTCCCTAAACGCCTCAATTTAAAAAATAAAATAAAAATAAATAAATAAATAAATAAAAATACACTGATAAATTCTCTTTTGACTGTGAGCAGTGTGAGATTTTCTGAAGCCTTTCCCTCACTGTTAGATCAAAATACTCCACCCAGCAAAGTGTTTCGACTAAACCCAAGCTTTGAAGTGATAAACATTGAAATATTAAAGTGCTCAAATCTGTGTGAAGTGAAGACAGTGAGAGGGAGATCTTAGAGAGTTACAGAAAAACAGAGACGTATCAGACGATCCTGCTGAGTTATCAGTTAGCATTTATATTTCATGGCTTGAACTAAATTGTTTATCTTCATATTGGAGAAAAAAGTAGATATTTGTTAAAAAATAGTCAAAATGAATTGTGTTCTCACATAGCGTGATGAGTGGTGTGTCGGAAGTGAGCTAATTAGTTGGCTAGGTCTGTTGGCTAGCTGCAGCCTACAGGCTAATGTTGCAACATTTCTGCTACTAAAACTACACACACACACACACGCACACGCACACACACACACACACACACAAGATATTACAATGTTATCAAAAACAGAGAAATTAAGAGCAGGGGCTGCTCATCAAAAATACTACAACAAAACAAGTTGTCTATTACAAAATTAACTTTAATCTGAAGTTCACTTAAAAAAAAATGAAATTAGGCTTTGGAAATAATTATTGGATGATGTGCAATTTTCAGTAGTTTCAGTAAAACAGCTCTTCAAAATGACCTTTTGTTATTCTGTTTTGGGAATATTAATTGTTTCTAGAATTTTCCAACATCAGAAACTCATTACATTAATCCAGCCCATAAAGACCCAAACAGCCACTGATGACCAAAACCATCTACAGATGTAAACGGTTTAATACCTGTTGATTCACTAATCTTATCAATATCAATACATGTAAATACTTGGTGTAAAATACAGTTTATCATCTTTTCATGGTCATCAGATATGACCCATTTGGACGTTCAGAGGCTCCATAGTGAACGTGGAAACACTGTTATCTTCTACAGCATTGATTCAACAGTAAAACCCATGGAGTTGGATCAATGACAGTGGATGGACACATTTGTTTAATGTTCAGTTACTGATGTATTTGTTGAAAATGTCACTTTTTCTTCAGCTTTCTCTGTTTCTGATTTAACCCTATAACGCTGAACGTATCATATTTGATACATGAGTTTTGAAGCCCTCTACATGATCAGTGTGATATATTTTTTTCTTGAAACACCTGATGTATACAATTAGATACATTCAATACACAGATAATCCACCAGGGGGGAGGAATTCATTCACCAGAGGCCTTTCCAGTGGCACTACAAGACTGTCATTAATAAGGAAGGAGGAAGAACTTTGCCAATTTTGAAAAGGAATTACCAATTTGTTAGACATGTTTGTGTTATATTACTTTTTTTTTCTCAAAAATAATAATATTTGAGCATTGAGACCCGATGTAGCAAATACAATACAAAATTTAAAATCATACATGGAAATTGACATTTGAAAAAAGAAACATTTTTGGTTGTTCAGAAGGACCAAAAGGCTCCAGTTTCAAAGAACTGGAATTTTCTGTCAATGATTTAATGATTCAGGCTTTACAGGGTTAATAATATTTGAATTTACTCTGAGATTTAAGGAAACATCAACATGATCACCGGATTGAATATGGGAAAATACCTAATTTACACTGAAAAACACTTAATACAGAGGGTAATATAATAAATGGTGATAAATCACTTAAGAAATGTTAAATAGAGAGGAAACATTAATTTGGGAACCACCACCAAAGTGGCGCCGGGTTTTTATGGGTTAAACAATGCTGATTTCTTTATTGCATTTATAAAGTAAACACTTCTTGAGACCTTTGCTAGATTTTGTCTCACATCTGCACACTAGAAAATGATGTAGAGTGACGGCTTTACAAGTCGCATTTATGACAAATATTGACAGACAGTTTCTTTCACAGTCATATGCCCTCTGTGGGTTAGATGTGTGATTGTTTCTACTTCCAGTTTCCTTATAAACCTGGTACTGTTGAGACCACATGTTATTTTGGCAATAAGACATTTTAATGAACATAGACACATACTGTATCCTCACATTTCTGTCACTGAAGGTCAGCACTGCAAACACCTCTGCTCTTCATACTATGTAACTCATCAGCACAAAATGAGGCTTATGCTGTCGGGGGCCAACAGCAAGGGTATATCCCCGAAATCCCCACAATCCTCTGCTATATATAAATCTATCTATGATAATTGATAGACAATCATTCTGAACTCAATTTGAGCTACTTCGACCTGATAGTGGCAGAATATTGGTCAGAGAACCAATTTTTCCCACAAAACTCCATCCAGTGAATGAAAATGACACCAATATGAACTCTGGATGGTAGCCAGAAAATGGACATTTGTAAAACGATCAATATGAACCAAATTTTATCTCAATTGACCTATTATTGCTTGATTTATGTCCAAAAAAAAACTAATTTTCAACTAATGCGTCCCCATTCGGATGACTTATAATACTCATAGAGAAGCTGGAATCGATAGGGTTCTTCCACTAGGGGTCCACTATGTTGGTTATCAAGGGAGAAGAAATCCAACCAAATCTGTCCTAATTAGCGTGTTCACATGAAGGATATCCAGTGACAGCGTTTGGGGTAAAACTATTATATGCCCAAGACTCGATTTTAGGGACATAATAATAAGCTCCTTGTTGTTCTTGAGTTGTCTCAGTTTGGAGGGTAAGTGTCAGTGAACTACAATCTGTCCATCTCTTACTTTTCCGGGGGCTGTTATTGTGGAGGCAAGGACAGTCAGATATGTATCCCAACAGAAAGCAAAAAAAAAAAATCTTGTTGTGGTGCAAGGGACATCTCTGATAGGCTTCTTCAAGTCTGATCTTTGCTACTTCAGTCCCCAAAACTCCTATGACCTTGCAGTTATGAAGAATCCTCCTACTTTACCATTGTCGCCATGTGCCTTCACCATGGGGATATCATTATCGATGCTGGAAGTGCTCCCTTTTCGCCAGATGTATTGCTTAGCATTCTTAGCATTTTTTTTTTTGTTTCATAAGACTGGAGTGTCTTTATTCCTCCTGCTGTCCTTTAGGTGCCATTTGGCAAACTCCAGGCAAGCTGTCATATGCCATTTAATCAGGAGCGGCTTCCGTCTAGCTGCTTTACCATAAGGACATGATGGATGGACTGCTGCATGGAGGCCTGTCCTTCTGTTTGGTTCTGCAGTGAACCTCTGACACTGGTCCACCGGGCTTTTAGTTATGTTTCTTACAAAGGCCCAGTCAATGATAGGTTGTCTGAGTGTCTTTCTTTTTTTTTTTTTTAACAGATAGGGATGTGAGACTTTCTTTTCTTAATATGTATATCTGTGGTTTGGCTCAGCACCAGGAATTGTGGAACGCATGAGTGTAGTATAATCAAATAAAGTTCCACGTCTGTTTCAGTTTTTTTCACGGTTTGATCAGGATGCATCTGAGTAAATCTGAAGATAAACAGCAGATCGAGTATAATCATCTCTACATCTCTATCTGATCTACAGTGACGCCTGAAAGTCTTTTTTGGTGAAATTATAGCAGATCGTCTGACAGTTTAGTTATGTAGAAACACATATTTGAGATTCTAATTGCTTGTTAGCATACATATCATTAAAAAAACATTTAGTCTACATACCTTTAGTCTTTAACTGCTTGGCCATTAAAGCTGCATGAGTTAAAAATGTAGGAGAGAACGCCAGGATTTGAAAAATATGTCAACCTACAGAGTTGAACAATAGAGTCACTGCCGAGGGAGTCAGTAATTACAGCTGTCAATCATATATTTAACCCCCTACCTGTCTGAAAACTCCTGTGATGAGCCAAAGGAGCAGCCATCGACCGTGACCTGTGATTCACGATTGATACACCAGGAAAGGGCCTTCTGTCAATAACCCCTGACCACCACAGAAACATTTCGTAATTATTCCATGTAATGTCCGCCTCAGAGGAGGCGGGCATAGATGGAAACATGGTGAACATAGTATGTGAATGTGAACGCTATGGCATGTCAGGGTAAAATATCCATGTCAGACCTTTTGAATTACAATATGCTGAAAGGTGAGTGCTAGTGATGCCACAAAATATGAAACACTGCAGCTTCAATTGACAGTTTTCCTCACTAACCTAATTACCACTTATTAATAGTAAGGACATTAGTTGTTCATTATTAACGTACTGTCTTAAAAACCTGGGAGTAAATGAAAAGGCCGGTCTATAATAATAGACAATGAAAACAAATAAAAACCTCCCCTCAGATACTGGCCTGGTTAAAAATAATATGGATAAACATCTGGTTCCTGTCACATAATGTGCTTCTATTTAAGCACAGTGTTCACTTCTACAAGTGTAATGTAAAACATTCAACAATGTAATCCAGCTATTTTCAACACTTTGTCATTGTAGATCTATCAACCTGAGTGTAATTTTCTAGCTGCAGGTGTGTGTCTTTTATAGTAAAACTGTTATTTGTAGAAACTTAGAAGTGCAACAGGAAGACAACATTAACACAATAAAAGCTTCAAATGCTTTTTATTAATCTTTTTTATTTCATTCACCTATAAACACCCAAACCACCTCTGGTGACTTAAAGCATCTACTGACCTAACATGTCCAATACCTGTTGATCCATTAATCCTATCAATACATGTAAATAACTGGTGTAAAATGCAGTTTGTTGTATTTTCATGATGTCATCAGATATGACCCATTTTGACATTCAGAGGCTCCGTAGTGAACATGGAAACATCACCTTCGTCATCTTCTACAACATTGATTCACCAGTAAAACCCATGGAGTTGGATAAATAACAGAGGATGAACACAGTAGGGTTTATGTTCAGTTAATATCAACTTGCTTAAAAAGTCACTTTTTCTTCAGTTTAATAATAATTAATGTAATAACCTTTGAATAAACTCTGAGTTTTCATATACATCTAAATTATACACAGTAAATCAAATATAGGAAAACACATGGTTTACAGGGAAAAATGCAAAATACAGAGGATAATATTATAATAAATGGTGATAAATCACTTAGGCAAGGTTAAATAGTCCTGCCTCTAATACAAGTCATCTTTTAATAAAGGCTTGGTGCCTTCTGTAGTGAAGATAAATGAAGGCCTGGGTCAGTATTTGAAGACAATATGGTACATTTTATGTATATAATGTCCTCAGTATGGTGGTAAGGAGGTTACTGAGGGAAATGTGTTAGTTAATGGCATAATAGAATATGGTAATGGGCTAACTAATGATGAGGCAATATGCTGATAATATATGCGTTTTAAGCAGATAGTTCATGATTAATATGTATACCTCAAGTTTAAGATATTGCCTTGACACAGGAAATAATGGAATGGCCTTTAAAAATAAGTGTTCTATGGATTAATCGTGGAAAATCTGAAGGTTTAGAATATATATATATATATATATATATAATTTTAAATAACAGTGCACAATAACAGTGCACTGAAGAATCCTTTTTTGCACAATGTATTATTCAGTGTAGAGTCATGAAGTGGCACTGACTCCTCTCTGAGGTCCATTGTGATGCATAGTGTGTGATACAGCAAATGCTACATCTGGTGACCCTTAAAGGTTGCCCTTTCCAAAGCCAAGCATCAGTACACCTATTCAGCTGCAGTATGAGGACTCCAAGTGATACTGCAAGAGTGGCATCCTGTGCCCAGGGACGTTTGAAAGGTGAAAACTTTCACAGAACTTAATAGCAAATGAATACATCCAGCTCAAGAATAAACTATGCAAGAAGAAAATGCACCTTTCAGAACCCATCCAGGTGTCCTTGAGCAAATATTAAATCCTTAGCAGCTGCAGAGGCTCTGCTGAGTCTTATGTCTTAGTGGCTTGCAGAGGAAGAAGCAGTAACACAATTACCCAACAGGGATCAATAAAGTATTATGTTAATTTTTTTCTTTCAACCCAGTTTTTTTTCTCTTTTGTCTGCTGAATTATTCTGAAAGTCTCCATGAATTGCTCTTTGGAGATAAAGAAAAATGAACCATTGTTTAAGGAGAATAGAGGTACAGCTCATAGTGGCACATATAGCACATGTCAGTACACGTTCAACTAACTGGAAAGGCATGTGTATCTCCATTGCTGTGCCTAATGTTCGCCTCAATACATTGCCACTGATCCAGTACATTAAATATATCTATGAAGGAATGAGCACCACAATAAAATTCATCCTTATTGTAATGATTCATCATGTTACATTTCATCGCAATACAATGTGATGCTAGAGTATTGGTTGAGGTGCATATATTGATCCCTAGATAAGGATGTGTTGGTGCTCCAACAGGAGGGGTTTGCAGAAACAAGCCACTGAAATGGATTTCCTTGCCTTCCTGGTGAGAGGTGTTTGGGGCATGTCCAAATGGGAGGAGACCCCGGGGCAGCCCCCGGAAAACTGATATATATATATACACTCCAGTAATAGTAGTTTATATTTTGCATATTTGTATGCTCATTTTCTTTTGCATGCCATTCTTTAATGCTACCTTCTTTTCTCAGTTGAACTTAACTAAATTCTATTTCAATTTTTATACATCTTAAATTCTCTTGGCATTCAGTGTGGATGGCCAAGTAAGATTTTCATTGCACAGGGAAACCTGATTTTTTTTTTACTGTACACATTACAATAAAACACTTTGAATGTTGAATCAATATATCATTTATTCATTTTCTTTTCTGTTCTGTCTCCAGTTTCACTTGCCCCTGTACCAGCCTTGAGATGAGACAGGAGGTAAATACTATTGTCAGATGTCAGAAAAATAATAAAAGCCTCTCATAGATAAGAATAACTATCATACAACAACACAACTACAACATAAAATGTCCTGAGTTGATTCCATATTGTATCAGGGAGACACTTTTTTGCTAGGACTGGCTGCATCTTGAATTTTTATGCCACAACACCATTAAGAATAAAAATCCCTAACCAGAAACATCAAGGGGTGAGGGCAGTCAACGTGATGAATTTCTTCTATTGATGTGCCTTTCTTTAACAATTGAATATCCCAACGGTCTAAAGAGAATCACACGAAAAGCCCTTGATAGAAGAGTCAGTGCTGCTTCCTTTGATTAGTGGCTCAGCCCCCGTGACATGAGAAAGGAAGCAGATACAGATGCCTATCGTATGCAGTTAAAACAAGCGTCTTTAAGACAGTGTTTGATTTCTGTGCCTCAGTCGCTGGCTCGGAGCCTTACCATCAGTTACGGTGCCTTCAAATGCTGCTGCAGGCATTTTGTATGCAGCCCTTTGATTTGGCTCTCGAGTATCCTTCAGCAGGACAAATATCCTTTAAAGCCAGTTGAAGCACGTCAGAGAAGCTTCTGTCAGGAGTGTTTGCTTTGTGAAGGTGTGATGGAGTGTACCGGGTCCCCCGTGCCCTCGTCATACTGTCTGTCACTTATGGCTTCATGTTGAGTCGCTAAGTTTTTTCACCGTAGGGAGCGACAGATTCTCATAAACATCTTCAAAAAAATTGTCACTCATCCATGAGGCTGTCCCAAGGGCAGCCATCTTTCAACATCAGAGCTGTATGGCAGTTTACACCACTGCACCATATGCCCTACATGGCATAAATATTTTCTACAAGCCATGATATCATCTTATCAAGTCAGATTTAGCAACACTTAGTTGTTAGACTGAGCTTCACTAATAAAGATTTTTTTCCCTTAGTTCAATCTGTCATTTAAACATTTAGCTTCGTTACGCTTTAAGGTTAAACAACTGTTCCAACGCCTCCAAATACTTTCTACAAAAAAAATCATTTGACTTCATATTTTAAAGTTCATTCCACTTGCAGTGTATTATTTAAATCCAATTTTCCAAAGTTTATTGTGAACAGAAGTTGTAGCTAAAGTTAAAAATGTTCTGTGCTCTGATATTGTAAATGTTGCATTTACTTTAGTAGCTAATTTAAGATGAGTTCTTGGCAGCACATTTAATTATATCCCAATTATAATGGTAATATTGGCATGCAATAATATAACATTGCCTGCAAAAATACACTGTTGATGTAAAAAATACAGGAGAAAAGACATAAGAAAAATCAAAAACAAAACACAGAACCCAAAATAAAAGGCTGCTAGTTTAGGGTGAATTATTTCCAGAAATGGCAAGAAAAAAAATCCACAACCTTTGCTGTCTAGTGAATTTTTAGACTTAGTAACGATGCGGTATTGTGTAAAACATGCACAATGAAAAAATATATTTTGTTTTCATATTCATTATTTTGATGATGGTTTGTATGGTTGTTTGTTGAAAAAAAAAAAAAAAAGCTAATGTCTGTATGAGTAATTTGCATATTTTCCTTGACAATCAAGTGTGTAAAACTTATTAACCAAACCTCTAATGAGTTGTAATCAAAGTTTTGTAGAACAATGAAAATACACACAATTAAAGGCACTGGTCCAAGATGAGATTTCTTATTTTATTTATTTATTTTTAATTTGCTTTTACACAGCATGCCTGATTTTGCCAAAGATGAGATGAGATGATGAGTAGCAGGTGAAAAATGTTTGTTGTCCATTGAAATCAGTGTATTTCTGTTGGGGTAAATGTTTATGTGGATTTATCGTGACTGTATTTAACAATAGTAAATATAAAACAGCAGTTTTATGAATGGTCGCAAACTGGGTAACTTCAGTATTTTATTAAAATATTTCAATACACATTGAAAAACAACTGCAGGTAAATGTGATGTGTTGGTGGTTCTTGGGTTCATTTTGTTGGAGGAATAAGATTTTTGTTGGATTTTTTTTCCTCAATCTATGATCAAAGTTAATATAGGACCAGAGTCTGCTTGGTTTATCCAAAAAATTAAACAGAAGCTTAAAGAGAGGCTTAAATGGAATCATTCTTAATATGTGGGGCAACATCATTTGAGTTTAAAGTGGGTTTGAAAATGAGTCCTAGTTGATGTTTATAAATTTATCATCAAATCTGCATTCATTCATAACCTTTATTTAAACTCTGAGATATATTGAGGATGCAACCTCATTTAGAATATAGCCGAGACAAAACAGAACATTTGAAACATACGATGGACATATCACAAATACCGAAAAGTAAAAATGACAGAGACGAATTAAAAGCAGAGAAGTCCACTTAAAAGCAGGAACAGATGGAGATAAAATAAGATGGAATTATGGGTTTAAAACACAAAATATTTGAAACATACAATGCCATATCAAAAGTATCAAAAAGTAAAAGTGATAAAGATGAACTAAAAACAAAGACATCTACTCAAAAACAGGAACAGCCGGAGGTAAAATAAGAAGTGATTAAGGATTTAAATTGCCCTGATGATAAAAGTGTGATAAGTTTCAGATGGTTTTGGAGAATGTTCCAGGTTCCAGGTTTGCATTAAATGTGATTCCTTGAAGCGTAGGTCAAGGTCAAGGTCAAGTTCATTTCTATAGAATATTTACAACAATGCAAAGTGTCCAAAGCGCTGTACAAAGATAGAGATAAAAAATAAAAGATATAGTATAGCTAATTAAAATATATGGATATAGAAGATACAATATACTAAAACTGATCAAACAGATACACAATAATAGGGTAAATAGTATCTAAAAAATGCAATCAGAAGCCAGTGTAAATAGGTGCGTCTTTAAAAGAGAATTAAGGAGCTCGGTGGACTGTGCACACGTGACATGATGGGCCAAAATGTTCCAGAGGCTCTGTCGCCTTTGTCCTCAGACTTCAGGTATTTGTTCAGTCTAAAATCAGGCTAAAATCTCTGGCTGGAATGCAAACAATTAAAAAAAGAAAGGGTCAACCCATAGAGATCTACTCATCCAAATCATGAACGAGGATTTATCATTTATAAAACTTTCCATTTGAACATAGTTTCATGGGCTGAGAAACGGTACCAATATAAAACCAATACACTGTTAAGGTGTTGTTTGAATGGAGCGGGAGATGGAATACGCTTTCATTATTTTTCCCATTTTAGCACCAGACAAAACAAAAACAAGACAAAACAAAAAGTGAATCAGGAAAAAAGGACAGCGCAGTTCAGAACAACCCCAGACTTTGATCTTTTTGCCGCGGCTGCTGTGAAAGTCTCATTTAAACTAGGCTGGGTTAGCAGTGGACTGTGTTAGCAGTAGAATTTTACTTTCTATCTAATAAATCATGAAATTGTTGGACAAAAATACATGGTCGTAAATCAAAACTTCAAATGCAAAGTAAGTTTTAAAAGCCATCACTGAATCAGGCTGTAAAAGTAATGAGGACACTTGTATGTTGATTTTTTAACTCTGCAGCAGTGCCACTACTCAGTGCCTAACATCGCGTGGGCATTGCACCCATCTGTAACAGTTCTGTCGTGTGGAGTAGAGCGGCTACAGGACATTTACATAACGGATACCTATGTTTAAAACCCAAGAGACATTACTTAAAAAGAAAGATGAGCCGGTGCTGTTTTCACAGTTACAGAAATGGAATTAATTTGATACTAATGCCAACAGAAAGAACAAAAAGGAATAGAAAAGTGGAAAGTGACTCAGTCCATTATAAGTTGCACTGATATCGCACCTGTCATTCAAGCCCTTGGTGGGTATTTCAAAGGAAGGTAATAACAGTGTTGTTTGATGTAATGATCAACCGAGAGATTGGGAATAAGTGAAAGAGCGAAATCTGCCATAACAAAGACAAAACAAACATCAGGAGTGACTCCGGTGCGAAACAGAAGGTTTAAATGAAGGGTGATGAAATAAAAATATTGATTTAATCACATAGCCTTCTTCACCTAAGTTAATGAGTCATTATTTTCACGTCTGTACCCGGAGGATAGATAAAGTATTGTCTGCCCGGTCCAGTGCATTGGATGATTAGCACTCTCATTAAGAGTGGAGCTGGAGTGTATAAATCTCAAGAGAGACGGAACATCGAGAGCAGTTGTACATGTTAAGAGTGCAGCCGTGACAAACGCTGCCTTCTCTGTGCTTTTCATGGTTCGACCTCAGCATCAAAAGCTTCTTGCCAAACAGTTACACTATATGGACAAATATATTCAGGCATGTCGGATTCAGGTGATGGGTGGTAGAATTTACAGTCAGAGCAAGAAAAATATTTAATAAGTTAAAGGTAGAACATTTAAAATCATAGTCATGGATAAAACATTTAAAAAATAATACATTTTGAGAGAAATTAAGTAAAAATTATCTGAGGAATTTTTGTAAACAAAGATAACAATTTAAATAAAACAAACCAATGCAATATTTATCACAGTTTTATGACATTTATCATTATTGTTTTGCATCCCAGACCCCTGTTAGAAAAGAAACACCTGAATCCAACCTGCCCCAATCCTTTTATCCCTATAGTGTATGTTTGTACATCATTTTCATTTTGTATGGATCTTTTCAGTTTGGCGTTTTCAAGGTCGCATTCACACAATGGGTGGATTTATTTCTCATTCAAAACATTTGTTTGTGGCAAAGTTCACTGAGAGTTGTTCTTGTTTGTCAAAGGATGTAACACGTATGACATATATGACCTGACAGCTGTGTCAAACAGACGCGCCTGCACAGAGTCAGAATGACAAGGGATGTCACATCTACAGTATTCCACATTCCTCACCACTCACTGACAGGGATGTGGATTTAAACTTCACGATGAAGTCATGTGCGAGTCAGAGCAGAATCAGAATAAAAAGAAATAAAAATATTTAAAGACAGCTACAGGAGCTGGGACACACTGTTTCAAATGTGTCTGCTGCTCATCACCTTCATTCATTTCTTGCACATTATACATGGGCGTATACTGTTTGCATACTTTTATTTTTAAAATACTTGTTACCCCGGCCCCCGAAGGGCAGGTCAGGGGCATTGTTTTTGGTTCGGTTTGTTTGTTAACACTCTAGCAGCAAAACTATTGGTGAATTCATACCAAATTAGGTTTATAGATTGCCAGTGACCCAGAATAGATGTAATTACATTTTGGGAAGAGTAGGTCAAAATTCACATTTTTTATTAATTTTAACCCCCCCCCATTTACTTATAATGGGCGAAATTTCAAAAGTCTGTAGTAGCAAAACTATTGGTGAATTCATACCAAATTAGGTTTATAGATTGCCAGTGACCCAGAATACATGTCATTACATTTTGGGAACAGTAGGTCAAAGTTCCAATTTTTAATGAATTTTTAAAATATTTTTTTCTTCTCCCATTTACTTATAATGGGTGAACTTTCAAATGTCTATAAAAACATCCATTTAGTTTCAATTTGCTTCAAACTTGGCACATATATAGAGGCAACTGATATGCAGACATCAGCACATGCATAGACATGATGACATCAGCTGGATTGATAACAAAATCAGCTATAATATGTGCAAGGGGCGGGGTTTGTTGAGCCTGGAACCACTCGTTAAACTTAAAAATTCTTACTGCATACTTACTGTCTGCCATGGGAGAAAATTCTTCCTGAGGTCTCGTCTATTATTTTTTTTGTGGCAGTTCTTCTCTTATGTATAGTCAGAGAACAGAGGGTGTCGTGTTGAAGAGACTGTAAAGAATTTTGTAGCAAATCACTGATTCATGCTCCTGGTCTACATGAATCCAATCGAAACAAATACATCTGGAATTGGAAATACTGTACATGGGAATTATAAATGTCATGATGATATATTGCAACTGTTTTCAAATGTGTCTTTGATGTAAAATCTATTCAGTAGAACATATATCCATCAGTGGATCACCAGTAGATTCAAAATGTGAGATCTGTGCAACAGTTTCACATGCAAAGATGAACCGAAGAAACTTTGGTGGCCAAAGGTCAAAGGTCAAGGACACTGTGCCTTCATATTTACCCATTCTTATGCACGTGGTTTTCATTGTCACATGAACAATGAAAATTTGTTTAGCAGCTCTGTTCTGTTTAGCAGCAAAAACAATTAGTGCAAAAAAGGAATGCATTAAAAATATCACACAAAATATTGAAAAATATAAGCAATGTACAAAAGTTACAAGATAAAATATTAAGTATACATATACTACTAAAGTACCACAAAAACTACTGATATATACAAAAAAGCTAACTGTATACCACAGGTGAGAAATATGCACAGCAAATAAGTATATATAGACCACTGTGGAGTCGACGTCACGGTCTACGTCACCGCAGTTTGGTGGCAGAAAAAACACTATATCAACGGAGGTAAATTGAGAGACTGGAAACAATAAAGGGAAAAGAGGAGGAAAAATGTCTTGTGCTATCGGTTGTCAGAATAGAAATGCTAACAAAAGCCACCTTCACTTTTACCGAATACTGTAGTTGAAGACGCCCTTTGAGGCAAACTGTAGACGCTTATGGTTGAAGCCATTAAACTGTTAGCGTGTTCTTTTGTTGGCAGCTCCAAGAATTAGTCCGGATTCTTTTCGGTCTCATTTTTATAAATTTATTG
>JAPQRP010000005.1:42054689-42065253 GCA_037367295.1 Apogon hyalosoma | reverse complement strand
GGGCTGGTTCAGTGAACAGGTTGGAGCCAATACATGGCAGGACTTTGACTTGATGAACCTGGGATTACCCACCTCTGGAGATTTCAGACAGGTCAATCCTCTTTCCAACATCGTAGATACTTTCAGAATGGTGGAAGTAAAGTAACACATCAATACCTGTGTTTGGAAAGAAAATCCAGTGACCAGCACATGGTCTAACACACATCCCACTATATGTGCTAAAGATTTATCACACACTGAGCATAACTAGAATTATGTTTTTTTAATTTATGTGCTTTTAAAACTTGCATTTTACCGGATTTAATCCATCCATCTGATTCACTGACTACATTGCATAAAAACAGAGGAACATAGTGTTATACATATGTATGGAATAACATATGACATACGTATTACATAGCGTTTCCAGACGTACAATAATTATTGTATTTGTACGATAATTTCACCCTCTGTACGATGTACGATCAATAATTCCAACAATCCCATAATGTACGATAATTTGACCCCTTCAATACATGCTATTAGCAAACACAGACAGGATACATCCTGTGCTGCGCTTGATGTTGTGGATTCTCACGTGCCTCTTTACAGCCAATCGATGCATGATGTTACATGAGTGACGCACAATCTAGCACGGCAACACGAAACATAAACAACAATTTTTCCAACAGTGCTGTTAGTTTATTTAAAAAAAATATAACTACATTATAAGCTGTACTGTACACAGCTGTGGTCATGTTTTACTGACGCACATGGTCCTGAGCAACATCAAATCGGGTGTGTTCAATAATTTTCTTCAATACAATAATTTTAAGCTTCTGGTACGATAATTTATTATTTCCCATCTGGCAACACGGATAGTGTACGACGATACAGTTACAAACATTATTATCCTCAACAGAGCATCAGACAGGTGGAATATTTAACATTTGGGGCTAAATTGTGTGGTTTAGCTGAGACCCCCCACACACATCAAATCATTATTGACCGAGTGATTAATCCTTTTCTAAATCTCGCTGCTTCGTCAACCTCACTCACAGTGAAGATAAATCAGTGTGGGTCAGTCTTTAACGAGCAGACTAATGCTGAAGTCTGCCTCCGAACACCATTAACCTGTCTGTGGAAAAAGGACATAGGAAGGAGACCATTGATTGTGCTTTAATCTCTCACTTGCAAACTGCTTTCTAGCAGCTGGCCTAATTGAACTGAGATGCTTCCTTTGATTTTAATATTAATCCAGTTGTTAAAACACATGCTGGGTATTCGTAGTATAACTACCTTCAAATTAAATCTGATCTTAGGAGATATGTCAAGTAGAACTACTTTAATGCCGCTAAACACCCCACAGATCTTAAGAGCCTCCCCTCTTCTGTTTGAAAACCATCCCACCATGATTTAATTCTTACAATATTAACATTTGCACTGAGATTTCACATGCTTCCCCTGAGATGACAATAGATAGCTATGGAAACATCCCATTGTCAGGAGAAATCGGTTATTTCCCTGCTATCTGGTGTTCATCAACTAGAAGGCTGTGATCATTTGGACATTTTTCTGTTGCTCAAATGCAGAACACAAGCTGTGAATGTTACATTTAAGTGAGAGAGCAAGAAATCAAAGTGTGCGAGCTGCATGAGGTCATTCCTGTTGCTATGCGACTGAAGTTTTTGGCAGCCAAGTGCAAAGTATTATTTAAATTAAAATTAGCTGCTAACCTGATTTTAAGCAGAGAATGCACAGAATTAAAATGGAAAAAATGTTAAGTAGTGTAATTATTGTTATAGGGATGTAAAGCTTAGAAATCTTTCTTAGCATCTGCTACAAGAAGTGGATAATTAATATGTCCAGGCTGCTGTCTCTAAAGCCCTGGCACTTGTATGACTTAAAAGCATTTCTTCTGGGCTTTCAGTCTGTCAGTCCACCTGTTTGGTCCAAATTCAACCCAGTCCCCAGAATAAAAGTTGCCATTGTACATTTCTTCAAACCACAGTTTAGTATCATCTCTAAAGTTTTTTTCCCTTTGAATCTGTTACTTTTTGACTTTCATAAGCAGAAAGGAGGTGGTTAGGTAAACAGTGGAGTTACAAAGCCCAGGGCTTTTCCACTACAGACTGGATTCATAAGTTTTTGGTTTGGGAAATATAAAAGTACTTTGGATACCGTTAAGAAGGGATTGTAGCTTGGTTGAAATGTTAACAAATACATTTTAAGCCAATCTGAGTCATCTTTGTGGAGTTTCATGGTATGTTTTCTGAAACTAACCACATGCTATCAGAGTCTAAACTTCATGATTAAAAAAAGGTGTTATTTCTATTATAATCTCATTGAATTCCATGTGTTCATGTTAACCCTCAAAGACCTAAACAGCTAAAGGCACCCTAAACCATCTACCGATCTAAAATATACAAGTTTTTAATGACTAATAATATCAACAAATGTAAATAATTAAGATTTAATGCAGTTTGCCATCTTTTCATTATCAGAAATTAGCCATTTGGATGTTCAGAGGCTCCATAGTGAACATGGAAACACTGTCATCTTTTGCAACACTGATTCACCAGTAAAACCCATGGAGTTTGATAAATGACAGTGGTTGTAGACACTTGTTTTTGTACTCAGTTAAGGCTGTATTTTGATTGAAAAGTTAGTTTTCTATCAATTTACTCTGGATATAATAACCTATGAATTTGCTCTTAGCTGTTATGATCATCTCCCTGGTCAGTCATTTGGAAATAGGAATGAGAATGAAGAACCGGTTCTTTTTGAGAATTGGTTCCCAGGGGCTCAATTCCTTGGCTTCGTTTTCCTGCCTGCTTAATGATTCTGCTTATTGATTCCACCTTCATTGCACGTGTGATGACGTCACATGTATGCTGCCTTGTTTTTGTTTAGAACGTAGCCAACATGGCGTCGAGGTAGAAACGCTCCAA
Source organism: Apogon hyalosoma (assembly GCA_037367295.1). Lineage (NCBI taxonomy): Eukaryota > Metazoa > Chordata > Actinopteri > Kurtiformes > Apogonidae > Apogon > Apogon hyalosoma. Next base: position 42,062,323 of record JAPQRP010000005.1, on the reverse strand, counting down.
AGTATGGCTATATTTCACGCAAAAAGATGACACCAGGGCCACTTGGAACACTTGCAAAGCTTCCATTTCTTCAAAGCTGGGAAATCCCTCCAATATGCTAAAACATTTGTCCACACAGCATGCAATTCATTTGTAGGAATGTCACATATTTGATACGCTACTTAGCGATGCTTGTGAATCTAGCGGCAGAGCAAACACCAGGGTGTCATCCGGGCCTGGTTCTGGGGGGCAACAAACATCCTGCCGCCTCAAATAAATGTTTCCAAAGGTAGGGAAAAGGAAAATGAGGTGCACAATAGCAGGAGACATAGAGGAATTAGTAAAGCATCTTAAGTTTCACTTTCACATTGTACGGTCGTATGGTGTGACACCCCCCCCCTCCCCCCGATTGCCGCCTTATAAATGACTATCTGGAACTGGGCCTGGTGTCATCCGTTATTATTATTATTTGTGCATACTGTATAAGTAATATTTTCCATGCAGATGGAAATATGAAAGACAGTTAATGCAAGCAAACTCGTTTGTACTCTTTTATTCCCTCACCCAATGAGAATCGATAAGGAATTGAATTGATAAACAAAATCAATAACGGAATTGGAATCATTAAATTATTATCAATTCCCATCCCTATTTGGCAGGCAACATAAAAATTGTGGTAGGTCTATAAGGGTTAACAAAAAGCAAAACCATACATTGACACACACACACACATATATATGTATATATAGCCCAGACAAACGTTAGCACAGGCTGCAGTATGGCTGTAAGTGTGGTTTCCAAACTGAGACATTATTTTCTTTCTTTGGTGTGTTGTTTCTCAGTGTTTCGTCACAGGATTCCATATCACACAGTGCTACATGTCTGACAGGCTCTTTCCTCGGGGTCTGGGGGTAGTTCTGAATAATGATGTGATGCCAGATGGTCTTTGTCAGGCAGGCTTTCTCCTGTGGGTCTGGAGACTGCCCTGTACAACATTATCAGCCTGTCACTACAAACTGATAGACAAGGGAAGAAGATGGAAGGGCAGCAAATAATAAATCATGTGTTGCGTGTAGCCTCATTGCTTGCTGTTGTGTTTCTTTGCTCTGAGGCTGGACCTCACTGGGGCTTCATCTGAGCCCCTCCATTTCCCTCCTCTCCACCCCCTCAAGAAATCTACCATCTGCCACGTACATACCTGTAGAGGCATTCTTAGAGGGGATTAGTACTCGAGAAACAAAACAGTAAAGTTTGGGACCGTTTTAACTGTTTACGCGTTCCTTCCTTTTCCTTTTCGCTTTCAGTTGACCTACACTTTTGCCATAATGTCATATTACATATTCATTGGTGTCACCTATTCTGAGATGAGCGTCGAAGCCTCATATTTGCATAAATTTACATTCACTAAACCTAATACAAATCATAGGTGTCTGACTTGCTGCACAATCACTGATGGTAAAATGTTTTTCTCTCAACTTAAGATCTTGTTTCTCTCTCTTTTTTTCACCATATGTCTATGTGTTGGGGAATTACAGTCTTAGTCTCACCTGCAAAGCCCTGGATGGTATAGAACATAGCTGAAAATAGCACAATACCATTGAGCACAACGCAGATGTGGGCAGTCATTTCCAGGTTTGGACGGAAGCCAAACTCTATTGTATGTTTAATCCTCCAGAAGAGAGATTCCTAGCAAGTGGTAAGCATTATTTTCCCCAGGAATGTGCTAATGCAATGCAAATACTAAAAAACAGTCACTTTAAGTAAACCTGGTACGTTGGCCATGCAGTAGGCTATAGAATAATATATGGTATGTCTCCTGGTACTTTTTTGTTCTGTGAAGGCCAAGGCATGAACAGAAGAGTGGATATTCATGCATGTGTTTGCATTTCTGCCCACTTCAGCTCTTCTTCAAACAGGATTGCTTGAACGAGTGCAACCCCTACTATTCAACCATCATCCGGCAGAGCCTCCACTCCGGATAAAAATCTTTCAAGGGGCAAACAGTCAACTGCAGGGTAGGATGATAGTAAATAGTGATAAGGTTTGTCGAGCCTCTCTGCCACCGATCTCCTCCAGCTTGGAAGAATCTCCCACGGGAGACCAGGGATGAAAAGGTCACAGCAGAATAACGCCCCCACATGTGGTCTGGGAGCTCAGGGAGAGATATCACTCCCAGAGGCACAGGAACATGGCCCAGATACCTGCCTCTTGTGGGAGATGAAGGCAGACGAAGCAGCCAGTGGATGAACTATGAAAAGCAAGTGGCAAATCAGACCGGTGAGTCCCACATCATCACAACTGTAACAGCCAAAAAAACCTGTGATTTACCCCTATTCACAGGAAACAGGTATTTAAGCGAGTAAGACCACATCCCAGTCTTCTCCAAGTCCAGGATTATTCCGGATAAACAGATGATAAACATTATCAACAAATGTTTAATCCCTCTGAATAATGTAATCACCAAGGGAATAATGATCAGTTTAATCTTCAACGGACCGAATCAGATTCAGATCTGACGCTTTTTTATTTACGCTGTTTGGCTTCTCTTTCACACACTGTTACACTTCCATCTGTTTTGCAGATATTACATTGGTTTCCATTCAGTCGTCCCAGAGACTCACTGCAGTTCAACATGCCTGTACCCTGACCCAAACTTTAACCCAGCAGCAACGGACATGAGGAATAGGATACTACCTCAGCAGATTTTCTGGTAAAAAAAAAAAACATTTGAACTGAGCTTCACAGACAAGCAGTGGCACCAATACTTTCTTGCTGTTCTACTATAGACTGCACTTACCGTTACATACTTGTGGAATGTTGTCAAAGCTGTACACCCAAACCACATCAAAAAAAGACCTAACACTTGCAAACAAGGATCGCCTTTCTACATCAAAGTGAAGTCAAAGCTTTAAGATCCTTTTTCAAAACACCAAAATGTTCACATTCACTATCTGAATTTCTATTTCAAAGCACCAACAACACATTAAAATCCAACTCTGTCATACTTTATTGGACCACTTTTCGCTTTTCTTGTCAAGTATTTACCCTGGCATTGCTTCAGTACACTTTTTCAAAGTCACAGCATTCATTTCTATCATTTTTTTTTTTCCGACCAAAGAGCTTGATAAAGATTTCCAAATTGGAATACACTAGTGTGATTAGGAAAGAAAAAAATTCACTTATGTTCTGACCCACTGAAGCAACCCCAAATCATAACACTGACCCCACAGGCTTGTACTTGTACAGACCACATGACCTTTTTCCATTGAAACACAGTCCAGTTTTTTTTTTCAATCTTAATCTTTTCTTGGCCACAAAGTTTGGTAGTGACACAAATACAAATTCAGTAGCAGACTGCATTATAAGGAGTTGTACAGATGGTTTATATGTCCTGCCTATCTTCTCACGGACTACACAATGGGAAACATATCACCTTGTATGCTGTTTCATCTCTACATGTCTCCTTTGTTGTGTGTTGAGTTGATTGCAGTAGATTTCATTCTTCAACAAAGGGTCTAATGTAAGACATTTAGGAGAGTTTCACAAGAAGTGTATTGCCAAAGTACAAATCAGAAAATGAACCATGCCTTTAAGCAATAGTTACATGGTTAAAAATTGAGGTTTTACCTAAGTGTTTCTGTTTAGTGTTTAAACAATATGAACACCATGCATCTGTCATGGTTCTCAGTCCAGGGTAAAAAGGCAGCATCTTGCAAATGTCCAGTCCTCCGGCTTATCCTGTGGATCCTGAGGCGTTCCCATGTCAGACAGAGTATAACATTATTTCTACTTGTTCTGCCTGAGGTTTTATGCAGTTGAACATGCCTAAAATATCTCAGTTCTGAAAAATCTCAGCTGACCCCTCTGACAAAAGCAGCACCAAAGCAAGATATACACTGCCCAGACAAAAAACTTCCTTCACCTGGGTTTGAATAAACCGATAGGTACGATTCCTCCACCTGCAATGACTTCTTTAACTCTTTAACAGATGCAGTGAAGGAGGATAAAGTTTGAACAAAACCAAGATTCACTGGGTCCAAGAGTGGTTCAGGGAGCATGAAACAATCATTTTACACATGGATTAGCCACTACAGATTCCAGACCTGAACCCCACTGAGAATTTTTGGGATGTGATGGAGAAGACTTTACATTTCAGACTCAGGTTTTAGTCCCCATCAAAAAAGTCCACTCCAACATCTATCATGTTTACCTTTGTTATCTAATACCCTGTCCACACTAATCTGGATATGTTGCAGTTTTCTCCACAGATTCTTTACCTTCCAAAGAAAAAATATATATATTTTTTTAATTCTGCTTTGAGTAAAGCCAGAAAAAACAAAAAAAAATTAGAAAACACCAATGTCATACCCTAATGTCTATTATTGCTTTGTGTAATAAACACGCACCTGTATTGTCTCTCTATGCCTGAAACAGCAACGTCTACGGCAGATTTCTAGAATTTATGCAGTCAGGTCCTGAAGTATTTGGACACTGACACAAATTTTGTAATTTTACTAGTAATTTCACTCTCAGCTTCATGACAGGTTTGCATTTGATTTTCCTCAGTCAGTGCAGGGATACAGTAGTGTGTAAAAGAAAGCTCATATGGACTTTTTTTTTTTTTAATTATTGTAAATTATTATTTTTAAACCAATGAAAAAACCTCAATATCTGTATTAATGCAGACAGGGCAGAAATCTCTGAACTGCTATAAGCTTCCACGCTAACCGTCAGGTTTTTCTGAGGAATAAAAATATCCACTCCTGGAAAGGTCACATAATCCCACTGATGACATATTTTTCTAATTTATTGTATGTATTACAGCAGTGGGTCAGTAACTGTAAAATAATATTGAGAGAAATGATTATGTGGGTATATTTCCCTTTAAACATTCCTTTTTTATATTAGTGAAGAAGGAAAGGAAGTTTTTATTGCTGTAAAATATTTATGTCCAACTGTTAAAGTTATATGTAATTATTACCACTAATAACCACAATAACTGTGAGTGAAAATATACTTGTGATTCAGGCAGAAACACTTGCAGACAAGGTAAATAATTAGTAGCATGTTTTATGTTGTATTCACATTTTGCTGAATGATGTACATTCATTTTATGTTATGTGTTATCATTATAATAAAATAATAGTTTTTAATTAGTAGAGGGTACATGACCCCATTCGCAAATGATTAAAAACATACACACAGCATAAATACATTTACAGCATAAAAATTATTAAAATAATAGAATCTTTGTTTTGTCAATAGGGGTTCACACACACCTAAAAAAATTGTCTTCAGCCTTTAAACCATCACACACACTAGGGGGAGGTAAGTGCCTTGCTCAAGGGCACATCGTCCATCCGGGGAATCGAACCTGCGACCCTTCAGTCATAAGCCAACTCACCAGCCATCTAGACCACAGCTGCCCCAAGAGTGTGACAGTATGGCTGCCAAGTGTAATACATAGTCAAATCATTATAAACTCATAAAAAACACCAATGTGATATACTAGTAATAAAGTATGCACATTGGATTTCTGGATATCTTAATGAGGAAATGTCACATATTATGCATCATATTTACCAGTAAATTGCTATATTCTTGGAATTTGTTTGCAGCCTAACTTCAAGAACAACAGAGCTACAATCCTGACACCCCTGAGTCTGCAGGCTGACAGAGTTGGCCCAGTTACGAGGCCTAGTTTTCACTGAGGCGTCATGCTCTGAAATCTCTGAGTCAGGAAATGTCTCAGCTCCGTTAATGTGCAAGAATCCTGAATAAGTAAACAGCGGGAGGAGGCTTGTGGCAGTGATTCTGGTCTGTTAAACAGATTGTTCGGTAGTCAGTGATGTAAATGCAGCCCACATCACATCTTATTAATTCCTCGATTAGTTCCTCAATTCAGGCTGTCATGGGTTTAATGTCTTTGCAGCAAGCTGGAAAATTATTGTCTAGACATTATCAATAAGTTGAGAATCTCTCGAGCAGTTGTTCTCAGAAATGATACGGGAAAAGTATCTGCAAAGACAATGTTAATGGGTTTTACAGATGAATTGAACGGCAGGAATTAAGACGTGCAACGAGGGAAAGTGGCACATATGACGTCTGAAATAACAATAAGGAAATAAGTGAGAAGGACTATTCAGATCATAAGGGAGATAACGAACATGTCCTTCATATGAGTCAGCGCTGATGAAAAAATTGGAATGTCATTATTTATTGGTTTTTATGATAGTATTTTACTGGTCCGACCCATATTGGTCTGTATGTGGAGCCTGAACTACAATTATTCTGACACCTTTAATTGTTAAAGGTCATTTTTGCATTTCACAAATTCATCCCATGGACTGGATTGGACCCTTTGGTGGGTCAGTTTTGGCCCGCGCCATATTTTTGACACCTAAGATCTAAACTAAAGTAAAACTCTACTTAGGGAACAGTTGCCAGATGGAGCCTATCCATCCATCCATCCATCCATCCATCCATCCATCCATCCATCCATCCATCCATCCCAAACTGGGAAATTACAGAATGGCATAACTGCTGGACCTCCTCACATGGACAAAAGCTGTCCTCCCTGTACAGAGGTGGAATACACCTAACTTTGTGAAACAAATGTGGACATCAATCAATCAATCAATCAATCAATCGAAGTTTATTTATATAGCACTTATTTAGCACAACAACATAACGAAGACCAAAGAGCTTTACATCTAAAAGCATGAATAAATTATAAGACACCAGTTAATGCTGAGAGACAAAACATGTTTTGATCCTGTTTTAACTCTTCCAAAGTTTGTTAGTTTAAACAATAATTTTACAAGTTTGCTGTAAAGACAGTTAAGTTACATATAGTTCTGTGTAAAACAGCTCAAGGATGGCATTCATTGTTGCATATATACACACCACTATCACTGAAAGGATCATTACCTCGACACATTTGACCTTGGTCTTTAAGAGTGAAGTGAAAAAGTCCTGAAAGAGAATAATAACTACAGCCTGGTCATGTTGAAGCTGCAAAGATATCTTCAGTAAAGCGAAGTACACACATAAGGATTTTCTAAATCTAACGAAGAGAGTTTTTATCTGTTATAGACCCCACAAATGAAGACAAAAAAATCAGGCACTGAACAGTTTTAATCGTACAGTGTGTGGTGTGCTCCAATAATCTCAACACAGTACACTGCACACAAAAATATTCTGTCCCAAGAATCTACTCCTCCAAGCCAGGAATCTCACATGATCAAACGTGATCTAACACAAACAAAGAAGAAGAAACATAGCATGACTTAGGAGCAGAGTTCTGCATCGGGTCGGGTATCTGACGGTATAACCTGCAAAAACATGTGGGGACAGGTAAAAAAACAAGAATTTTCACCGGTATGGACCCAGGTGAAAGTAAATGAAATGTGGGTGGGTAACGGACAAGGAAGTGAAGTAATAAAAAATTGGTGGATGAAAATAATTTGCTGAGCATTTAATGATGATGATCATCTAATTTGACTGTGGTTGATCCGCATCTGGTTTGTTTTATTTTGAAGTGAGCTTCACCTCTCTTTACATCCGACCATAGACGTCATTGAGCTGCACGTTAGAGATTTAATGATGGTGTGTGTATTTTAGGTAAAAATAAAGGCCTTAAAGGTTCTGTATGG
>JAPQRP010000005.1:42039637-42054589 GCA_037367295.1 Apogon hyalosoma | reverse complement strand
TACAGCAGACTTACGTCACTATAACTCCACACCAACCGGCAGAGTTCAGTGAGAAGTAAACTGAATGAGTGAGGAGTAGGATCTGTCCTTTTTCCTAAAAAAAGGGATTTGTTGGATTTATTTAGTTCTGATGGTGGACACTGGAACTGGAGCTGGACTGGCAGAAAGAAAAGAAAAAGAAACGGGAGCGTGATATGTCAGGGGCTAAAACAGCGGTAAACCTCTGCATTGAACCAATGGACAGAACTAATGGAGTTAAAGGAATGAAAACAAAGCTGGAGTTGTCCCTCTTCCTTCCACACAGGTACAGAATGCTTCTGTTCTTTATTCATATGCATTGGAACATTGTATTTGACTATAGTGGCTGGTGGAGCTCAGTCAAACACTTAGTAAACGCTCCTGCATTAGCCGCACAGCTAGCTCTGTGGAAATGTGTTTTATTTGGAGCATCGTTTCAGTCCAAACTAAGGGCTTTGTAAGGTGAAACTGAAATGGTTCTGTATGGAGTTTAATGTTCATGTGGGGCCTGGATACTAAACTGCCCTTCAGGAACAACACAGTTCTAACAGTAGAATACTGTGAATGCAGAAGGCTGAAGCAGGTAGAGCTGAACTGCTAATGAAAGGCAGAATGGTGAAGGTGTTGAATGACTGAAGGGATTTATGAAAATGCTTGAATACTTTGTGGAAAAACTAGTGCAAATGTATATTATTGGGACACGTCTTATAGCCTTATCTTATAGCACCAGTCTGTGAATAAAGCTCCGGAGCTCTGGAGAAAAACAGACATAGAAGCAGTAGTTGGACCCAAAGTTAGGTTTCACTTTCATTTTTACAGCAGTTACTAAACTACACAAATGGACTTTATGAAGTTTGTTTGTTGTCTCGTTTCAGTCGTCACTTTGCACCCTGCAAGTTGCTGTGTTTAAAAAAGAAATGCAGAGTTGTAAAGAAGATCTGCTCTTCATTCATTAGCTTCCAAACAAACGCACGCCTTTACCAGAGTTCTGCCCTTACGACAGTAGAGCTGGTGCTCATGGGAAGCGGAGTCTTTGTCCCTTAAAAACACCACTGATTCCATCTGAAGGTGTTGCTGCAATCCACTTTAAACAAATGCTCTGTACAGCACCTTTAAAAGTGAGTTACAGTGTAGACAATGTGTTTAATCACGGGTCGGGTCGGGTTGCCGGTCTAATGTATGCGGGTACGGGCAGGTGTGGGTTTGGAAAAGTAGACCCATGCAGGACTCTGCTCCGGAGTCGTTGGCTTTCCCCACACACGAAGAGTTTTCGCCATAAATATTGAACAAGTTTAATATTTATGATTGTAGGCCCTGACCCGTTTCAGAGCCGATTATCGGGACAAATTCACTCTTAACACACCTCAGACCACAGGATAATCTGATAGAATAATCTTATAAAACACAAAATAATCTGACGTTTGCCGTTCTTGTTCGGGAAGGGGGAAAACAGCCCGATTATCTTTAAGTGTGTACCCCGCTTAAGTCAGATTGGATGGTGGAGAGAAAGTTATGATGATGTCAGTTCAGAGCCTTTCAGGTGTAGTGATTTTCACAGCCTGATACTTCAGCAGTTTTACATCAAATTACAGCTTCCTTGGTTTGTAAAATGATCTTTTAAATTGACCAGCATCACACGTGTAAATGATGTTTAATACAAATGAATATTTTTTTTGTTTTGTTTTGTTTTCTTTCCATTGACTATAATATGACTTTATTCTGTAATAAGTTCCCATAGGACATGACCTGAAGGGGCAGGACTTCAGGCCTCTATCGGCTACAACATACTACTGACATACTGATTCTGATCAGGAGCCTGAAGCATGAAAATTTGCAGTCTGCATAACATACTCCAATGCAAACTGCTCCAGCAAAATTTCTCAGTAGCTGCTTCAGTTAACCTACATGTGTAATATATCATCGTCTTCTCTATTTGTCTAATGGAAGATCAAAATTAGTGTAATCACTGCCACCTGCTCTGCTGGCTTTTGAAATGGAGTTCCGCTTACTTTAAATGAATGCCCTGTCTACACTAACAGTGATCGTTTTCCTCCACTGCGTAGAAAAAAATCCATCCTCATGACCTTCATTTTACTACAAACTGGTAAAATGCGTGGACAAACCATCATTCTGTTGGCCGTAACAGTGGTCCGGCCCGTCTCATAAAGGCCTCTGTGCTGACCTCGATCTACTGCAGGTCAGACACTGATTTACACACCTGGATTTAATGTTTTGGGTGCAGGTTCATTACACAAAGCAATAATAGAATTGAGCAAAATGGAGGTTGATGTCATTGTTTTCCAATCTCTCCACAAGAACACAACACAAATAAATAAAATTCACACTTTGAAAAGATATTTTAAATATCTTTCTGTGACCTCAAACACTGTTTATGTGTGGATGAGAGACTGTACAATGTCGAGAAAAGTATTCATTCCATATTAGTGTGGATGGGATATGAATATACATACAGATGAGAAATAAAATGCCAGTTTGCTTCAGAAAACACATGTAATATAATCACAATTGGCTGTGGCTCAGGAGGTAGAATCCCACTGTGTCTGAGTCATGTGCCATTGTGTCCTTAGGCAAGACACTTCACCCACTTTGCCTCCAGTGTCACTCACACTGGTGTATGAATTTGTATGGCTGTTTGGCTTCCGTCTGTTTGCCCCAGGGCAGCTGTGGCTACACCATCAGAGTGTGAATGTGAGAACGAATGAGTGCTTTGGGTGCCTTGAAAAGTGCTATAGAAATTTAATTACTAGCTTTATTATTATCATTATTATCAATATTATTATTATTGTGTGATACATTATATATGTAAAAAATAGCCTACTACTATTACTTCGAAACAAGATGACACTCAGTAGTGACAAAATCAATATGAGCAATCTCATTCATATCAATTTCACTGAGTATTCTGTATAAAATAAATAAATTAATTAATTAATTACTTAAACTTCTGACAACAGATGACAATGATTATTTGTCATCTGTTGTCAGATGTGTGAGCATGTAACTATGTAGTAGTGATGTGCAGATCGATACTGAAATATCGATATCTTTGATACCAGCTGTTTACAGTCTAAAATCAATTCATAAATCAAAATATCAATGCGTTTGATACTTTGGTCATTTGAGGTAATGTATATCAGGAACACAGTGGAAAGTAGCTAAACTATTGGGATCTTGTCCAGTTGATATGCGATTGGTGGGAACTACTTCGTCTTCCGCCTGGGTAAGTGCGTCACGTTTCTCCGTCAGTCCTTCCCAGCTCTAAGATACCTGGGAATGACTGCCACCTCTGGACCAGCAGAGAGAGTCTTTTCAAAGGGAGGAGAGGTTCTGAGCAGAAAACAGAGCAGACTAAAGGGGAAAACAGTAAATACACTTTTGTTCCTTAACAAAAGCGCATGAATGAGGGAAAGTGTCAGTGTTGGATGCTTTTGTTGAAGTGTTACATGTTCACTGTTTTCGTGTTAATACGTTCATGTAACATAAATTAATATGTAATTTTCATTTTTATAATAGTTCCTAATAATTAAACAATAATTACTCTCATGTCTTGTATTCTTTAAGAAGTTATGATTTCAAATACACTCTTTTATTTTTTAGATTTTCCAGACATTAAGTGTATTTAACCAAGTATCAGTATCTGATCGAAATCAGCCTGAATTTCACTCAGTAGTAATGTTCGATACCACAGATTTCCTCTCCGATCCGATACCAAGTAGTACACTGTATTAGCATAGTATTTAATGGTGTAGAAAATAAAGGGTAAAAAATATTAACTCACTTTATTATCCCTGTAGAGGAATTTAGTCTCTGCATTTTACCCATCCTAATGCATATACATTATGTAGTTTTACCAGTAGCAATTAGCATTAGCACATAGCACACATTAGAGGCAGTGAGCTGCCATTGAAGGTGCTCAGGGACCAACTCCAAATCATCACCGTGGTCCAGGACTTTAACAGAGTAATCAACCTATGTGTAGCTGTTTTTAGCAGCATTAAGTATCCATTATATACAATATATCTGAACACAGTCAGTGACTTGATGAATCTCAGGTGCAAGCTCATCATTGTATCAAACTCTGGATAGAAAACGCTGCACAGACTTGTTTTCCCCTTCTTGTCAGTGTGGAGCATTATACTTTTGATATGCCTGTCCATTGTCATTCAGCCTGTCTATTGTTGTCTTAAGAAATAAAATAAAGCTCAAAAAAACTATATCAGACTCATGCCATATCAGATAAATGGTTGTGATAGGTGGAGCCTGTGGATATCGGTTTGAAAGGGAGTGGTGCCAGACTAATCTGCCAAAGCAAATAAACATTTGTCCACAGACAGGTCAGAATCACAGGCTATTCTTTTTGTAATTGCAGTTTTATTCAGTTAGAAAAGCACCCACTGCACCCCACAAGACAATTACATTCTAAAAAAAAAAAAAATAATAATAATAATAATAATAATAATAATAATAATAAACATTATTAAATGAGTGACTTAAATTTATTCTCAGAAGTGTCTGCATCCCAGATTTTCTTTTACTTATAGAAAGTGCATGTAGGGCTTTTTTTTCACTCATGTAGAATAGTCAAAGTTGGCATTATACTGTATGTTATTTTGGGTAGTGCCTTCTTTTTGGCTTGTCCTGTATTTCAATATAAAACAATGTCTCCCACACATATTGAGTATACATTTTGGAGTGGGAGTAGAGTTCAGAGGTTTGGAGGTTTTTGTTATTTTTCTCTCTGTCTCTTCACATTTATTTAGTTGTTTTTGACATATCTACTCATCCTATTGAGACCCCATCATCATGACCCTTACGCTTAATCCATAAAGACCCAAAACATCCACTGGCAACCAAAATCATCTACTGATGTACTTGACAATTGTTGACCCACTAATCCTGTCAATACATGTAAATAATTGGTGTAAAATGCAGTTTGTCATTTTTTCATGGTCATCAGATATGACCCATTTAGACGTTCAGAGGCTCCATAGTGAATGTAGAAACACCGTCATCTTCTACAACACTGATTCACCAGTAAAACCCATGAAGTTTGATAAATGACAGTGGATGGAGACACTGGGTTTATGTTCAGTTAAGGATATCTTTACTGAAAAAGTCACTTTTTCTTCAGTTTTCTGTTTTGACATAACTTTTAAATTTACTCTGAGTTTTCATGAAAATCTAAATTAAACAGAGGAAATTAAATAGAGGAAAATACATGATTTACAGTGAAAAATGCAAAATGCAGAGGACAATATTATAATAAATGGAAATAAATCAATTACAAAAAGATTAAATAGATAGAAAAAAATATTTGGGAACTGACACAAAAGTAGCAATGGGTTTTTGTGGGTTAACCAGCATTCAGTGTGTAAATGGGTTGTAAACTACGGGCTGGTTTAGGTAACACCTGGGCTCAGTGATCCCAGATTTAGGGCCCAAATAGTCATGTCTGCCCAGTTTGGTTCTTAACTGAGTGAAATAATCTAAAAGTATCCCAGTGTCAGAAATAATAAGAGCTGTTTAAATGAGTGAAATGACACAGTGAAAATGAGCTTCACTGCTTCCTTATACACTGGACCATCCGTCACTAAAGGACAAGACACTATAACATCCCACAATTCATTACATTGGCAAACGCGACTGTTCGTGAAAACAATGATAATGGACAAGATGTAATATGCTAATGCTAATAGGCCAAGCTAGTGGTTAGAGCACCAATGCTAGCACATTTCTGCTAATGCTAACAATTAAGAGATTTTCAACATTTTACATGGTTGAAACTAATCCAAATAATGTCATAAGTGCACATTGTTATGACATAGTATATGCATTATAACTTTCCAGAAATCATGCAGCATTTGCACACAGATAAACAGACTTGGATAAGAGAGCAAACGTAGAAAAAAAAATTGCTACTTTCTCTTTCCATTTTATCAGCATTTCCTGTATACCACCAAAACAGTACCATTAACATTAATGATAGAAAACCCTTATTAAAATATGAAGTTATTAATTTGAGTAAATAGTAATAGGCCCTAAAAGTTTCTGTAGAAACTGGAAAAAGTATAATAAAAGGTCACAGAAGCAAAGGATGTGAATGTCAAGATGAGGCATGCATGGAAAGTAATGGTGTGTGTGAATATTGAAAATGTATAAATTAAAAGGAGAACAAAAGTGAAACTACAAGTGCTACATCACCAGAGATAGTACCTGTTAAGAGTTGAGAATCAGCACCAGGGCCTGGGGCTGCTTTTGAAATAACAATATTAAATCTTATTTACTTTTCCTGTGTTGCCTTGAGCTTAATGGAAAACATCATGAAGTCAAGAGAAGATGTGAAGGAGAATCCACAAGAACGTAGGCTCAGAGAATCCTACTATGCTTCATGTACACTAGATGGACTGTTATGTGGGCCCACTGTAGTGAAAATATGTTTTGAAGGAAAAATGAGCATTCATACCACTGTGTGGTTTAATGTGGGCTATACATGAACAACCCAGGAAAAAACAAAACAAGCGAAATAGAAATTAAGGAATATTTCCAGTTTGCCTTATTCATCTTTTGGCTGTCTGAAAATAAATCTATGAAGCTACAAATGAGGTGCCTTCTTAAAGCATTATCTAATTACATTTTAACCAACAACTCTTCGTCCAACCTGATTGAGCTGCACTGCTCTTTCTACTAATGCCTAGGTCACAAAGATTCTTACGAACGAGGGGTTTGTACAAATCTCCAAGTTCCTACAAAATCTGGAGTTCGTAGACATTCGTGGAGGGAACATTAGTTTCTTACAGCTGTCTTACAAAGTTGGTACAGCTATCGTTCATATCACAAGAGCAACTTGAGGCCTTCCTGAGAAAATGATGTGATTTTCTATTGTACGATGACTGTAGAGTTTTGATGTTCTTCGTTATGTTACCTTGGGCCTTGGGATGTAAACAATTAAATGACTATCGATTAGTCGATAAGAATTTGCTTGATTAAATTACATTACATTTTTATTATATCACATTACAGCTGAGCCCCCCCCCAACACACACACCAACCGAAACACACGCGCATGCACCCCCGCCTAAATATGTGCACATATGCGGGGATTGGTCTAGTCCACGGTCGTCTGGATCATCTGGTCAGTGAGACAGAAGTTAAAACATCCTTCAGGCTCCTGATCCAGGCCATAATAAGGTATGTCGGTCACCCATGGGAAAATAGTGGGTGGGTGGGGGGTTATTTTACAAAGTGTCTATAGGTCCGAACCAGTGAATACTGCCACACAGCTATTTGTCCGTACTAGTTCCAGTTTACATGCGCAGTACACCACTGTGCCAGCATTCTTTTGTGCTAAAATGGGATAGGGTTTGGGGTTAGGGTTAGGCATCCAGGGGCAGCTGCGTAACACTAGGCAACGGCTAAGTGATCATGTACACGGGAAGTGCCAGACAAATAGCTAGCAGCAACATGGGTCCAGGCCCTGACCAATGGCAACAGCCTTTATTTTATTGAGTTTCTCAGCATAATTTCTTTAGTTCTACTACATACATGTCATTGTCTGAGCTGTATTCAATAGTTCAATAAATCAATAATTAAGGAATATGACATGCTTTCTTTTCATGAAGTATATAAACAGTATTTAGCTTTTATTCTTATAGACCCTATTGAAAGTGAAATTCAAGTTCCTAGGAAAATCGCCACTTATCAATTAATCGTTAATCGATCGATAAGGTCAACCAACTAATAATTAATGAATGAATCGATAATTTGCATCCCTACTTGGGACCTTCTTATGTCACAACTACGGCCACTTCACACATTTTTTTTGTCGTAAGGTGGTCGTATGGCACCCCTACAGTATGTGCAACTCACAGCACTTTCAAGTCATTGGTAGAAAGATCTTATGCTTTTTCTGAATTTTTAGATTGGTGTATAAACAGTGGTTGTGTTCTCTCTTTAAAATTCCGTGTCGTAATCATCGCATTCAAGATGGCAATAATGCCTACAAGACTGAAACTTCTACAGCTGCAGCTGCGAGACAAAGAAAAGGAAGATTAAGCAGTTGTGGCTGCTGCCGGGAGCAGCAGAAGAAGATGCAGAGAAGACAGAGACATTGGTGGGTGTGGCCATGGACACAGAGGCGGGACCACTACAGACAGTACAACACTCTGTTCCCTAAAATGTAATTATCTGAGTAATAAATATGCAGGAGCCTAAGACCTGACTCACTACTACCCTCTTGTTATTTTTCTGTATGTAACAGAATAAAGAAATAAGACAGAAGTTTGAGGAACATTGATATATGAAGTAATGTGATGTCAAGTCAAATGATGAAAAGATGACCAGCGTATGTTTTATGTGTTTGGGATCATGTGCTGTCCATGGTGCTGAATTACACAATCCTGTAGAAAATATAGAGAATATGCAGGGCTTCTCAAGCAGTCTTTTCTTACATTTGGTATCGGCATGCCTCGCTGAACCTTTATTGTAATAGCAGTCATTTTCACCAAAAGTTCTACAAGTTTCTATTCCGTTGTCAAATCGTAATTGTATTTTTCTTTTTTGCTTTCCTGTCCTTTCCTCCTCTTCATCCTGGAGATCTAGCTCCTCATATTCCTCTTCCTCCTCCCCATGGTCAGACTCTGCTACAGACTACTCTTGTGGTTCTGGCAATGGTGGTGGTTGTGAGTTTCTCCTCTCCTCATCCCCATCCTTCCTCTTCCTCCTCTTTCCTTACAGCCCTCTGCCTTAGCCCTTCCCCTCCATCTAATCAAGAATCAGGACAACACTACCCTTTCACGTGTACGCTCAAAACGGAGGTGTAGGGGTCAAGGGCAGGGCCAAGGGGTGAATTGGGATTCAGCCAAAGTAAATGTCCAATTAAAAAAAACAAAACAAAACATATTTTTCATTTGAGCATTACTGATGCTACTTTAGACTTTTATTTCAGTCTTCACTGTGTCTGTTGAATGGCATGTGGAATAAAGTTCGTGCAAGAAAATGACATGTGTCATCAGTGGGAGGTTTAGCTATCTGCACAGTTACAACTGGGGAAGCAGCGAAGGCAGAAAATGCTCACATTTCACTGTCAAATGAATCATTCAAGTTAATCCTTAAACATGGGTGTGTCTTTATGTATTTGTCACAGCTCGAGAGCAGTGACAGTTGGGTGTTAAAAAGTTTTATTTGTCCAACAACCTTAATCGAACCAACAATTCTGAAAAATCTTACTCTTATTTTGTCAGTGCAGTCATTAAAAAGAATATGCACAAAGGAAGCGTGACGACGAAAGAACACAATTACAAGTATCGAGTTAAATAGCTGATTCAAAATACTTTGACATATTGCAACCTTTGATTTTTTATGCTCTGTCACTTCCTTACACAAACCTGGCAGACGTAGAAGGGGCTGGAATAGCTTACACACAACCACACATCCACACACACACAAATCTCTCTCACACACTCTGTAAATGGATTTATGCACAGTATTAAAAGCTAATAAGTCAGACAAAGCTGTACACCAGTGCACACGGCTGAACAAAGAGACTCACTTGAATGGGCTAATATTCAATCATTTCCTGTCATTTTGATAAGTTTGGAAAACACTGCTGTAATAGCCTATTCAACATATTTCTTCACACCGTTTGCACAAGCAATCTCTGGAATTAATAGAGTAACAGGCACAGCTGTTCACTTTTGCTTTTGTGGTTGGAGCCATAGATTAAATCTGCAAATATTATTATTCACTATGACTTACTCATTTACCTATGATACGGGCTTTCATTTTGAAAAAAAAAACAAACAAAAAACAATAAAATAAAATAAAGTTCTCAAGCAAACTTTAAAATGTATGGATTTTGGTTTTAGGTTGGAAATGGAATGGTACAATTACAAAAAGAATAAACACAAAAGGCGATAACTGAAAAACATTATGACTCAACCCAAGGAATATAAATAAATGCTTCAAGATGATGCATAGTTTGAGCAGTACCCTTAATACCTTTACTTTCAACACAGAAGTGATTGCTATCAGAGTTTCAGCTTTTCAATTTCTGTTTGTGATGTCTAACAGACCTGGAAGTATAGCAATAAATTCATAGCTCTCTCCGCCAAGGTTACACAATTCAGAACTGTATCAAAGTCGACAAAGTGACAAACAACGTTTGCTGCTAAAAGCATGACTTTTTAATGCTGTCCAGTTGCGTAAGAGCTTTTTAACTGAAAAAACGACTAAGTCAAACTTTGGTTTTGAGGTTTCTTCTTCTTAATTTACCATCAAAAATGCTACCCACAGGAAATGCATTGCTTGTTCACATTTCAGTTAGTTTCAGTTCAGTTAAGTTCATCACTTAATTGTTGCTGAAGGCGTTAAAATTATGCATTTTGTCTCCAAGGAGCATGTTGGAAAACAGCAGCACACGTCATGTCGTCATGCATCAGTACAGAGCATGTCAGTGCATGTTTCTATTTTATTGTATTTAATGGTGACTGTGGCATGGCTTAATTAACAGTCTAGGTTCAGGGATACACTCTTTTATGGTCACTTTGTCAGTTTAGGCCGTATATAGTCATAAATTCTTGGCGCTTCAAGGCAGACAGACATGACAGACAACACATTGCTCCCCTACCAATCATGCTTGCCAGCTTTCACGACATGTGAAGCAGGTGCTGTCTGGGATGAAAACAAACAATGATGGTGTTTGAAGTGTCTTGTATACTATATGTCTGTGCTCAGAAAAGACTTGAACCCATAAAGACCCAAACATCCACCGTCGACATAAACCATCTACTGATCTAAACTGTTTAATAACTGCTGATCCACTAATCCTATCAATACATGTAAATAATTCAGCTAAAAGGCAGTTTGCCGTCTTTTCATGGTCATCAGATATGACCCATTTGGACGTTCAGAGGCTCCGTAATTACTGTGGAAAACAATGTAATCTTCTACAATATTGATTCACTAGTAAAACCCATGGAGTTGGATCAATGACAGTGGATGGAGGCATTTGGTTTATGTTCAGTTAATGATATATTTTACTGAAAAAGTAACATTTTCTTCAGCAGGTATAATAATTCTCAACTTTAATCTGAGCTTTTATGACTATCTACATTGTCATTGAATTAAATATAGGAAAATACATGACTTAAACTAAAAAAAAAAACACAAAATGCAGAGGATAATATTATAATAAATGGTGATAAATAACTTAAGAAAAGTGAAATGTAAATTAAAAAAAAAAAAAAAAACATTTTGGAAGTAGCACTGGGTCTTTATGTGTTAAAACTAAGAAAATGACTGTGGGCTTGTTCTAGGACCACGCAACATGGACAGAATGGATTGTCGATCACTAAAACAATACATGGGGTTCTAATAACGGCTTCTTTATCATGCATGACTGTGTGCTCTGTGAGTATGTTGTGGAAAGCCCCAGATGTGTCACTAGTGGGTTTTCTAAAATTACACCCTACACCTGGGAAAATAACTGAATCTATGGCATGACACCTAGTTGTCATTCTTGACATGACCAAGTCCAGTCCCAGTGTCCGCCCTCACAGACTCATGGACTTTGAGCCCCATCACTTGCAACCCTTGATGAACCCGTTTACGTCCACTTTCTGTGAATGGGGACAATGTACAGACTTTACCTGAGGAGATTACTCACAATTCATAGTGTTATGACAGCAAGTGGGGACTTAAGTCGTAAGATTTGTGACTTGAGACTTACTTGACTCCCAATTATGAAAGCCTTGACCCAGCATAGTATTCATTTGACTTGATTTTGACTTGTTGAAGTCATTCATCTCAACAACATATTAAGAAGTAATGTTAAACTTTTGAAATGTGATTGGGTGCTTTCTAATGCAATGTGTGTCAATCATCCTACGGCAGCAACCTATCAAAATAAGAGACACAAAAGCAATGAATAATGAAGTACACTATTAAAATTGTACTCACCATTGTCATTCATTGGGAATGCTTGAAAAGGCTAAACTTTTCATATAAGTTAGATTATTATGCCTGCCTAGTACCTATGTGGCTTATTTCCATCTCTAGGTATGATGAAAAAAATCCCAGGGGAAGCCCCAAAGTAAATGCTAAACAGGAGATGGTATGAAGAAACCCCCCAAAAAACTAGATGATTATTTGATAATTAAGTCCCTAACCTACAAACATTTACTACTAGGACTATTTTTTGGAGCCTAAATGATGATTTATATATATTATTTTAATTTAATTGTGTTTATTTTCAACTGTATGGCAACTGAATTGGTCCTAATATTAAGTTGATCTCATGTCTTCATTGCTCATTTGTTTGAGTATAAGTAATATGACATGATGTCGATGATATTTTGACTTAAGATACAAGATTCTAGTCTTTGGTGTAACATTTCAGGCCAAAGGCTGAACTGAATTAGGAGAAGTGGCTCAGATCCTCAAATAAACAGGTCTTCTGCTAAAGTATTGGTTCCAGAACAATCAGTTGACCTTGATTACAATATTTAATATCTTATCCATACACTTGGAGATTACAACGCCAACTGGTGAGGTCTTACATTAACCAAATAATAATTATGTGACACAAGACAGTTACATTTATGGCAAAAGCTGAACTATGGATGCAACACACATGTATTTTTGTATCTCTTTTGTTCTTTATATTGTCAGAAATAAAGGTGGAAATGAGGAAAAACTCACCAAACATGTCGTAATTTCTCCTTTCACCGCCACTAAATCCACTCTACTGAACGACAACGCCAACTGCAATAAACATTCGGTTTGACAACATCAAGGAACTAATATAATTGTCTCATAGTGATACACGTGATCAAACATTAAGCGAATTAGCAACATTAGCTGTTACATTGGAATCTTTTGTCAAAATACCCTTGGTGACATATAGCAAAGGGCTGTCCCCTTTCTTTTATACCATTTCATGCCCTCACACCCTTTTACATGCATTATGTGAACCCAGAATCACACTAGTCTTGGAAACCCTGACTGTCGATAACCAAATTCTTGCATGTTTTTGTCTCGTGCTAAGTGAGCGCTCACAAGTATAACTGAACAGTGACCACCATCGTATTTTCCAGAAATTCTCCTTTCAGATGTTTTATGGTCATGTATAAAAGGCCAAATCTTTTCTGAGCGTCATTACTGGAACCTGCAAACCTTCCCAAGTATGAAAAACTAATGAAAACCGACAGTGGCAGTAATCACTTCTCAATATCAGAGCCAACGATGCCTTTGTGTTGTCTCTGGCCTATGATGTAATCACTTTCTTCTTTGTGCTCTCAGGCTGAGAAATTGGGTTGTCACTAAGGAGAGCAGTGCAGCTTTGAGTATAGAGGGAAGTCAAGGAAATTTACATTTGAACAGCCCATAGTCTTAATAGGGCTCTAAGGCCCCGAAGTCATTGTAGATTTCTGGAAGAGTTACAGTGCAGTTCAGTCTTTTAAACGAAATGTCTTTGGCAAAATGCAGGGTTACAAATAGACCTAAGATGCAATTTTGATATTAATAATCTCACTTTACAGGTTGCACTCGACCACCCCAGTGATTCAACTGACAATATAAGCTGTAAGTATAGAATACTATTTCCATGCATAAATAAAGTACTGAGATACTCTCCAGAAACACAACACTCAAATGTAGGGTCCGGAGGCAGGTGGTAGCATCAGTACAACTAGAAATGCCACTAGATTTATACAGTTCTCAGAAGCCAAATGGTAGTTGTTGTTTTGTCAATTAATTGATCACGTAGCATTTGTTAAATCTATCATATAAGCACTTTAACACAGTTCAAACACAACATTCTGACACAAATGGTGCCAGACACAAGAAACTCCGCCCCTTGAACATATTGTTGCTTATTTTTTATGGATCCAGCTGATGTCATCATGTCTATGAATGTAGTGATGTCAGCATATCAATTGCCTCTGTATATGTGCCACGTTTGAAGTAGACTGAAACAAAATGATGTTTTTATAGACATTTGAAGTTTCACCTGTTATAAGTAAATGAAATAAAAAAGCTTTTAAAAATTCCTAAAAAAAAAAAAAAAAAAGAACCTTGACCTTCTGTTGTTAAATGTAATCAAATCTATTTTGGGTTACTGGCAATCTAAAAACCCAATTTGGTATCAATTCACCCAGTAGTTTTGCTGCTAGAGTGTTAACAAACAAACAAACTGAACCAAAAACAATACCCCTGGCCTCCCCTCTGGGTAATTAAATGAAACAAAAGATGAGCAAAAGATGCCATCATCATTCATTGATTGGACATGCAAGACCATGCCATTAAGGACTTATCTTTGTTGATAGTCTTACAAGAGAAAAGTAGAAGAAAACAGACAAATGAACTGGAATTAATATGATGGGAAGATGACAGGACCTGCTGAGGATGAACAGGAACAGATTCATTGGTAAAATCAATCCAAGTTCAGTGAAATGAGAGAAAGATATGTATTCAGCTGTTTACTGGGATTACTCACAATTTCTGAACAAACATTCAAGTGAATCCTAAATGAGCTCACATAACATTACCAATTAAGCTTAAAAGAATTTGACATTTGTCATTGCAAGTGTCAAAGGAAGAGCAGAATATGAAATAAATACACATGAAGAAATGAGGAAACAGAGAAATAGCTGAAACAATCAGAACAAATATTACTGTGGTAGTTTTTAATACTGCTGAGCAGAAGACAGAACAAAATGCAGGCTGATTAATCCTAATAGTAGCATTACTATTTGGGCAGAATACATTAACAATCCCCAGGGGATTAATAAAACATACCAATAGACAGTTTTCATCAAAATAGATGAACCTGTCAAAAAAGAATTTCTGTCACTGGTGACAGACCATAAAGTCTGTCTGTCTGTCTGTCTGTCTGTCTGTCTGTCTGTCTGTCTGTCT
>JAPQRP010000005.1:42009865-42034228 GCA_037367295.1 Apogon hyalosoma | reverse complement strand
TCCACTCACTGTTCATGCAGAGGTGGACCTTACAGACCCTGTAGACCACATTGGACCTGAGATTGTTCCCTCACTGTAACTGTTGCTGCCACTGTCTTGTAATGTGTGCAGAAATTACCAAAAATAGTTACTTGCCTGATAAAGGGTTGAGAACGGGCTGATCACCGGTAGCAGCTAAAATCAAGACAGACCTGTCTTTATGTATTCAGATATTCTATTATGTTTTACATTTGTGCTAATGCTAAAACACACATGGGTTTACAAATGTCTACTACACAATACATGGTGGTACATCACACTGGTTATTATGCTACAGTGCAGACATCAATTCTGTGACCGCAGGCTGGTCTGCTCCCTCTAGGCATTTCTGCCCTGTAGAGTGAGTTTGAGCAGTCTGGTATTTTGTAGAAATAATAATCTCCTGGTGCTTCAGGAACATCCCTTTGATACATCATGTTTTCTTATGGTTGCAACAACACTGACAAAGAGTGAAAAATACTACGTGTGCCATGTACAGCAACAGCGGTTATACCAAGTGACACAAATGTAAGTGTTGTGCCAAGATTTTGTATTGTTTTTATGTCTGTAATAGTCTGCACCGCTGAGTGGTGAGGGCATATTTCTTGCCAACAGAAAACAAATTGACCTAGTTGTTAGGCATATCATTTTGTTTCCCAAGTTAAGCTGGCATGTTCACATGTTGGCGGGAACCCAAATGGCTTTGAATTTTCTTTTTCAACATTAGCATATTGCTGAATAGCACTACATGGAGAGAAGACAGTCAATGCGTTGTCATTCACTGCAATTTGTCATTTAATATTTAGGCAATGCTATTATACTGTCTCAGATTCAGACTCTGTTGTATTGTCATTCAATCAATGGTACATGATAGAATGAAATACAGTTACCCAGGTCTCAGTTTGTAGCATGAGAGAAAGAATAAAATATAAAACAGCATATATAAACAGTAAGTAGAGTAGAATAAAACTATTTTTAAAAATGCAAAAGAAATTTACAAACATAAAAAACAATAAAATCAATTTTTAATACGTATCAGATTTCACCACATGCAGCAACAGTAAGGGCGCTTTCACACAGCGTACTTGAGGTCGTATCGTACTTGGATACATTCGCAGTGGTTTCCCGCAGGCGATGCATTCACAAGCACATACTGTGGCCCGTGCCCGAGTACGAATGGGTGTTACAGGGCCGAAACAGTAGGTGGCGGTGTGGATGGAATTCTGTCGCTATCCAACGAACGCGGAAGTCAGAAGAAGACAAACCCTTACGTCATCAACTGAGCGACTGTTCTGATCACAAGCGATACTTTAACATCTGTTAACCTTTGAGGCAAAGTGAAGAAGAGCGACCTTCGCTGTCCCTGATATATCACAGTGGTTCGGTCGATAAGGCGAGCCTGTGCCAAGCGGATCTGAGGCTTTTTCAGGAAACAACGGAGCGCCGTCTATGGTCTCATGGTGATGAACTCACTTCTGTTGTCGGGGTGGCGATTAGGTCACTTCCGGACTCGGGCACGGATTGCATTCACGCAGCAACGTATCGTACTGGAGTGCAGGCAGTCCGCACCCCTCAAAGACTTGAACAGCTGTATTGATCAGTATCTACTGAACTACAGTTTTGAATAACTTTTGAAACTCTAATCCTATCAATACATGTCAGTAATTCAGGTAAAATGCAGTTTGTCATCTTTTCATGGTCATCAAATATGACCCATTTGGACGTTCAGAGGCTCCGTAGTGAACGTGGAAACACCGTCATCTTCTACAACATTGATTTAAGTGAAGAATTTATTTAAGTCCCCTCTTCTCCAATTCTCTCTGTTTTGATATATTGCACCTTTGTATTTACTCCGAGGTGTTATGAAAATCTAAATTCCCAGTAAATTAATCAAACACGTAGCTTGCACTGAAAAAATGCAAAATACAGAGGATAATATAAATAAGATCATAGATAAATGATGAAAAAAAGTTCACTGTAAAGACAAAAATCATCTAGAAATTTCCACAAAAATAATTAAGTAAATAATAATTAATTAAAAAAAAAAAAAAAGTAAATGTGTTTTTCAGAGCCTCTCCTGCATGTTGTCCACTGTGGCTGATTCTCTGGTTTGTCAGAATGAGATGAAAAGGATAATCTGGATTATCCCTAATATCCTCCACTTTATTCAGTGTACGTTTCTCCGCCACAGTCCCCACTGAGTTCAGTTTCTCTCCAAACACTATGTTCACCAGTTTGTCCAGCTGTTTTGTGTGTGTTCATTCGGTGCTGCCTCCCCATCCGACCTCTGGTAAAACATGTGCAGCATCTTAAAGCAGACATTAACAGATCTGAACCTCCATAGGAACAATATCCAATTCATCCCATTTGACAGAGTGCATCTGTGTTCAGGGAACAGTTAAAGTTTTTTTTTGTTTTTTTTGTTTGTTTGTTTTTTTGGCATTGGAGGTTTCCAGTATGAGGCAGTTTCTCTTATGACCCGATACTGTTTCATGCTGTGGTAGAAAAAACTTTTTTTTTCTTTTTTTTTCTCCAATCTTCTGTGTCAGTACATCCAGAGGTGGTTGAATTATTGTCCCCTCTCAGACCACATGAGTTTCAGTATCGTCCTGGTCATTTCTGGTACTTCCTAAACCCAGTTAATCCAAGTTGGGAGCATCAGAACTAAGTGACGTTTGTCATGTATAATGGTTGTTGATGTTTCATTGTAATAATAATGATATGAAAATTATATTTTCTATTGTAAAGTTTAAGATTTTCTTGCAGGAAGACCCCCACATCCCAGAACTAAGCCACTGAAAACCAAAAGAGATCCCTGAAAACACTTGGAGGTAATTATGGATTTTTTTTTTTTTTCCAGTGATGCCAAAAAATCTGTACAGCACAGCAGCTTTACATGATGAATGGGAATTATAACATCTTTAAAATATTGATATACCTGCAATGAATGTCAACATTTTTCCATTTTTCAATGTGTGTTTTTCAGCTCAGATGCTATATCATGGGCTAGCTTTTACATATAATATTAATATGATACATTTCACAGAATTAAAATCTTGGTCCAGCAATGCAACCATAATGGAGATATTAATTACTAAGAATGAAAGATACTTTGGAGTAAAAACTTAATTGTCTTTTTCATTCAATTTCAGCTATTTGCATTAATACATACTGCAAATTATCCTTAAGGTTTCTTGTATTTTCCTTGGGTGAATATACTCGTTTCAACCCAGTCCTATAACATAACGGGTGAGGAATACAAATATTAATAATGAAATTCAGATGTAAAGGCCAAACGTCAAAAATAGCAGTGTTAAGATTTGCCAAGTTCACATGAACTGAAATAACCTTTCACATATTTTTTTTTTCCCCACAAAAATCCATGACATGAGCAGGCAAGGTTGAGATAAGTTGGTATATGGAATGATCCCCCACTGAAACTTCACTTATTGAAAGTTTGTGAGTTTGTGTCTGGTTCAGGGGTCTGTAAAACTTATAAGGATTTAAAGGTACAGAAATAACTTTTAACTCGGTTTGACCTTTGCCGCTCGCAAAGGAACTCTCACATGGTAAGCCGCTCATTTCTATTACACTTTGCTTTTTGAAATCACAACAAATCACCACTCGACTCAATGGTTTTCTCATATTTCCCACACGCGTTGAAACCAATCTCTGTTACAGCTGCACCTTTGTATTGACAGCTGGCACCAGCAAACTATGCATCACTTATGTAACATGCCATTATTACCACCAAGCTTCACCACTTGTTGTTCTGTGCTCTATTTACTAAAGATACACAGCAGCGGTGGATTTCTTCATGGTGGCATGTGGCTGCTGTTTGCCTGCCTGCTTCCACTGTACCCCGCAAGCTCCAGGAAATATTATGCAGATTTTATTTTAGAGCAGTGTACTGTATCTACTAAGAAAAGCAAACATATAGGTAAATCCATAACTCCTGGTTCTTCCTGCCTCTGGCACTTAGAACAAATCCACTACCGGAGCTGCTTTCCCAGAATCCCCCTGGAACACACAGCAAGTACACAAACACGCCTGATGAAATAGTGGTGGCTTTTAATAGCATGCTAAATGATAGAGCCAAAAGACGCTTGGTTTGCAGCAACACACTACGCAAGTCCCTTTGTACAGGACACAGATTCATTCAAATTAGTCAGACCCCATCATTTTGAATTACAGAGCTGAAAAACCTACATTTTGACTGTTTTTTTTTGTTTTTTTTTACCCCAAGAATGATTTATTTCTTTGAAACTTTTAAAGTAAGTGGGAGAGTGTCCACTGTTGCAGGAATATAAACATTTTTAAGTTGTATGCCAGTTCCTGATTTAAAGGACAATGTACAGAGTTTGGTTTTACATACAGGTGTCTTTTAAAGCTAAAATCACGGGGTTAAAAATCTGAATTTGAGGACTCATACCTTACTGCGGCAGCTCAGTTCAAATAGTGTTACCATTTTATAACATGCTAAAAGATAAAGGGCAAACTTACTTAGTTTGCAACAACAGTCCCTTCTCTTGTACAGTTGCCACAGTCACGACATGACCATCATTGTGAATTTCAGACCTAAAAATAACCCCAGTCCCCAGTATTGATTGTTGTAGGAATATTAACGTTTTTCAGTTGCTATATTGCCAATTCATCTGAAAGACGAAGTAAAGTTTTGCTCTCAAGACATTTGACTTTTAAAGTTAAAGGAGATGAAATTGTGGGTTAAATTACACCTAGAACCTGCAAATACATACCACACCTTCCCTCTGCAGCTTTGTCTTTGTAGAAAAAGTCCGAAAACGAATGGATGAATCCACAAAGAATAGGATTGCACTCGCTAATTGTGCAGGGAATTGTGCAGCGTTAGCACCTGCAGTCTGTAATAGTTTTTGCACACGTTCACAAAAGGTTTTGCGTGAATATGTTGGCACAAACACACCCATAAAGTTTTGCACCTGAATGCAATTTGCTGTTGTTTTACACCAGAGTTTATAGTGTTTCAGGTGTTTCTCTGCGCTCTGGGATTGGTCCACAATGAAAACACAAAAACCTATCACATTACATGTTGTTAATAAGCAGAGATGTGCACATACACTCATGGAAAAAAATATTAGACCACCCCTTGTTTTCTTCAGTTTCTTGTTCATTTTAATGCCTGGTACAACTAAAGGTACATTTTTTTGGACAAAAATAATAATAAAAATAGCTCATAAGAGTTCCGTTTCAGAGCTGATATCCATCTGTTTTCCATGTTTTCTTGATAATAACCAAAATCACTTCAGTTCTTACATAAATATCTGTTATTGTACTGCCAAAAACAGTGCTTTTAAGCATTCCATGTTGTCTTTTCTGTCTGTTTTAGTCACATGATACACACAGGGGTTAGTACTGGATTGCATAAACATTGTTTTTGATGACTTTAAATGGTCTAATAATTTTTTTCTGCGACTATAGAGCTCTTCATTTCAATCCCACATTTCTGCTTGTATAGTATTCCACATATGTAACACAATCTACTGAAATGTCTGTCAAAATAGGATCAAGCTAGCAGGCAAGTTTGAAATGTGTTTGAGTGATCACTGATGACACATCGGTGATTTTGCAGAAACATTCATACTGATGTTCTGTCGTGGCATCTCCAAACTCGTCTCAGAAGTGGTTTACACATGCTGCAGCAGCTGTACCTTCTAATACAGCAGATCAGTTAGGATCTGATGGTTATTAATGCGGTGCCTTCTGTTGTTATTATGTTCTGAGATTGTAGAATAATACAGATTTATTGATTTGTAATAAAGCAATCTTATCATCTTTTCATTTTACAATATCCCAATGTTATCTCCTATCTCTTGAACCCAAGACCCATACTGACCCCACCCCTCAATATCTGACTTGAGGTTTATTGTGTGATATGAAAAATCAATTCCATATAATTCAAGCCGAAAAAAAAAAAAGAGGGAGAGGCAGTGAGTCAGAGTTGAGTTTGTATGCAGTTAACATCAGTTTCCTGCAGCTGGTATTTGCACCAGCCAAACTTTGTGCATCCATTGGCTTTGGTCTTTTGTAACAAGGCTTCTATGCATATATAGGGGGTGATTTTGTGCCAGATGTATGAAAATCTATTGCTTTTGTGGATCTGCCCTAAATATAAATATAAATATAGATGACCTGAAGTAGTTTTGTGCTGTCATAGAATACTGAAGCTACATGGGAGGGAATCATGTTGGTAGTTGAAGCTGTCAAACACATACTCAGCCTCCACATGCCAAAAAAAAAAAAAATACAAATACTTGCGATTAGGTAAGAGACTTTCCGAAGTGTGAAAACATGCAAAAATTAAAAAAAAAAAAAAAAACACAAAAGATGCATAAGTCTCCTCTTGGACCACAAGAATTGCAATATGCTGAAAGATAATTTTGGATTTTTTGCCTGTTGATGCTGAAAACTGTCAAGCATTGCAGCTAGTTTGTATTGAGGTGCATTAATTGTCATACACATTTCTATTGCATCTCTTTCATTTACCTGCAGTAATACAATGTCCTACAGCCGAATGCAGAAAATTGTTATATTACCCACTGTACGGTGTCATCAACTCAGTCAAAGCTGCTACTCCATCAATGTCATTGTTGTTTACTACTCTGCTGCATTGCGTCTTATTTAGGTGCAGTGCTCCGTCCCGTAGACCTCATCTCGCAGCCGGTCTGTGTGAACATTTTCAGCATCAACTTTATATTTAACAAGCTCACACTGCTGTTGGCAAATCCCCAAACATCTACACACTATACTCACATGTACCTACTAGCATAGAGGTCATACTATTCAGGGAGTCCTTGGAATTCATTTCTTTGCTTTTAACACACACACACTCGCAACACACAGCATCAGATGAGAGTTTTCTTTGCAGAGCAGAGGCAGGCCTGATTGGAACACGTGGAATATATATATCTTTTTAAATTTCACCCAGGTTCTTTGTTGATCATGCATTGCACGTTGACCAAAAGGTCAGATCAATCTCTTTGACAGTTGCAAAACTAAATTTTCAGTGTCACCAAATGATAGTTTACAATGCCCCTGTGCCTTCATAACAGTAATCTGTAGAGCATTTCTATGAAACTGTGATTGCCCACTGTTTACGTTCAGTAAATACATCATGCCCTTGATGCAAACCAGGTATGATGTGGACAACCTACAACATGTGAAACATTTAAGCTGAAAAGCAAATAGTTTATATAAATGATTTTCTTACTGTAAAACAGACACTGCAAGTATTTCTTAATGTTGTTCTTTTTACTCAGCCAGCTCCAGCACAGTCATAATGTATGCATATTAAAGTCATAACAAAGCATCTGCGATATATAAAATGTATATGAATGTTAAGGCAATTAGTCATTATATTGCAATAAGTTCAAGCCTCAGAAATGACATTCATGTATGTACATTTCATCAGCAATGTTTTGTTGTGAATCTAAACCAAGTCACATGACCTTTTAATCCAACTTAACCAACTACACGTCATATGCAGTAAGTTTTTCTTATACATGTGAGGACAACAACCTCACTCTCAACATGGACAAGACCAAGGAGATGATAGTGGACATGAGGAAGGAGAGGAGCCCTCATCAGCCACTGCTGATCTGGGGGCAGGAAATGGAGAGGGTGAGCAACTTTAAATATCTGGGGGTCCACATCAGCGAGGGCCTCACCTGGACACTAAACACCACACAGCTGGTGAAGACAGCTCAGCAGCGGCTGTACCTCCTGAGGAGGCCGGACTGAAAGACAGCACAGAGGCACTACTCATGGCTGCACAAGAACAGGCCCTGAACACCAGAGCAATAGAGGCTGGGGTCTACCACACCAGACAAGACCCCAGGTGTAGGGAAGTCCCTGAGACAGTCCAGCACATCACAGCAGGGTGCAAGATGCTGACAGGCAAGGCATACATGGAGTGGCATAACCAGGTAGCTGGCATAGTGTACAGAAACATCTGTACCAAGTATGGACTGGAGGTCCCAGGGTCAAGATGGGATACACCCCTGAAGGTGATAGAACAAATGAGCCAAGATCCTGTGGGACTTCCAGATCCAGACTATCAAGATGGTGATGGTCAATCAGCCTGACAGATGGTGGTGGATAAACATCAGAAGACAGTGGTAGTGATAGATGTAGCAAAACCAAGTGATAGCAACATCAGAAAGAAAGAAGACAAGAAGCTCGAGAAATACCAAGGGCTTAAAGAGGAGAGAGAGAAAATGTGGGGTGTGAAGGCAACAGTGGCACCAGTAGTGATCGGGGCACTAGGGGCAGTGATCCCCCAAGCTGAGAGGATGGCCCCAGCAGATACCAGGAACAACGTCAGAGATCTCTGTTCAAAAGAGCACAGTCCTAGGAACAGCTAAGATTCTGATAGATAGATAGATAGATAGATAGATAGATAGATAGATAGATAGATAGATAGATAGATAGATAGATAGATAGATATCACTGTTAATCTCTGACAGTCTTGCACATTTAATGTCTTATTTATCTCAGGGAGTTTTGCACATCATGTACCATTTACCTCTGACAGTTTGCACAATTACACAGATATTGCACATGAAAACTTCCCAGGCTGACCATAATGCAATGGTCGAATTGGACCAATAACGGTTTACTTTTCGATATAGTCTCCCCTGCAGTCCACACACTTCTTCCACCCGTGGTATAGAAGCTCTCATCCTGATCCTAAAAAAAGTCCTCAACAGCAGATACTGCTTTCCACCAAGTGTTTTTTTTTTTCAAGTTAGGGAAGAGAAAACAGTCAGATGGTGCTAAATCAGGAGAATATGGAGGGTGATTAACCAGTTCAAAGCCACAGTCGTGCACAGCAGCCATTGCAACCACAGACTTGTGTGCAGGAGCATTGTCCTGGTGAAACCGGACCCCCTTTGTCAGTTTTCCGGGCCGTTTTGACTTGATTTGAACGGGGGCTGTTCTGTTGTTCTGTAAGAGCGGGGGTGTTGGAGGAGACTGAATGAGGTATGCATGGATCGGAGTTGGAGCCAGGGTAGGAGCCCGAGCTGGTGTCCGAGCCAGAGCTGGGCGAATTGTTGCTGTGCAGCACTCACCCTCGGGAACAAGCATTGTGCGTGCCGGTATTCTGGAGGGGTGGCTTCGGGGGGATGTTTGAAGAAAGGGGTTGGGACTTCTGAATTGTATAGTTTCTAAATGTAGCTTGCTTGAACCGTTTTTCTAAGATCTCGCACCCCACCTTTAAACATCTGTCATACATGACCATGTGGTGGACACGGTAGACGTTTTCTTGGGTGATGGCTGTGGCAGGACATACGGACCTTGGGTCATTTTCAAGGTTCTCCCTGCCACTCTTGAATTCAGCTGCCCACTTTTGCAAAGTTGATAAAGCTGGAACATCATCCCCTAATGTAGTAACCATGTCAGCATGGATGTCCTTGAGGGCTAACCCCTTTTTTGGCAGATATTTGATAAGGACGTGGTGCCAAATTTTATCCATTGTCACAAAATGTTTCCAGTACTACTTTTCCAAGTCCTGAATTATTTATCCAATGTGGATTTATCTGGAAGGAAATCATGCAGTATCAGGAAAGGTTGAATTTAATGTGTGTAAATACCTCAAGGTTGATAAATGACATATTTAACTATGATTAATGTTTGATCTACAAGTTTACCAATCATGGAAATAGTCTAATACTCCTGAAATCAGAAAATGAAACTGCACAACACATTCAACAGTGTTATAGTTGATTTGTCTATATCTTCAGGAACAGAGTGTAGTGCTGGAATATCAGATGCCAGTGCTTTCAGAAAGTCAAAATTGAGGCTACTCGGCTCCATAATTCAAAGAAAAAAAAACTGAAGCTTTATCCCCTTTTTTCCTCCCTTGCTAATATGATCCCTAGCAGCAGTCCCTCAAGGAAAATACGATTATGCAATTGCATCAAGCAAATAGCGCACATTTTGCAGAGGTCCACATTTTTTTTTAAAAGGGGGCATATTCACTGCAGTAATAGACTATTTCCTCATGAAATATGTGAGGCTTGCATGACTTCATAATTGCTGCATTTTTCCACATAAAGTTTAAAAAATATTGTATTGTTACTTGACACAAGTATTGATGTAATATGAGCAACGTCATTAGCTTGCATGTCCACAGAAGGTAAACTAACCGCAAACCTCAAAAAAATCCTGCAAGATGATGAAAAATGCTGCTCAATTTCCGACAAAAGTATCTACAAAAGACAGAACAAACCAGTACCCGATGTCCTATACGATAGTGGATCATACTAGCTTACACCACAACTGTACGCTGGAACAAAAGACAAAATCGATGCAGGAGCCACTTTTCCAGCGCAAAACATTTGAAAACTGTTTCTGCTGCGGCGATAATAATGTTACATGAACATAAAGGATCTAGTAGCCTTGAAACAGATGGCCTGTTCTACCTCACTTTTGTGAAGCAGGAAGCAATTATTTTATTTTTTACACTTGTGACTCAGGAATATTAAAGCCACGTTTGAGCCATGCTTAGAAAACAAAGAACTAAAACATAACCAGCACTTTCTTCGACGTAGTGCATGCTTACTTCTGTATGTTTGCTTATCGTAGGATGTTATTAGACATTTTTTCAGTTAGTAGTAGCCTAGTTAGAACAGGGTGTGGGGAAAGAATCAGTTTTTTTCATTGAAGCACATGTTTTTCCAGTTCCCGCATATTTTCACAACTTCGCACATTTTTTTTTTGCAAATTCTTGCAATTTCGCCATATAAAATCACATTAAAACCCTGCAAATTCAATCACATAATCAAGGATTTTTTGCCCCAACAACATCACCACTTTCCAACAGGTGTAGGATAGCCGAGGGCAAACTTGCTCACACCTTCTGGTCTTGTACCAAGTTATTTTCTTACCGGTCTGCTATATTTCAGTGCTTCTCAAGGGCCTACAGGAAGGTTTGGACTCTGAGTCCTCTTGTAGCTGTCTTAGGTGGGAAAGATGCTTTATCTGTGTCTAATATGTATGACGCTCAAGTTGTATCTATGGGAATGGGAATTGTCTTCTCTCAATGGTTGCAATAATATAAACAGAATAAGAAGTTTGCTCTGTGAAAAGCATGTATCTTTATTCTGGCTACATTACTTTTTTTTAATACCATATAATTAAAACAGAAATTTTTTTTTAGAATTAAGATGAAACTTTGATTAAACCTGGAAAGAGCTGGGTATCCAATAGCTCAAAGAGAGAGAGAGAAAGTATTTTTTAAGTCATGGTGAACACTTTTTTTTTTCCATTTTGCTTTATTTTTTTTCCAGGCCTGAGTCGCACACATCTACCTTCTAATTTCAAGCTGTGCCCCACATCTCATTGTATTCTTCTGCCTCTCTTCTGTCTGGGAAGCAGCAAGTTCATCTAGTATTTTCCTCTTTAGAAAACTACAAGGAATGGATTCTTTCACAGTGAGCGCTGACTTCATTTTTCACACAAAGAGAGCGAGGATGATACCCAGTGCCTCAGCTAGTAGTGTTTATCAGTGCTATTCGTGTACATTTACATAATGACAGAGTCATTTTATTTGTGCAAAGATCACAAGAGTAGTTAATACTACCCAGAGTGCAGTTTAGACTTGTGTTCCTGCTTTGGGGGACAGCTGTGAAGAATGCCGGTGTCCTGCAGCTGTTGTACCATTTCAGCGACACTAATTGCACCCATTTTGGTTGGACGTGTTCCCATTGCTGTCTCCTTAGATAGAGCAATTTTGTGTTCCTCTTTGGCCCAAGACGGATTCCCCGGTGAAGTCACGATTAAAGTGAATGATGAGAGAGAAGGCCCACATTGAGAGAAAACGAGGAAGACAGGAAACTTTGAAGAAAGTATAAAAAAAATGCAGTTGCCATTAAAATCAGTGTCCCATAAAGATGTATTCACATGAATTAATTTACATTTGTTCTTTATTTTCTAATTAGGGACTAAGCCTGGAAGAGGTAAGGCCCTATTGTTTTTCGTTCATTTTTATATTATTATTATTATTATTATTATCATTCCGCCACCATTTTCACCTGGATTTTGACCCCCTAAACATGCTCAAAAACTCACCAAATTTGGCACACATGTCAGGGCTGGCGACAAATTTTATAAAATGTAAACATTAACCCCATCTGTGCCAAAATGGGCTCTCTAGCGCCATCTATGTAAAAAAAATGGAAACAGCCCTAGCAGCCAGTAGGAATGTCATAGAGACATGGAACCAATGCCAAAATGTTTGTTTGATGAAGCACTACAAATGATATGCTGACACCCATTACGTAACTCTAACAAGAAGTCCACAATTTGCCTTTCAAAATAAAATTTCTAAAATGAACTCGTATGATACCGTTTGTTGTATTGGTTTGTAAATACCACCAAAACAGAGTAAACCCTTCTAGAAAAAAGTGAGCTCGTAACTTTGTCTTAACTATCTTAGTTTTTTTTTATACGCCTGGACAGTTATGATGTATGAAACTCATTTTTCACTTTGGACTTTTTGCCCACATGTTATATATCTATAAGTTCCCAGGACTCACCACAACTCTCCCGTGCAAAAATTTTTGCGATAGAATGTACAGTTATGGATTTATTCAAATTGCTTTATTTTTTACACTTTTTATACTGTAAACTGCCATTTCACCCCCTCAGCATGCTCCAAAACTCACCAAATTTGGTATACATGTCATGGCTGGCAAACACTTTGATAAAATATCCAAATTAACCCCTTAGATGCCAAAATGGGTTCTGTAGCGCCACCTTTATAGACAAAAACACACAAAAACAGCCTTAGTGGCCAGTAGGAATGTTGTACAGACATGAAACAAACACCAAATGTTGGTCTCATTGAGCCCGACAAATCATCCACTGACACCCATGAGCTAACTCCAACAGGAAGTTGGCAATTTGCCTTTCAAATTAAGTCCACATTCCTGCAAATACTGCTTATACATTTCAGACTTTTTTTACACATCAGTTTGTTCATAAGAGTCTGCAGAAGCCACTCGCGAAATAATTTTTGAGATAGGACCTACAGTTATGGAATAATCTCAGTTTCTGTGAAGAGTACTTTTACTTTTGATTTTAACTTTGATAAATCCGCATCTCTGTTAAAATACCTACTTTTCAGTTGATGGTTATCTGACTGGATAGTGTAATGGTTACAGCATAAGGCTTCCACACAGAAGGGCTGTGCTCAATTCCCAGGTGGGGTTGACTTTATTTCCCTTGCATTCATAAACAGAGATTTAGTGCATTGTGGGTATGTGACAATTTGAACACAGAGGAAAGAGCACACGCAGTATGTTTTTTTTCAAAATAAAAGGCTTAAATGTGGTAAATCATGACTTTTAGGATCAATTATTCATACAATTTCAATTCATTATTCAAACTGATTCTCTCTCACACTAAATACAAGCCTTATTAAAAGGTGATGGTAGTTTCAGCAAAGGGCTGGTGTTCTGTAGGGATGTAAGGAGGACAGACACAGAAGGGTGGGAGATGGTGTCGGGATGAAGAGGTGTGACTGGAGCTGAAGTGTCGATGGTCACGGGTGGTGGGACACGCGGTGTGAGGTACCGCCCAATGTTGCTTGCAGCTTTAATTAAAATTGTAATTGCAATTCTACTGTTATGTAAAGATGTATAGCCTATAGTCTTTTATTACTTACTGCTATTATAATTTTTTTACATTATTTGTCTTTTGAGCTATTTTTGTGCATGCACAAAGATAGTGCACTTGTTACACTTTATTCTGTTGCTGCCTTGACCAGTGAATTTTCTCTTTGTGGGAACAATAATCTAATCTATTTATTCTAATCTACTCTACTGTAACATCACAAAATAGTTTAAAAAATTAACATAAATAGTAACACATTACCGACACGGTGGTGCAGTGGACATGTCCAGGGGGTACCCTGCCTTCTCCCATAAGTAGCTGGGATAGGCTCCAGCAACCCCCGTGACTGTAGTGAGGATAAAGCGGGCTCAGAAAATGTATTAATGAATGAGTAACACATTACACTAATAATGTCAAAAAGCTTTCTGTTAGAATATCAGCCTGCTTTTCCATCAGTACGGCATGGCTGCTGTTGCACTTTGCACCAACAATGCATCTACACAGTCTCACTTCCAGTATAATGTTTGGTCAGGGCAGTGGTGTAATGGTCCCTAGAGAAGGGGGTATACTCTATTTTTTTTTTTAGTAGTCCAGAAAAACGCCCTGTGACGCTAGTGACATGTACGACTTTAGTTATTCTTCAAAAATCCATCAGTAGTATTTGCTCACTATTATTACATTATCATGACTTGATCAGGAGCAGTTTGTAGGTTTACTGATCACATTAGCAGCTGCATGAATGTCAAATGTATTCAATATGAAGCAAACATAGGATCACGTTAGCCTTTCATAACATTAGCCTTTCATAACATTAGCCTACTCACACAGTTTAACTATTGGCAACATCTCTCCTCTAAACGTGCAGTCATATGGCCAGTAGTTTAACAGTGACACATTTGGAAACCACCTTAAAAAGTACCTCAAAATTATGTATTCAGTGAAAGTAGTTTCTCTCATTACCTTTCACTCACTTGAAAGATGTTTGTTCTGCCTTCCTCGTTCACGTTTCCAATAATCGCGCATCAGTCACCTGTCAGTGAACCGGGGTGGCACTGGTACCTGAGGTGTCCAATCATGTTCTAGAGGTGGTCAACACTTGTTGGCAATATTTTCCTGGGCATGACCCGCCCTACTCTGCCTCTCATTGGCTTATCAGTCCTCATGCCTAAAGTTAACCAATCTAATAAGTGTAGGCAGCGAGCACTGGCCAATTAGAGGCAGAGTAGGGCGGGTCATGGCTTCACTATCCTAAAGGGAAAAATGGGCAATTTCATTTGCAAATACCACTGAATGGTGCACATCAGGGGGATTTAGAAGTGGGTATACGCAACACTGACTGAAAAATAAGGTGTACGTATACCACCGTATACCCTGGACTACACCTCTGGGTCAGGGTGTCCATTTTCAATACAAGGTCACATTTATGGTGCCATTTTTATATACTTCAGAATAAAAGGAACTTGGTTAGACTTGGGGTCAGAAAAATGGTCAGGAGAACGGCTAAAATACACTGAATAAAAGTGGGGGAAAAAAAGACTTGTTTTTGTTCCAGTTACTGATGGGCTGAAACCAAAAACTTCTCCCTCTCGAATATCGTCATTATTTTATCTTGAAAAGACACATTTTTATATCACTGAACTATGGATGTCACAAATATGCAAAGGGCTGGGGGTCAGAACAGTCAGCATATTGCGTAACCACCATTTGCTTTACACAGTACAACACATCCACACACATAGTTCATGAAGCTGTCAGTTGTGGCCTGAGAAATGTTGGTCCAGTGACGGGCTGAAGTCAGGTCAAGCCCCGGTGATGATGACCAGCATAAAGATGAGCTTCTCTGAGACTATTTCTGACAGTTTGTGCAGATATCTCTTTGGTTTTGGAAACCCGTTGTATCACCAGCTGTCCAGGTGTCTGGTTTCAGATGATGTTACTGCTGAAGATGGTTGATGTGTAGGTCCTGGGCTGGCGTGGTTACATATAATTATTTTCTCTACATGTGGAACTCTTACCCACAGATAAAAGGTGTTTTAGTTCATGAAGTAACACTGGAGAGACCCACATCAACATGTATGTAAGCTATGAAAAATAAACACTGGATAATGTATTTTGTCCTATTTTCTATTTACAATTTACAAAAAATTTACAAATTTTTTTCACAACTTAAGTTATGGTGTTATAAAATTATATATTTGATACAACCATATCTGTGCAAGCATATCATTAGCTATGATATACACTATGTGAACAAAAGTATTGGGACATGTTGAATTCAGGCGTTTCTTTTTTTAACAGGGGTCTGGGATACAAAACAATAACAAATGTCATAATATATAGTTTTATATTTTGACAAATATCATGTTGATTGTTAATATTGATGTTTATATACTCAAATCAACATGACAACTGGACATCTTACAGCTGTAGCCATGATGTGTCCCAATAATTGTGTCCTTATAGTTTAGAAACATCAGTATTTCCTTATAGTTTAATGGGAGATTTTTATTATTAAGTGAGATGTGAAGAAAGTAGATAGTTATTTGTGGTAGAAGCACAAAAAACTTTTTGAAATTTAGAGGTAGAATATTTAAAATCATAATTATGGATAAAAAAAAATCAATGTTGAGAGAAAAGTAAAAAACATCTCTGAAGTATTTTGGAAGCAAAGATAACAACTGAAACGAAACTAACCAATTCAACACAATGATATGTATTCCAGTATAAAACTATATTATGACGTTTATCATTATTGTTTCGTATCCCAGACCCCTGTTAGAAGAGAAATACCTGAATTCAACGAGTCCCAGCACTTACTAATAATATAGTGTGTGACTTGGGGAATTATGCTACGAGGTTAATGATGAGCAAATATGTAAATATGTATAGAATGAATATTACAAATAGAAGATTACATTTTTTATTTCCTGTTCACTCCTGAATGTTTCTGTCTGTTTTTCTTTCTTTTTATTTATGTATTTATTTATTTATTATTTTCCAACCTGGTGGAAATATACTTCTGTAGTTGCATCTTTGAATACAGTGAATCTGGTTGGAAAACAGGCTGCATGTCACCAAGGATCCAAGCATCAAGAATTAATTTGGTTGAAAAGCATGCTCCGAGGGACAATAACAGACAAAATTAAACCTAACAGCTACATCAAAGTGAACAACCAAACCGTCACATAAAAAGTCTTATCAGCAGTTCAATGTTCCCGCTCCTTTTCAGCACCGTGGGAGGATTCTTGACTTTAAAATGGCAGAATATATGTCAAAACGTCACTGAGAAAAGCACCAGCCTTCTCATGCCGTTGACATTTTGAAGCAACAGGCTGCAAACTACTTGTGTGTGTCTAAATAGGACTGCAAAGGTATGGGAAATCCTATACACTGTGTAATTTATTGATTGCACTCTTAATTTCCTGAGCATTACCCACCTCCTCTCGAGCAAATCT
Source organism: Apogon hyalosoma (assembly GCA_037367295.1). Taxonomy (NCBI): domain Eukaryota; kingdom Metazoa; phylum Chordata; class Actinopteri; order Kurtiformes; family Apogonidae; genus Apogon; species Apogon hyalosoma. The sequence goes on along the minus strand of JAPQRP010000005.1, from coordinate 42,017,102 downwards.
GGTCCCACAGAATCCAGCTTGATTAGATTTATTCAGTTAAGCAGGAGCAGAAAATGCTCAAAATCTCTCCATGGTCTGAGGGTATGTTTAAGGTGGCCATGACTAAATACAGGAACATAAAGGCACAAAAAAAAGTTGTTTGCTTTCATTTGGCCTGAATATTTGACGCCTGTTTTTGCTGCGACATCCTTTGGGCAGAATATGGTTGTGGAATTCAAAGCAAATTGCATTTCAGTAATGCAGTTCGAATCCGTCTGTATGCACCAAGTAATGAGGTACTCTGAGCTCAGCTGAGACAAACCTTTTAGTTTTTTGTTTTTTTTTTTTTTTCGCCTGAGTCTGGATCATAACCTGCCACACTGATGATTTCACGCAGCTCTTTTCCCCTCTATGTTCACCGAGGTGTTTGACGATGTGATGAGCACCGTGAGGAGTGTGGGAAGGCTGCCAGTCTTTTTGATGTCAGGGAGATGCTGGCGTGCGAAGGTACATTGCAGAGCGGCATCTAAATTAACAAAGGTAGCTTACTGTTTAAGGACACAGGGATTGTACACCCTGCTTTACTATTCCGTCTCTTGTTTCTGACTGCCACAGGCCCGCTTCCCAACTCATCATTACCTAACATTAGGAGGGGTACAAATCTTGTTAGAGTGCATAAAATCTTTTCTGTTAGAAATTCAAAACTGATATTTGTCCTCCAACAAAATTCAACCCTTTCCCTCTCGCACACTTTCTTACTCCCTATAAAGCAAACTGCCTTTGTCTCCCACTGTATCATCCAGCTTTTGAAGAAATATAGGAAGGTGTTTTTGACTGAAATTCACCGCAAGGTATCTCATTTGCAGCTTGTGTCACTCCTTAGTGTATTCATTATAGTGTGAGGTACAGAATTTCCACGTTACCCTGACAGTACTTGGACTCCACTGAAATTGTGCACAAATTGCACATCTTTTAAATCACCCTTCTCTGGGAAAAGAGGTTTTCCTTTGCATCAGTCTGTGCCTTTCTCTGTATATGTTCATGAAACTAGGCCCAGAGGTGGTTTTAGATCTTTTTTTTTTTTTTTTTCTTTTTTAATCTTTGTAGTAAAAGTACCAACATGATAACATAAAAATCTTCAATCAGACTGCCAGCTGAAATCAGTTTTTTTGTAGAGCCACATTGTATCCTGTTTCATTCTCCAAGAACAGACAACATGGATCAGATTTTGGAAAATTATCTACTCCACAGTTGGTTTAGTTTTGACTTGTATTTCCAGTCGTACCACGATGATGTCAAATCCAATGCTGAGCAGATTCCTTGCTACTTTGGATAACAAGCAGGTCAGTGCCTACTCGCATTTCACAGGGAGGCTTCTGCTATGTCTGATCTTTAAAATTCTGCTTGTTTTATGTAAAAGAACAGCAGCCTCTGCTAGAAAATGCAGAAAATCATCTTTTCATGTGGCATTTTCTTCTGTTGGGATTTAGTCATTTTGATACCATGCACTTCATTATCTGATATCTGTGATGGCTAGAACCACAAAAGGTAATACAACCACAATGCAAACTCTTTCACCTTATTAGTCTGTGAGAACAAGAGGTGTATTTAATTTGCATTTACTTAGTTTAGTGAATTAAGCATCTGATTTTAGCTTAGCTCAGATGGTATGTATTTATTTTAACTTTACCCTGGTTACATGGAGTGCAGATATTAACTCTGTAGGGTAAGTATTCACTCTATTCATTTGTGAATCATCTTTTACATTAAAGCAACAAAAGTTCCTTTGTCTTTGGGATATCACATGTGGCTGGTGGGGGGTCTCCTTCCTGGTTTAACTAAAGGTGTAGCTGAGTGATGAAGACTGGCACCAGCTCATCAGAATGAGCCATAGGCTCAGGTATAATGTGTGGGTTTAGTCTTAGATTTGTTTTGTATTTCATTAGAGGTAGCCTCCATCATGTTGTGTGTTTCTGTGTTTTTCGGTTTGGTCCCTCTTGTGTGTCAGTTAATATGTTGTTTATTTGATGTTACTGAGTACAGTTAAAGCATGTGTTGATGTTTTTTTTTGTTTTTTTTGTTTTTTTTAATATTGGTGGATTTATTATACTTTTGCCTCTGTACTGCTTTTGCATTTCTTTTGGTACATCAAAACCTGTTTTTTTTTCTTTCATTTTATCCCCTTTCCTCATTGTTTTGATGCTTGATCCCTTACCTTGGCCAAAACAACTCCTCTCCTGACCATATCATGCAAAGGCACTCATTTATTTAAAGAAATTCAACTAAGCCAACCAACCCAGAAGGCTTTTATCCTTTATTGATAATGATAGCAGGTAATGCCAGACTTAACTCCTACGTTGGCAAAGTGCGGAGATGTGCATAAAGCTTGATGCCTGGAAAGACAAATGCAAATAACAGTGGAAACACAACCAGTTTGATTTAAGTCTGAACAAAGCCTTCGCATCTGAAAAAGTAGTTCAATAATTGCCCCTTAAGCATAATGGAAAAGTATAAATTTAGATAACAAGTAAATAGTTCTCAAATTTAGACTCTGTACTTATATACATGATATATGCAATATGTGTTTACCTGATTTACATTGTTTAAAGGTACCCTGTATTATCTATTTTAAACTGCAGTCACTCTTGTTTAAAGCGCTATATTAAGGCATAAAATTGCCCAAATCATTTAAAGCACATTCTTTTAGTGCAACATGTAAATGTCAGGTCGCTACATATTGCATTCTGCAGCACCATTCTTCTTTCTCAGGCAGGTGAAATATATTGCATAATCAAAAACTTAATTTCCATCTTGCAAACTTGGTAAACATGGATTCACAGAATAAGATGTGGCAGCAGTGCTGTGTGGTGGAGAGACTTCCAGGAATAGAATAAGCTGGGATGTTTTAATAGGAACTCTGTAATATAAGCTCTTGTTGTTACCGTGGAGCGAGAGGAGGCAAGTTCTTTAATGACAAAAGACGCTGAACCACAAGAGGTGCGGTGTGATTTGGAATGGTGCGAATTCATTATCTTCAGTCCAAAGGTGACGGAGAAGCGCTGCGCAGGTTGAGACTGCATGAGCATGGGTTTGTATTTATGTTGGTTTAGGAGAAAGTCAGTTTAGTCGTTTCCAAGTCATCTGTGAAATGTTTTCCAGTTTTCTTTGCAACAGTGAGCCAAAACATTCAAACAGTACACAAAGAAGATAACCCAAAAGAGCATAAGTGTTTCCTGGTATAATGAGATCTGTGCAAATCATGACATTGTACGCGTCACGCTGACGTCAAAATGTCCCCCTCCTGCTGAACTTCACTTTCAGCTTCACTGATACTGTGCAATTTCATTAATTGATCTTCATTTCCATGTCTTGAATGGAGTGGAAGAAAATTATTGATCAGTTTTGCAACACATTTAATGGTCTTCCAAATATGTTACTCTGTCAGCAGTGACTACATGTAAAGCTTCCTTCCCCGACAGCTGTTCTTGTGATTGCTAGAAATGTGCTCTTTCAATTTTGTTCCTGTGACTCATCTCCCTTCCTTGCTCTTGCAGACTTAGTAGTCCTCTGGTTGTCAACTTCTTTGAAAAAAGTCTGTTTACTTCTGCAAACTTTTCAGATGCAACCCACATTTTACCTTTCATTTTCTACAAATGAGAAAAAGTTTGTTTAAGAAAATGCATTGATGTAGTTGTATGTGTCTCTGTCAACACCAGTGCTGTTTTACTTTAGTGGAGTTAATACTTGTCATTTATACTACCGAAATTGTGTTTTGTTTTGTTTTTTTATGTCTGATGTCTGTTAAAAAAAAAAAAAAAAAAAACGACATGCATTTTAGTATGCAGTGATGTAATATAAATCCAGTCTCAAGTGTATTACTGATGACTTTGACAGGATTAGTCAGCAATGCTGCATGACAGAACTCTGTGCTTCAGGGTTAAGACAGAGACAGAGATCAAACAAACTCGGTGGCACATAAAAGGTGCAATAAAATGTGAAATGAAGGTTCAAAGTGGCAGTTATATACTTTGTCTTCACGGTTCAAAGTCATTAAAGTGAAGCCTTCTTTTTCTAAATCAGGAATGCCGCATGCTGAGCATTAGATGTGCATGACAAAAATAATGTGTGGTAAATGTTACAACAGGCTCCTAACCTTAAAGGTGGGGTACGAGATCTGAGAAAAAAAACTGTTCGAGCAAGCTACATTTTGAAAATACACAATTCAAAAGTCCAAACTCCTTTCTTCAGACATCCCTCCCGAAGCCACGCCTCCAGAATACTGGCACGCGCAGTGCTTGTTCCCGAGGGTTCACGGGTGCTGCACAGCAACAGTTCGCCTGGCTCCGGCTCCAGATTGGTCTACAACCTGGGTCCAGCTTGGGCTCCGCCGCCGGCTCCGGCTCCAATCCATGCAGACCTCATTCAGTGTCCTTCAACCAACCCCTCCGCTCTTACAGAACAGCCCCAGTTCATACCTGTCTGTCTAACATTACATTGTGTGACACAGTGACAAAACAGTTTTCCAACTTTACATCCTAATATTGGTAATACAGCTAGCCAAGCTCTGGCTTCGTTTCCTGTACCAGTGCTCCAAGCCTCTGGGAACGCATGATTCATGCAGAGGTGGAGGGACAAATGCCAGTTGAGTTTGAAAGACATATCACCGTTCAATCATTTCGAGTGGGCGCTCAAAATGATTGGATGGTGTTTTTTCAGTCCTGTCTGTTCCTCAGGTGACTATTTTTTTTTTGTGTTAGAGCATTTAATTAATTGGTTGTAATCGGGGTGTGAAGGGGATTTTAAGCAATATAGTAAAAAATGCTCCAGGAAAACATCTCGCACCCAACCTTTTAAACCTTCAAAAAACCTGATCCAAGGTTTGAACTAACCCATAAAGACCCGAACATCCTCTAGCAACCAAAAGCATCTACTGCTCTAAAATTTCTAATAACTTCTAAACCACTAATCCTATCAATACATGTAAATAACTGGTGTAAAATACAGTTTATCATCTTTTCATGGTCATCACATATGACCCATTTGGATGTTCAGAAGCTCTGTAGTGAATGTGGAAACACGATCATCTTCAACATTGATTCACCAGTAAAACCCATTGAGTTGGATCAATGACAGTGGATGGAGACACTTGTTTTACATTCAGTTTTTGATATCTTTGCTGAAAAAGTCACTTTTTCTTCAGTTTTTTCCATTTCTTGAAATCTTCATTTTTACTTGTGTTAAAAACCTTGGTGTTTTCTTTGATAGTGCTTTTACTTTTGACAAACACATTTTTTCTGTTATTAAGACCAGCTCTTTTCAGCCGCATCTTTTATTAAAAGTGAAGACATACCTGCCCATAAGATAGTTCGAGTTGTTCATATAGTAATCGCGTCTCAACTGGATTATTGTATTTTGCTCTGTTATGGGATGGACCAGTCATCCATCCACTGACTGCAGATGGTCCAGAATGCAGCGGCCTGTCTTCTATCTGGAACCAGAAGACAGGACCACACCACCCCCGTACTGGCTTCCCTTCACTGGCTTCCTGTCACTTACAGGATCCAGTTTAAGATTTGATTGTATGTTTCTAAGTGCCTGAATGGTTTGGCACCCCAGTACCTTTCAGACCCACCAAGAACCCGCCTGCAGACTTAAAGGTGACAGAGCCGTTTCTCTAGCAGGTCCAAGGCCCTGGAACTCTCTGCCCCAACATATCACATGTGCACAATCCATTGATCATTTTAAATCTCTTTTAAAGATGCACCTATTTGCGCTGGCTTTTAAAGCTATACCTGTTGATCTGGCATGTCGCGCCGCACTTAGTAAAAATCTGAACATGAACAACCGGCCTCCTTCCAAAGTCCTGCCCACTTCCCCTGCTTGACGCTCCCCTCCTCCCCTGACACATGCAGGGGGAAGCAGAGGTGGAGGTGTCATGGTCCGCTCTGACGTGGCCGTGGACCCCTCCCTTAGCAATCGGACACACTGTCATCCACCTGCTGCACAGCCGTAGCTCCTTTTTCATCAGGAGCTGTATTTAAGGGTCTGGTCTGTGGCTGTGCAGTGCTGGATCATCGTCTCCACTGTGCCTCACTACGCCACAGTAACCTAGACTTTATCACCATCTTTCATTCACCGGACTCTGACTGCTGCAATTGGGTTTTTGTGTTTTTTTTCCATTGGTTGTTGTTTCTGTTAATAAATCTGTTTTTTACCTTCTACACTGTGCATTTGAGTCCTATTCCGTCACACCCTTGACAGCAGGAGCAGCGTGAGTGAAATGGGTTAATGGAGTCACATTCAGAGGCACTGGGAACTGATGCTGGATGTGGCAACAAATGACAGACAGGAAGCTCAGCCGGTCATTTTAGTCAGATCGAATAAAATGAGATTTCTGATAAAATTACTTTTTTTTTTTTTACTTTTTGAGAATTAAACATTTTTGAGCTTCAAAACCTGGTGGATTTCTTTTACATTTTAGTTTGCCACACGCTTATTAGAAGCATTTTAAGATTCCAAAAGAAAAGTGTAAAAATGCCAGATCGTACAGTATAGCTTTAATAAAAGTGTGTGACTTTTAATTTATCTTCTGGTTGCATTTTTACATGCTATTTATCTTATTATAGTGTATCTGTTTTATCAGTTTCAGTATATCTTATCTTTTGTGTGTGTTTGTGTGTGTGTGCGCGTGTGTGTGTGTGTGTGTGTGTGTGAATGTGTGTGTATTTATGTGTGTGTATGTATGTATGTATGTATGTATGAATGTATTTTATTACCCCCCCCCCAAAGGGGAGGCAAGGGGTATTGTTTTTGGTTCGGTTTGCTTGTTTGTTTGTTTGTCTGTGTCTGTTTTTCTGTTTGTTTGTTTGTCAGCAACTTTTCGCAAAAACTACTGGACCAATTTCCATGAAATTTTTCCCATTAAATTTTGGTGAATGTAGGTCAAAGGTCAAGGTCAAGGTCACCAAAATGTGTTTTCACAATGATAAGAGATAGTCAAATCAGGAATTTCCTTTTCATTCCTGTATACTCAATTTTGCATATAACCTATTTTTGCTCTCACTGTTGATGTGCATTTACATCAGAACGTTGAAGGACAAATTTGAAGACTCTACATCAAAGGTCAAGGTCACAATAAAGGTCAAAATTGAATTTTGGATATAACTTTGGAACTATTCATGTTACAGACTTCCAATGAGCACCAAAATGCTGGTCTTTCAATTCTGCATCTTGTGTGTATAGATTTTGACCTATTGTT
>JAPQRP010000005.1:41988643-42002909 GCA_037367295.1 Apogon hyalosoma | reverse complement strand
TTTTCAGGGGCACTCCACTGTAAACATTTTGGGAACCACTGGTGTAAATGATATTGCTCAACGGGTTAAATCAGTTGATACAGATGAATCACATTCAGTGCCTTATAGTCAATAGACCTGCAGTGCTCAAGTTTTTTGGCATCAGTTGATAGTATATAATAGAAAATAAAATTGGAAAAAAAACCCCCTGTGATTATCTTTCAACATAACGTAACATATTGGAATTTGAGTGGTCAGAAAGGAAACAAGGGCTTTGACCCACTTTTGCTTCTCCTTATGAGGCAGACATTTTCTATTCACAGGCGTTTTCAGACAAGCAGGGGGTTAAACACATGATTGATAGGTGTAATTACTGATGAGTCCTTCTGTTTTGTGAGCAACCCACCCTCCCAGTGACCCACTCACAGTGTTACAACATTAATAATGTAACATAAGAAAAGTAAGTCAAACACTACATGTAAAACTACACTATAAACGTAACAGAAGAACTGTGTCACTGTGGCAGAACATGAAATTACTTTTAGCCAGCGCTCAAAGATTTTGCTGCAACAACCCAAAGTGCAAGGACCTCAGCTCCAAAAGGAAGGCAAAGTATCTTAAAACGGGAATACCACTGACCCTGGCCCCCTTAGACTTACATTGAAATTCTCTCGTGAAAATATTAAGTAAGTAATAGTAAAAGTATGTTTTTCAGGTTTTTTTCTGGTCTGAGCTCCAGCTAACAGGATCCTGTAACAAAACTGTAAAATGACTGTGTTCTGCTATACTACATAAATCACATTTCAGCACGTAGTTCATGTCTAACCCCTTTTGATTCACCAGCTCCACCCCTTTTGTGCAAATATGGTCACTTCTTTCTCCAAAACGCCTATGTGGTGACAACCAAATCAACCCACCAAACTACTGGCCACAAAACATCGGTTCAGACACCAATAGGTGATGACATGGCTCTACGCCCGCTAATTATCTTTAGTCCATGCTACAACCTGACATCTCCTATAATATGCCCCTTCAGACTAAGATTTCAAATAATATGACTGTATTAAAACAAAGTATGGAACTAACTCTGTTTTAAACTAACTAAGTCTTGACACAACACTCAAAATTAAAACACTTGAAAAAAAAATTGCACTGCTAATTTTGCCTCATAGTGCTCTACTTTTTGGGTTGATGCAAAAGCTCCAAAAGTGTCTTGTCTTTTCCACAGAGGCATGAAATGGCATCAGGTCTTTTGATTACAATGCAGACGGAAAGTGTGTTTTCCAATTTTGCATCTATTTCCCTTCCCTCACACACTTTCGGACAATAAAGCCTTGGTTCACATGCCGCTTTGGTTGTAATAACCAGGACATCATCAAACTGTCCTGAATCCATCTAGTTCCACCTCACTGATCTGCCTGTCACGTCCATCACTCTTGATCATTGCTGGTTAGTGAAGCGCAGTCAGACCATTCACAAGGTCAGGCATTGCTATGGTCTGCTTGGTCAACATGTTGGCTTTTTTCACTATTTTGGATCAGAGTATAGACATCTACCATGGGCTAAAGCTGAAGCTATTGCTCAGTGCAGCTGCATGGTCTAATTCAATCAGCTGATATGGACAATATTGGAACGCATCCTAGGTTTTTCTTTTTTCCTCTGCTGTCAGTAATGCTATTCTTCTCCGAGGTATGGCGCCAGTGTGGTTATTCATTCATGTCACTGAGTATTAAAAAGCCCTCTTCCTGTCTCAGTCACAGAAATGATCATCAAAAGCCACTTACAATTGACTCATCTGTGATTTTCTACCACTTCCTGCATCAGTGTTTTAAGTGCTTGTCACTTGGCTGGTTCTACATTTCAAAGTCATGTTTGAAATCATACCTCCCCTAGACTCAGTTAGCATTTCATATCATCTCGGACATTTTTTTTTTTTTTTTGTTAGACTATTTGCCCCCTATGTGATGTATGAAATAAACTATTTATGTTGATGACTGTAACTCATTGTGAGGATGTATTTCACATTTTCTCCATGTATGCACATTTCACAATATGTTTATCATCTGAAAAGAATTTGGATGTAGCGGTGGCTGTTGAAATTATTTTTTGGTAGGGCGGACTGGACTGTAACCACTTATCACCACTAGGATACACCAAAGTACATGCACCACTATTTTAAAATATCAATTAAAATCAAAATAAAAAAATATATATGTATGTGTTTTCAGTTATATGTACATTTCACTCGTCTATCCTTCAAACATGCAAATTTTTCTCTGACTCCAGTGTTAAAGTCGGACATGTCCCTGACAAGTGTCTTTTCCACTGATAGTATGGACAGTTCATTTAGACCAGTGGTGAAGGTAGGACAGGTAGATCGCGTGGCATTACAAAAACAGAAAAGCAACATAAGGAATAAAACGTATCAATGATACCATTTGTGCCGGGAATCAACCCTCTGTCTCCCACTTTGAAGCCAGTTGCGTTACCCACTGAGCTATGCAACTGCTTGGTCATTGCCCAGTAGTTTTACCTACAGATGTATTCACTGATTCCATTTCTGAGGGAAGTTTTGATTCTTTTCCAGATGTGACGTTTACTCCTTTCAGTGGTGCCTGGGCACAATTTTTTTGTGCCCTGAGACTCTCCTATCTCTTGTATCGAAGGGGGTCTACTGCACAGGTGCCATTTATAATGAGAGTGTATTACAGTAGACAGACAACCCAGATTTTTGCACCCCAAACAGGAAACACGTGACTTGACTGCTCATTAAATGACCAAATACATTTTTAAACTACATTTGAATGCAGATTATACATGGTACTCATCGACTGTATTATGTATGCAATGTTTTTGTAAAATAATTATTTTAGGTGATTCCTATTGTCTTCTTCATGTTAGACAGGTGGGGCGGTGCCCTAGTGCCCTCTATTGACAAGCCACCACTGTTTACATAAGAATTTAGATACCAATGTAAGATTACACTACTGTTGCCAGGGTCAAAAAGTTCATTGTTAAGTGTGTATATAAACTCTCATATGCATTTGTACTGCTAAGTTACAATTTTCCCAGCACTTTAATAAAAAGTGCTTCAACTGAAGATCAACTTGTCAGCTGCCTTTGTTCATCTCTTACAAAGACTCATCCAGATGATCCTTACACTCATGTTCACTGATGCCTGGTCATTGAAACTGCAACTATTTCAAACAAAACTAATTTGAAGGCAGATTTTGATCTAATTTATAAATGTAGCTGTTTCAAAACAACATTGCCGTGGCTCTCCCGGGCAATGAAATGTGTTTTAAGTCAAACAGACTCAGTCTCGGTCACCTTCAGCCTGCTTTCTGACCCCATTCCTCCACTGTTGAAGGGATATATTAATTAGAAACAGGCTTAAGCCTTGAGGAGAGGATGTTGTTTGAACAGCCAATTGGTCAAAAGGATATTGAAGGAAGATGAGAAAACTGGACTTACTGCAAATGAAGGACATAACGGGTGTGGGGGTACTTCTATGGAGAGAGAAGGATTTAATCTTGGAGGAAAAACAAGCTGCATGTATTAGTAACTTAAAATTTCATATTATTATGCATAGACATGATGGTTTTAGTGCAGCTTGTGGGAGTGTGGGGACATTTTTGGTATTTGAATAAATACTTTTGGAATTCTTCCACTTGGGACAGAAACCAGTCCAGTCTTATAAACCAATTTGCACAAGCTGCACATGCTTTAAGAAAGAAAGAAAGAAAGTAAGCTTCACAGATGATGGCAAACTGGTTAGTCTAAAAACTTTTCCACCTCCAGTTATAGAGCTGCATAAGTCCCCTTCCCTAAGCTTTTTGAGGGGAACCATCCAGGCTGTTTTCACAAAGTAAATGACACATTTTGCAGATTCAGTTGGATTCAGCCCAGCTGGTTGTTGACTTGCAGTGGATTTTTAAAATACTGAGTTTGATTTTCACAAGATATATGTTTAGAAAAGGACAAGAAATTGAGGTATTTCTTATTTATAGCTACGCATTTACAGATTTCTTATTTTGCTTATTTATTTTACTTTGCATGAGATTAGTATTACCTGGAGATCTCCGGTGAATTGTATTAATTGTGGTACTCATCTGTGTTCTTAATCCTGTGCTCGTCTGCCTTGTCTGAAATTTGCAAATTAAAATTTACCCACCACATTTTGCTTAACACTAATGTCCTGTGGTATGATTGCGCTTGTATGAATCAATATCTCTGATTTGCATTGGAGGTTGCACTGGCCATTAAAATTGAAAACAAGCTTAAATGGATGTAAATTTAGGTGAATCATGTTGCAACACAGCATGGAGATTCATTCACAAAAAGAATTAGAAGTGATTAGATGGACGGGATGCATGTCATAGCGCAGTAAGGACATTTATCTTTCTTTCAGCTGGCTCAACAGTTATGGGTAAGTGGTAGCCTATGAATAGCGAGCTCTGGCATGATATCCAGGGGATAATGCAAATAAATTCATAGAGGATAAGTGATAGCAAAGCACCATTTATCCCGTGCAAATGTGCCGCATAAAACATAGACCCCAGGGGCATAATTTCTAAATCACCACAGGTCCCCGGGTTATACAATTTCAGTGTGGATTGGGCTTTGTATTCATGGCTTTTCACATTATGCAGCATAGAAGACATACAATATATCACCACCTTTAAGTTCATATGGTAAATTTAAGTATTCACACATCATGGAGATAAAACAGACTAAATATAACGTGTTATAAATGGTCATTGTGGCTAGATTGGGTATTATTTATTTATTTATTTTAGTTTCTAGATGCAGGCATTTTGTGGTTACTAAGTAATCTGTGGTAGTAAAGCTCTGCCGTCCTGTGGCAGCTCTCCAAGGGCTTATTACACTGTCTTGGCAAGTTGTTGTCCACAGGGAACTGTATCAGTGCCCTTAATTTTAATTAAAACAATAGATAATCCCTAGGCACAAACAGCACTTTGGTAGCACATTTGTTGGTGCAGAGAGTAATTAATTGTGTCATTAGTATCCGTTTTGTATTTCAAACAAGAGGCTCGTTTATAGCGCTCCTCAGGGACTGTGTCCATACTGTGCAGGACCACACTACCACAGTTTTTTTTTTTTCTTGCGCACCGGCTATATGATTATAAGTACAGAGAGGCCATGCCAGCAGCATATCTAATTAGATGTAATTTTCCTTGGGAGCTTATCAAAGCCTGCTTTGAGCCACAGCCCCTACGCTCAGCTCAGGATAGAATGACATCAGGACATTACGGCTATGGCTGATTGCACTGCTGGATCTTGCTCTGACTGTTTGTTTTGCCTTTTGTAGAAAGGTATTCTAACTGAGATAAGTCGTATGAGGGTGGTCTGCCTCTGATAATCGTTCCGTTAGACAAACCGTGACCTCCCTTGCTTGTGTTTTATCCAGCAGTTTAATGAGTTCCAGCTATCTGGAAAGAAAACAATGAGGGTGTCTAAAAAAAATGGGGGGCATTTGAAATAGAGTGAAATTGATGTGAAAATGTGGATGATATTTTCTTTTGTATTTTGCACTCAGTGTGCACATGGACACACACTTTCCATCTCTAATGGTTAACATGCAAAGATTCACTTCGGGATTGCAAATTAAAAAGCGAGCAAGCAAACAAAGAGGGCAACAGCAAAGCAACCTTTCTTTTGGGTAAGGGTATAATTGCATGTAATCAGACCTGTTAATTGAGTAGGGGTGCTTTTAATGCACCAGCTAGTAAATACTAAACATTTATTCAAGTACCTTGTTGCATTATTGTGTGTACAAGCACAATTAACCCTTGAGACACAGGGTTCACTTGATGGTGCCATGAGATCAGGTTTAGTGATTGACCTTTTGTATCATGTTTTTTTATGGTCACTTCTACATTTTGTTTTCCATCTGGATACCATATATGGTCAATATTCTCTAAATACTGGAGTCCTGTTTTCCTGTATTGCAGTTGCAGTAGCATATTCATATCACAGTTATGGCACATTATCTTGTCTTTTTCATTCATTATGCCCTTGAACAGTTTTCTTGGGATATAAGAGAGAATAAAAAACATTGTCTTTTCACTTTAGAGGACATTCAGCAAACAAATCTCATTTAGTCCTTACCGTCACATTTATGTCAAGAAACTGCAATTGAAATTGTCCTGTAATATGTGTACACATTTTCCAACATTCTAAACAGTGACATGCAGAATTATGCAGTTTTCTATGAGAGAGGGAAGAGGTTGTTGCTGTGCAATGTATACCCCTGAGTAAACTCAAAGCAAAAATTACCTCTGTGTGGTGTACCCGCCTGTGGCAAGTCACGGATACACTAACAGCAAGGTCAGCTTTGGACAAATGCGTTAAAGGACAACCTTCCTTTAGGCCAATCAATATGCTGTTTCATTTAGGTGAGAGGCCATGCTTTATTTTCAAGTTCTCAGTGGACATTAGTGCAGCACAGAAGAGAACAAGTGACCCATCTCGTGAGGTAAATTGATGTTCATACCTGATCTTTTTTTTTTTTTTTTTTTGCAAATCGTCACCTCTTCAGGGAACAGCACAGTTTAATTTGTCACCACCTACACTTCAAGCAGTCTGTCCACCTGCTGTGTGTCCGGCTTTCATGTTGTTAGTCTGCCAGTTGAACTTCCAGTATGCGTCCAGTTGTCAAAAATGATAATAAATTTCACCAACCACATCAAACACTGTTTATCAAGGGGAAAAGTGAAAGACCTTTTCCTCTTGCAACAGATGACTCAAGCTGCCATCTTGATATCGCTGTGATGTATTCTGCCGCTGAACTCTGTACAGTCAGAACACACTGTCTATATTTACATGGACCCCAATATTCTGCGAATAATCAAAATAACAGGGCCAACACCTCATGTAACCAACTCAGTAAGAAGAAACTGGTCTGATCAGGAGGGGCCTTCAGTCAGAATGAGGGGTGGTGTACATATTTGATAACCCAATCAATGGGAAAATGGATTTAATGAAAATATGGGACTCAAAAGCTACGTACACACTGCAGGCCTTAATGCCCAATTCCATTTTATTGCTGAATTCTGATTTTTTTTGTGTGTGCTTGTTCTTATTACAAATTAAATGTGACTTCTATCAGTCTTGAGTATGAACTGAATGCGACCCTGAAGTGACCCGCATGCGCAAAAGAGACTAAGACGTAATTAGGAATGTGGAAATATGCCATATCACGTGACATATCTGGAAGGCGGCGCCATTTTGAACTTACAAGCTATCAGTTGCTATGGGCAACACCATGGTACAGACATGCAGGAAAGAGCCGTATAAATCAAGATTTAAGATAAAAAAAAAAAAAATGGATAAGGTGGCGGCGAAAGCAAGGGGTCCCTATAGAGAGAACCTGAACGTGACTGCTACGCAAAGGTATTTGGAGAAGATCAAAGACATGAAGGATATAGACCCCTACGAGCTACTGGTGTTCACTGGTTTCCAACTGGTCCCTGCCACTCTGTACCAATTACTTAACTATCTTGTTTTGGGCATAAGTAACTACACAGTGGAATAATTCAAAAGCCTCAAGTCCTTTGACAGCTATGAACAGTTCTGCTGTGGCTGAGTTAAGGTTTATTGATCTACAAGTCCATGACTGTGAAAACCCTGTGGTGCTAAAGGTAAGCCTGTGGACAGTGACATGTTTACGTGTGTATGAGAACTGTAAATGCATTAAACTAGTCAGAAACTCAAAATAACATACCTCCATGACTCTACGTTTGCTGTGTCAATCACAGGAGTAACTGGAAAGGTTGGATAAATGCGAACTGGCCGTTCAGATTACGGTCGCATTTTAAAAAATCAGATATGTATCCGATTCAGTGACACATTTGAAAGTGGCCCAAATCTGATTTGAAAAGATCAGATTCCATGTGACTTGTGCTGTTCACACTGTCATGAAAGAATCTGACCTGAGTCACGTAGGGGGATAAAAATCGGATTTGGGCTACATTTGCCTGCAGTCTGAATGTGGCAAAATTAATGCAAACAAAGCAACTAAGAATAAACTACTATAATTGGGTTAAAAATTGTCTGACGCACCATTAAAACCTGGCACCTAACAAAGGAATATTCTGAGATTCATCAGGCTGAAATTGTGAAAAAGTGGTTCAGGGAGCATGAGACATCATTTTCACACATGGATCGACCACTACAGAGTCCAGACCTGAACCCCATTGAGAACCTTTGGCATGTGCTGAGCCTTTACACAGCCCAACTATCCCAGGAGTTGTTGGCAAATATTTAATTCAACTCTCGACAGAAATCAGTATTGCGACATTTATGGTAACATTACATTAGCACCGCATGCCACAAGTAATGCCATGGCAAATGCATCCCATAATGGCAGTACAATGAGATACTGTCTGAGTGACTTATTTTGTAGTACAGTGTGTATATGCTATTTGAACATTTGATTTGATCGTTTCTCTCTTTCTAAGGTAAAATGAGGTCACGTTTTGTTGTTTTTATGAGTGAAAACAAAGCACGCCTGCAGGTGAGACAAGTTTTGTTTTTTGTTAAAGAGTTCAAAATTAAGGATTGTTGAACGTCTCAATGGTAAAAAGGAATAAAATAAAGAAATATAAAGCAAATATTTGTCCCAGAATATACTTGGTTCTATGTAATAAAAAGCAAAAAAACAAGTTTTTCAACCATCAAATCTGCTTTGTCCATATAAAAAATTATTTGACGATGTAAACGTACACATCTTACCGAATTGGATCACCCATCTAAAAATTTAAATAGGTCATCTGATCAAAAACACTACTGTCCATGTTACTGCAGCCAGTGATATGATGAAAGAGACGTTCCTGTTCTCCAAACCTGGTGTGGTCTTGACAGCTGTTATACTACAGCTGTCAGTCATAACGTGTTCAGTCTCAAAAATCTGACGTACAGGACTGTATGTGTGAATGGAAAACCCTCCTGGTGAAGGAGATATTCAGCTTGGAGTGTTCGACTACGATCCTGGAGACTGTGATGAGCTTGACCCTGACCCTCCCGAAGTGCTTCCAACTGTTCAACACTTGCTTGTTAAGTTGATTTTTGGACTTTGGAGACATGGGCAGGTATTGGTGTCTTCGCTGCTTTGATTGGTCTCTTTCAAAACATACAAGCTGTGCCTGGTCTTACTCGCTGACCCCCTTTTTTCGGCGGCAGAACCTTCAAGAAGGAGCTACTACAGGAAAAAAAAAGGTAAAGTGAGGAGCAGCCACATCTATAATACCCCATACACAAGGGAACTGTGCAGACTTTACAACTCATGCAATAAGGTTGTAAAGCTGCTGAATGAGTTAAGGTCAGTCCAAGCAACTCCCAGAGAGAAGCCATTCATTAGTTTCCCTTTTGATTTTTGTGAAATATTAACCCTTAAAGACCCAAAAGGATCTACTGATCGAAAATGCTTAATAACTGTTGACCCTCTAATCCTATTAATACATGTAAATAATTTAAGTATAACGCGGTTTGTCAGCTTTTCAGTAACATTAGATGTCTTTTTCGGCTGCATCCGCAGTCTCTGTAGTGAACATGGAAACACCATCAGCTTCTGCAACATTAATTCACAAGTAAACTCATATATACTTAGCACCATTAAAAACGCACGGGTCAGAATAATATGCATATTTAGAGATATATTGAAGTAATTGGTTTAGGGTTACTTTCATATTAAAGAAGGAAGCATTGGTCATTAGAGAATGAATTATGGACAAATTGTGATCAATTTAACACGATTATTCAGTCCCTGAATACAGGTACTCGAAAAGTGTCATCATTCAATATGGGCTGTGTCCACCCCTGGCTTCCAAACAAGCAGTGCAGCGACGACGCATGGAACTAAGTCTCATGATCCTGTCCTGAGGATCCGATCACTCAGACGACTGAGCGACTTCACCACAGTTCAGACCTGCGCGGAACATGCTGACGGCACACTCTCTCTGTTGTATCGTAAGTCGTGGCATTTTTTAGCTGACAAAAACATTTTGGTGTTTTCTTTGCTGCCTTTATATCGGCTGTTGACCACATCTAAAGTTATCAGTCAAGCATGACTCTGTACAAAAGATTCGACTCAATGTCCGACATTAAGGGATTTGTCCAAATGCTGACATTGCGTGTGTTGGGAATGAAAAAAATACAGCTGTTAACTGTGTTACTAATCTCGTGAGCAACATATACAAAACAGGCACCTGAGCAAATCATTTTCTGGAAATTACACCACATTCATGATATATTTTGCTGAAAAACTCATGTTTCGGTAGTTTTTTTTTTTTAATTTTGATATAATAACATTTGAATTTACTCTGAGTGTTTATAAACATCTACACCATCAACATCAATTAGGGTTAAATCTCTGCTCTTTGAACCTGAACTGTGGAATCAACCTTTAAGGCAGTACACCTCATCTTTTCCCATGGCTCAGACAGCCTTCTTCTTCTTTACTATATGCTAATTTTATGCAGCTATCCAAGCATGAAGAGTTACTCTTGATAAAGTACAGGGGAGTTATGCCAAAAATAACATGGAGCCCAATTGCAGGACTCTTATTTTTGGATTCTTATTAACCTCAAATGAGGGTGTGATTTCAGATCACTGCTGATGTTCTTGACTTTTTTTCCCCCCTTGTCTTTGAAATACATGTCAGAGTTGCAGTTACAGCGAGCCAATTAAAGAGCTACAGCTACTTAGTACAACTTAGCTACAAAACAAGTCCAAAGTTTTAACAAAATTCTGCACATCTTGACAATGACTAAAAGGAAACCCAAAGCACACTTCAAATTAATGAATATTATGCTGTATTTTGAGTGTGTGACTTTGTCATGATGAAGATGAATGTGGCCAACAGGTTCAAAAGTATCACCTTATCTTAAGTGTCACATTTATGACCTTATGCCACGTGTAAAAGTTTATGAATGGAGTGCAACCTTGGAAATCACTGTTTCTGACCCTAATGTTGATACAACAAATGCTATTGTGACAGCGGCTTGGTTCATGTTATCCTTTTACTTCAACTGTATAATGTTGCTTTAAACTGAGAGGAGGTTAAAATGTCCTTGAGTCAGTCCAGTATTGTATTACAGTTTTCTATTACAATGGCCCATCGCACTTGAGATTTCTATTTTTCAATCAGTCTGTCAACGTGGGAGGGGAAAAGAAAGAGATAAAAAAAAAGAAAAAAAGAAAAAAAACTTCTCTGCTAATCTTTCCTCTAATATTTCACTCCCTGTTACACTGGAAATAAATAGCCCTTCAAACATAAATAAATAAAAATAATAATTATTATTATTATTATAATGATCACAATGTGAGAGTTGGAAGATTGAAATCTATCACTTAATTGAATGGTAGAAAATGGATTAAAGTTTACGTCCTGAAAGCTGGGTTGAGTCAGGGAGGGAAAGCAATTATACATGAAGCAATCGAATCAATTTTCTCCTCTAAAAAGGTGACAAATTAAGGGCAAAGGGCTGGTTTCCAATATCAGGAATTATTCATTCAAGGTTGGTTTCACTTAGTGAAGTGGTGCTCGCCACAATCATTGGTTTAAACATTCATTACTCTTTCACAATTTAGACCAAGAAAAAGAACAATGTTCATTTTCTTTGTTTTATACTATAAATAAAACAGATTGCAGGGGATGTGAACTAACATACTATGGATCTACATGAAATCTATGAAGCACATTCAGCTTCTTTGTAACTGTAAAGTAACTACTGAAGCACAAAACAATTAACTGGATTTTACACTCATCTGAAATTAACTATGGGTCAGAGACATGTACAGATCAGTCCATCCACAGCCTCTTTTGTTTTGTTGCTTTTTTACTGATTTTAGAGCAAATAGTTCCTGGAAACACTGACTATAGCTTTATCCTTGCAAATTCTAATAAAACAGCCCATGATTTAATAACATCATTTATTAATGATTATTAATGTATAATGAGTAAATGTTGGGTATTTGTATGGAAGGAATGGAAGATCACATTATGTTATATGTAAGGAAAAAAGTTCACATTTCATCAAAAGCATTACATTAAAAAGCCCTGACCTCCCTTTGACTTATTATAGTTTTATGATTCTTAAAAGATTTGGCCATGCTGCTTTGAAGTGCGAGTAATGGAAAGACCCTATGATGTGCTTAAGACTTCTACTCCTTCCTTGAAGCACCCTTGATGCCGATTACAGCAAATTATCCTGTTAGATTCCTCACTACCGTGAGGGCGTTCATAAAATCCCACTAGGAACTTCTTAGTCAATATTTGGTCTTCATTGGTGATGCGTGATCCTCTTTAAGCGTTCTCTTCTGTGATTTTGTTTACTTTGCTTAAATATTTCACTGTCGATGTGCAGAGTTTCATCTAAACTGTGCATAATGTATGACAGTTAAAATAAATATAGGCTTCAACATTCGTCATGCATTTCAGTTGATGAAATGTGAACATATGTATGATTGAAACACTGTAAATAACAAGCCAGGTTTATCTGTATCATCCGCTGGAGCATTGGTAACGGTAATGAAAGAATAAGAGGGGTCAAGTGTTGCTCTATAATTAACAAGGTATTGTACGTGCTTTCAAGTCTGCCAGAAACTTGATCACGTCAATTTTCAGGCCGAGTCTTGAGTAGATAATGACACATTCAACAAAGCTCTCAGATATAATCTTATTCAACACAGGTGACACCAGGTAGAAGGATTTTTACAGAATCATTTTATGTGTCATCAGCCGGCTGCAAAAATGAAAGATTAACAGCATTCTAGGAAGAAACAGCAATAATAAAAGAAGCCTAATGCCAGGAGGTTTACATTCTTTGTAATTCAGACTTAGAAATGATGATTTGTGTTTCTGCCTGATCACCCTGCGATGTCTGAGTCTGAGTGCCCTTTGACCTCTGACCCCGTTGATGACGCTTTGACCATTAACTATCAACCATTCTCAAAGCAACTTTATTTCCCAGTAGTCATACTTTGTTTATTTACACTTTAATGACACGATTTAATATAACGTAGGCAAGGGTTAAGGTTAGTTAGGGTTAGGGTTAAAGGGGGGGGGGGCAAATTCATGGGGCCCCGCATTTGGGGTTGTGGAAATTTTGAACCTGGGCGTTGAACGTTGAAAGTATTTAAAGCTTCACTTTCATTTTACACCAGCTTTAGTTATGTTAGTTATGCACTGTACCCCCATATATATATATATAACTGCGCCCTCCCCCCCCCCACACACACACACACACGCTTTTTTTGACAAATCACACCCTGCATTCAGGTACATAAGAATTATTATGCAGAGGTCTCTCAGTATACAGTATAAAAGTATAATAGCAGTGTAAAAACAATTAAAAGACAATAGCACAGAGACTTGTAATAAAAATAAATACTATCCACAAATAGCACTTAAATATATTGCATATGAGGACATTGCACATTCCCTCTCTTCTTATAGTGTCTGTAAACAGAGGTAGGTAGGACGGACTAACAGTATTATGATTGTTTATATTATCTATGATGGAACCTGTAAGCTTGACAGTAGATAGCTTATATATTAGCTTTAGATGAAAGCATGTTCATATTTTCTTTTCTGACACTAACAGCTGCTCATAGCTGAATGTCAGTGACCGCGTTACTTATTACAAACAAAGTGACAATTTAGACGCTTCATTATTGACCATGAACACACATAAAGAGATTAAAAATAATATTTGCTGTATATTTTAGTTTGTTAGCCAGTTGTTGTTTGGTAACTAAATGACCAGTAATATATAGATCAGATACTCTTAAGGAAATAATATCACATTTCTGGAATAATAGTAAAGAAATGGATAAATAGAAGGGAATTAGGTAGAAGGGACAGAAAGATGCATTTGTGAGCTATATTCAAAATTTGGTCTTAATGAAAATCGATTAAAACTAGCTCAGTTGCTCTTCATAAATACTTTAGCTAACGTTAGCTAGTCATGCTCATAGTTAAAGGTTAAAAAGTTATGGTTTAGTCACTTTATATATAAACTCAACACAAAAAGGCAATAAAAGTAAACATTTTCAGAATCCAGTGTTTCCATTTAATCTCTCATTTGCTTTATAATTTTTTATTCAGGGTCAAATGATGCACAACCACCTGACACACAGTTAACATAAACATCTTAAATAACATTGAAACATCCTTGTTTGCGAACAACTGTGTGCTAAACATTTGCATCTAAGCATCTTACCCTAAAATTATATTGATCAAATTAACACTGTATTATGAAGG
>JAPQRP010000005.1:41951393-41966799 GCA_037367295.1 Apogon hyalosoma | reverse complement strand
CAGAGTTCAGTTTCTCCTAGTGTCTCCATGTGTCCATCATCCAGTCGAGCAGGAGACTAGAAGCTGGTGATCTCTCACAGCTTTTATCAGCACTGTCATTCAACTCTCTCCCTCCCTTCATGTGACACTTTTTTTTTTCTTATTAGAGCAGAATAACAGTACGAGCAGGGCCTGCTCTAGCCATTTTGGATTCCCCCCCTTCACCACCCTGGTCCTAGAGATCTACTATCATGCATGTTTTAGATAGATCCCTCTTCCAACACACCTGATTCAAATGATCAGCCTATCATCAAGCTCTTGCAGAAGCCTGATAACAAGCGTCAGGTGTGCTGGAAGAGGGATACATCCAAAACATGCAGGATAGCGGCTCTCTAGGACCAGGGTAGCAGACCCCTGCCCTAAGCTCTGCTCTCCTGATAACACTAACACTGGAGAATGGGATAAAGCAGCGGCTAACTTAGCATGTTAGTGTTACCACGGACTCTAAACTCATTAAAAACTCAACATTAGCAAACTCAAAACTCAACAGAATTCTTATGGGATGAGTCGGATCTTACAAACGCCAAGTTACAGAAGTTTCGCCTCCTTTAACTCATCATGAATAATAACTTTAATGAACTTTTACTGGCAGGGCTCAGCTCTACAGCAGCTCACCTCTGGCTGTATTAGAAAAGGCTTAAACACTGATTAGCACTTGAGCTCAGCTGACACATTTAACCGAACACCACCAGGTTCAGTAAAACAATAACAATAAAACCCACTGAGAACCACATTTGGACTGATATTACTTTACCTTACAAACTCCATAATTTGTGGTTATGGTTGTTAAATCTCAACAGCTGGCCAAGTCAAGCTAGCTAAATGTCAGGCCACAGCTGAAAATCAAACATAACAGTTGTTTGAGATATGAATTTGTACAGACCCTGACCCTAACCAAGGACAACAGAATTCACAACATACATGTCCACTCATACAGGAAATGCACTCGATAATGTGAAAGATGATGATATCTTATTAACTTACTGCTGGTGTTGCTTGGTCAGCTGCAGTAGAAATGAAAGGGTTCCAATGGTGTTACACTCAGTGTTTGGAACTATTGGCTCCTCCATGACCCGGAAGAAGGTGCATATTTCTTTGACAATGGGAGTCTATGAAAGTGTCACTACTCTGATATATATCGAGGACTATGTACCGGTATACCAGCAAAAAAAGTAAATTATGGACGGTATCTTTGTGGAAAATGGAAAAAATCACCAACATAGATCTCAGGTTGGACAAATATTCCTGCAGTTTCTGTGCCTTTGTGGATCTTACGTGCGTTTTGGACCTAAATACTTTACTGGATTATGTTCACTGGAGTGCTACAAGGAAACCGACACATTTGTCCGGATCGATAGATGATTGATCAGATGACAGCCTTCAAAAGTAAGATAAGCCAAATTTCTCATATTTTGCTTTTCTGGAAAACAACCTTTTGTGTATGTGGTGTTGCTGTTGCACTTCAGAATGGTTTATATATTTGGAAAGATGACTTTGTTGGCTTTCATTTGAAATGTGACAAGTGGAGGTGCATTAATGTGGGAGCTGTATATATAGGTGTTATTAAAATAATATCATCTACATGCCAGGACCGGGACATAAGGCTGGTTAATATGTTAATTCATATTATTATGTATTAATTATTAAATATTATTAAATATATTATTATTTTATTGAATTTAATATAAATGAGTAAATAAAATAGAATAATAAATATGTGATATGAATTGTGTAAGCCAGGATATTAATTTGATGCCATGTTTTCTTGATGGAACAGGCACCAGAATCATCCTACTGTGCATGTTTATTTATTTGGTTTGAATCAATGATGCAGATTAACAAATGTAATGGTGATACTAATACTAAAACAGTTCTCTGAGATGCAAACTGAACTCAAACTGTGTTTTATGAGTTGATACATGTGTACATTTATGTTAAATGTATAGCATTTTGTTACTTTTCTGTGATTAATGGTCGTTGATGGGTGCATATGTAATTGATTTCTTGCTTATATTGTTTTGTTTTGTTTTACTTCAAAGTTTGACATAAACTAAACTAAATGAATAAATGATTTAAATGTGATAAAAAGCATCAAATGCTGGTGAGAACACGTCAGTAAAATCAGCTACTATATAGAGTCAGCATCATGTGGTGATGCTCATGACTTTGAGCCTCTCCACCTTGATGCTGATAAACAGTGAAACATCTTTGTCTACATCCTGCATCTGGAACTTTTTTTTTTTTTTTTTTTTGCCAAAGAGTAAATATGCATCGATAAAATAGACAAAGACACTTTTTGGAATAAATTCTGATTTTGTAAACATTAAATTCATGAGTGATCAGCTGTTTGTTGCATCTTCTCAGATATTCTGTGTGATAAAATTTCTTACAACAGATCGTAATAAGGCAGATGGTTCCTGTCCTATCCATGAAAAAACAACAAAAAATGTTTATTAAAGCCATGTAATTGCTTCCAGCACCTCCTGGGAATGACAGTTTTTTTTTTTGCACAATTTGCTGCCAAATTAATCACATTTAAGCACATTTGGGTTTTTTTTTCTCCTTTCCTTTTACTGTAACTGGATGTGTATATTATGATTTTCCTGAACCTCTTTTTTTTTTTTTTTTTTGTTACAGGACCCCAGGAAGACTAGCCTGGTGTTTGTGTGTTGGCTAATGGGGATACTCAGTAAGGAATAAACAATAATCCACTTGTGTCATTCCCAAACACTTGTGGCCATGACTGTACTGGTGCCTTGTGATTCTCTGATTTTCTTGAACTAACCTCAGGATGAGGGTAAAACTACAGTTTCAGTATCGTCTTTCAAAGCCAGACCAGATCTTCACACTTCATTAGAGCTGTACCGGTGCTGTAGACAGACGTGGAATAGGGGTAAGAACTCTTGGTTAGTGCTTTAAAGGGATCACAGATCTCAGTGATGGGCCTTTGTGTCACTACAGGAGTTGTTTTGTACATACGTACAGTGAAATTGACCATAAGCTACAACAATTAAAGTGACAACTATAATGTACAATAAGAAAAAAAGGGTGTTAATATTTCCACAGAGTGTTATGGTTCAGATCTATACACTATTTTGTGTGTTTCCATTGTAAAGGGGCTAAAACAAGGGAGTAGGTTTGATTTTGACATTGGTGGGGGGGCAAAAGTGCTCACATGATGAGGCCTCTTAGAACACCAGACTTGATATAAAGCTCTGATTTCAAAGCCACATGGGTGAAGCACTGTTATTCAGATCATCATCACACTAACATGTGTCCCAGTGCTGAATCTCATGACTACCGTAACATATGCATCATTATTTAACTTCACCTGTGAATTTCCAGCTTCTCCTCCAGCTTCTCCTCCTCTACCTCCTCCAGCCTCTCTACTGTCTGTCACCTGACATAAATATGTTGATGCATGACATATGAACAGATTAGGGATACAATGATCATGGAGTTTGATGGTAGTTATTGCTTGGGCAAAAAAAAAGGCTTTTACTTTCAAGTATTACATGTAATTTATTCCCCAAAAATATGGATGTATAAAATCGTGAGCATCTGAGGCTTTATAGTATTTTCCCACAAATTTTCTTCATTTGTGTTTTTTAAACAGTTGCTCTCTTCCACACAAATACATGAAAATAGTAAGTAAAAATAACTTTAAAAAGTGTATCTCTTTAGGATTAAATATTATCTTTTATTCAATATCTGTGTTGTGGAGCCTCTGCAGTTCTATACCCTTTAAGTAACAATAAACACTGACTCCTAAAGAAGTGTCTTATGTCCAGTTTTCTTTACTTTGACATCCTTCAAATCCTAATTACCAAGCACACACACGAACACACACACCCGCACACATGCAAACAAACACAAATACAAATGTAAATGTAAATGACACCACTGATCATCACGTTTAGCTGACATGACCCAGGCAGAACAAATGCCAAACATGTTGAGAACTTCCACTGGTGGTTGCAGATCCATGCACTGCCTCCTGTCCTGTCCAGCTAGCAGGTTACAAGTAGCTTTTACAAGCAGGTGGCGTGACAGTGGGGACAGCCAATCACATGTATGTTAGCGAGAAATTTGGGTTAGAGGTGGGACTTTTAGCAGAGACCAACAGTTAACTCTTTGTGAGCCATAAACATTGACTAAACACTATGGACAGTGGTTGTATTGATAGTGACTACACAGTAGTGGCTGGATATTGGTAGGGACGTATCCCGAGCGACCCTACCCAATTCTACGCCCCTGGGCTAAAACAATTAATCCACACTTTACCATTTCTTGGTACCCTTCTGTTGGAGGTCCGTAGGAAAATGTTATGGTATGAATAGGGTCGAGTTAGACCAGCGTCAGCCAATACAATAACTGGGTGACAGTAAAACATCACTCCTTGCTGCTGGACATCCATTGTTGTTATTAGTTATACTGCATTCGTTGTTGTCGAACCAGTATGATGTCACACTATGCATTTGTCCTAAACCCTGCAAACTGTACCATCCTGTACCAGCCCAAATCATGCCACTCAGTGGAAACTCACAGTAAGACTACAACGTTCACTGGTGTTTATGATGCAAACAGCACAAATATAGACCCACACAGTCATGCCCATAAATAATCGAACAGTGACACAAATGTAGTCATTTTTCCTCTGTACACCATCACAGTGGATCTGAACGGAAACAATCAAGATGTTATTGAAGCATGGGTTTCACAAAAAAATTGTGTCAACCACTTTGGAATTACAACCATTTGAACCCTGTAAAACCTGATTCAAAATGTTTATTAGACCTTTTAACAATATACAAATAAAAATGTTGTTATATCATTTTGTTTACGATATATATTTGTATCACATTTGATACATTGGGTGTTTTTATATACCCGCAGTATTAAATTTGATACACATCTTTTTAACACAATTTAAGTATGACAACAATTCAATTGTCAAGTAACTATGCGTTGTTTCAGTACATGAAGTGCCCATTAAAAAAAAAAAAAAAAAGTAAATAACAATATAAATGTTCTTCTTAATGTAACATTTTGAAAATTACCAGACTTTTCTACAAAAAGTTTGTGGATGATTTAACAGTATCAGCCATATTGAAAAAGGGGGGAAAAAGCCCTTCCACTGGCTGCAGTTGGATGATAATCAACCAGGGGACAGAAAACACATCTCAGGACACATTCAACAGGTTTTTAAGGCAAGTATTGATCTGGTTGATAAGATAAAGGTATCATAACATGGCGTTGCAAATATGATACACATGGTTTTATAGGGTTAAACAAAGTCCTTTCATTTATGGAGGCTCTAAAAGAGTTGGACGCCTAAAGCTCGTTCCTTTGATATTCTCATCACCAAAGTAGGTTAATGTATATGGACCTGATTGTATATACACTGACTAATGTGTGTTTGGTCTTACGGTGTTTGGTGTGTGCATTCCACTCCTCTGCCACACCCTTTCTTTTCGTCTGACATAGTTCCTTTCTACGTAATCGGCAGAGAAGCAGGCAGATGCTTGCCATACGTGTTGCAGACCTGTTGGACTCATTCACGCTTGCTATGCTGTTGCTGGTCAAGTGCAGGCTAAAATGACCTTGAGGATATGTCCCATATGTGGCACAGACACAAAAGCATTTGTAAGACAAATTCATTGCTGACCTGAGTCTTTCCAGATTTTGTTGACAATAATAAAAGGCACAGAAAAATCACACCACATATCCTTAAACAACATTCAGCATCGCACTGGTTTTAATTTGCACACTGAGGTCTAATCTGTATTCATGCTGGCGATAAGATAAATGGTGCACTTATTAATACCAGGCAAGTGCAAAAGCACATGTTTCGAGCGCTGGTTTGTTACTACGAAGGTGGTGCAGGAGCAGGTGATGTGTTGAAGCCGGCAGCGAGACTCTTCGGGACTGAAAGACTTTTGGCAGCCTCAGCAAGCTTTGCAGCTGAAATCTCTGCAAAATGTTTGCTTCTGTTTTGGATCCCAACCATCACCATTATTTAGCCAGTGAGCTTGCCAACACTAACTGCCTAATTAAGCATTCAGTGATGCTCTCGCTCTGACTTTGAGGTCATTTTCACTCTGGCTTACAATACAATGATTTAATTTTGCAGATAGTACATCACCAGCTCATTGTTATGGATAGCAGCTTTTGGGAACTGTTTTAGCAAGGCTCGTTTAATCACAGAAATTAAACAATTCATGTTATCTAGACCGGGCTTTTATCTAAATCTAATAGACGTGACCGTATTAGACCTTCCTTTGCTTATCCACAGGGCAGTGGTTGCAAGTGAATTTTTGAACTGATGTCAAGATTTTACTGATCACCTACAGGGTTTATGCTCTGCTGTTCTACGCAGTAAATATAGCCTTTTTATCCCGTAAATCGCAGCTGGGCATCTCTGGACACGGGCTGTTAGTCCTTCCAAAGACCAGACTGAATACAACAATAATTGGGTCTTCTCAGTGTGGGCGCTAGTGAAACAAGCTTCCTGTGATCAACGTGACTTCTTTTTGGTTTAAGCGTTTAGTAAATATATTTAACAACTCTTTGTGTTTGTGTATCCCTTCCCCTACAAATGTTCTCATCAAAAGGTCTTTGAAGTAATGTTTTCTGTGTTGTTTGAAGTAGCAGGACTATATTATATCAGATATTATGATTATTGCTGAATTATAATCAGTATCTAATTAAACTCTATCTACTCTCTATTGACTGCTAAACTCATATTGTCTTGTTTTGGTCAAATATGATGTGAAATTTGTTTTTTTTTTTTGGTTTATTTTGCTCGAAATTACATTCTGACTTTTTTTAATCCGAAGCTTATCATTTTCAAAACGGCTTACTCCTTGAGAGGGTCGAAAGGATGCTGGAGCTCCTGCAGAGGATGCCTGTAGGTAAATCTGCTATTGTTAGGTTAATACAAAACTTTCGCTTCACTTTTGTTTAACCTGGCCTTTTTGGCTCCACCTGGCCTCTTCCTGCCCCCCATCATCACAGACTAATGCTTGGCATTTTTCTGTTGTTATATTTAATTGTACCACTCCATAAAAGACACAGTTAAACATTTGGGAGGGAAGAATTCCCTCAGATAGTAGAACCCATCTGATCTACTGAGATGTATGGGCTGCGCTCTCAGATGAATGGAGAATTAATGCAAGAAGAAGATTAGATAAGTGACAGATAAGTGTCAAAATTGTTTTTCTCATCCAGTCGGCCCAAACTCGAGACTGACATGAGCCGGCCCAGTGGGAATCCTCCCGAATCTCCAGAGTAGCCACTCTGGGCCTGACCATCATAATTGTCATAATATCTGAGGAAATAATGGAAAATAAATATAATTAGAATTCAGGTTTAAATCAATACGAATGTCAGATTATAGTAATGAATGGATGGGAATAAATAAGTTGTGAACTGTCTTCTCAGTCCCACATATAGAAATAAAGGAATCATAGGACTGACGGTTTATTTTCTGCAGAATGTACAACATTGTTTTTTTTTTCCTCTTTCCACTTGTTTGTTAGTTATTTTCTTCTTTCTTTGGCTTCTTGTTCTTTATGTGTTCAAAATACATTTCAATTTCTTTTAATTTCATTTCTAACATATTCATCACTGCAGTAATTATCCAACAGAAGATGAAATTTTCTACACAGTTGGCCATAAAGTTGGAACAAAACTATGTTTACTCCTCATGAAATTATTGTGACAGTGATGTATTCTCGATAGATAAAGTGTAACTGAGACTGTGCATGTAATCACTGAACCTGGTCAAAGGTGATTACTGATGTGTATGAATAGGAATAAAAAGTGGAATTATTCCAACATTGTGGGCAAAAGTATATTTGTTTAGTCAAATTCAGATGGGAATATATTTAGCAGAAATGACATTTCAGTGGATAATTACTGCTTTTTCAGTGTTTGTTAATACATTCAGACATGGGTCACACAATAAGGCTGTAAACCGTTATAATATCATGGTTAAAATTCAGCATTTCTGATATTAACCTACTTTTAACAAACCTGTCACTGCACAAATGAAGATCCCCCCCAACCAACACCACCACTACCACCAAATAATGTTGTTGTTTTTTTTTTTTTTTACCTGCTCAGAATATGCAGCGTTTAAGGTACAAGTTGGTGAAAACACAATCATGAAGTAAAGTGCTGAGCTACAGAGAACTTCAAATAAGTGCGTTGTAATCATCTGCTAAAATTATCATATGTTTTAGGTGCAGTGCATTCTATTGACATTTTTAAATGTCACAGACGAAAAAACAACAACAACAGCACCACTTATAATGAGATGGGAAAGCAACACTGCATCATTAGGGAGACATGGGAACGATGGGAGAATAAAGCAAATCCAGGTAAAGTGTTGAGCTTCAGTGGTCAATTATATGTTACCTTGATGGTTTAAAACAAGGACAATTTTGTGGCTTTTTTTTTTTTTTTTTTTTTTTTTAACCCATAAATACCCAGGGCTTCTTTTGTGGCAATTCCCCAATGAATTTTTCTGTAGATTTAACCTTTCTTAAGTGATTTATCACCATTTATTATAAGATTATCCACTGTATTTTACATTAATTTCACTAAAAATCAGGTGTTTTTCTGTATTTAACTCACTGATCATGTAGAGGTTCATTAAAGCTCAGAGTAAATTCAAAGGTTATTACATCAGATACAGAGAAAACAGAAAAAAAGTGATGTTTGGAGCAAAGATACCAATAACAGAATGTAAAAACAAGTGTCTCTAACCGCTGTCATTTATCAGACTCCGGGGGTTTTACTGGTGAATCAATTATGCAGAATTCTCAATTTTGGTGGGTCATGATCCAAAAGTGGGTCATTTTCAGTGGGTCATGAGCCTTTGCCTGAACAAAAAAATAATGCTTAGAAACACTAGTTGCACTTTATTAATTGAATTCATTTTGCATGAAAACACCAAGGACCTGATATACTCAAGGTTTGCATGTGTGCAAACTTGACTGCACACACAAAAACGCGGTGAAGCTTATCTACTAACAGGACGCACGGAGGTTTGCATTTCTCAAATGGGCAAAATAGCTTGCGCAACCCATTTTGCGTGTTTGCCTTGATTAATATGCAATATGGGCATTTCTGCTGGAATGCCCAAAATTATTGGGAGGAGTAGATGCAAATATTTATTTAGCAAGCACAATGTGATTCACCAAACCTGAAACTGTTTGCGGTGGCTGATTTTGCATCTATATTTAGCACGTCTGAAAGGCAGATTTTAACTGGCACAGCTTTGCGCAAAACTGGCTGCAGTTGTTGTGGAGATGAGGTGGCATAAGCACAACCAAAGGCAATGCCGAGAATGAATCTTTTCTGCTCGTGTCAACTTGACGGAAGAAAAAATAATTGCGATGTATCTCCTACCCAGCAATGCCATTTTAGAACTTCTAGAAGAACTAGGGGATGATCTGGGGCCAGTCACAAGGAGGAGTCATGCAAAACCTTCTATGACAAAACTCCTTACAACGTTACATTTCCTTGTGTCTGGATCACGCCAGCGCACTGTTGCTATTAGTGCTGGCATATCTCAGAGCAGTTTTTCCAGCGTACTGTCTCCATGACAACAACCAGTAGTAAACGCAAAGTCCTCATTTAAATAGGGCGGTCTCCAAGACTTTGTAGCTGTTGTCATTTGCACGGGCAATCTTAGTCGATCACCTGTGACACACAAATCAATAGCACATGCATTTTTTAGCGTGAGCAAGCAAATTTGCATCTGTTATTTGTGATCTTAGTAAATCAAGCCCTATGTGTGTTAAAAATGGCTGTTACTGAAATGTTCTGATTGCTATGTCAGCTTTATGATTAATACTTGAATAAGTGACTGAATGCACGTTTAATTCTTAACAGTGTACACTTTTTGAATTTGGTTCAAATGTACCTACTTTACTGTTAAGGAGAATATTTCTCGCTTTAGCATCACCACCTGCTGGTCGTTTTGGTTTATCATTAAACTTGTCTTTTGTGTTGGCATTCTAAGATATTCTGAATTCTCTCAGGCTTAAAATGTGCCATCTTTTCATTAAATAAATTTGAGAAGTATTAACTAATAGCAATTTGGGTCACGGCTTGTCACTGAGGGGTGATAGTGGGTTCCAAAGCCAGATCACTGGAGAACCATTGTTGTAGAAGATAACATTGTTTCCACGGAAACTATGGAGCCTCTGAATGTCCAAATGGGTCATATCTGATGACCTTGAAAAGATGACAAACTGTATTTTACACCAATTATTTACATATATTGATAGGATTAGTGGATCAACAGAGATTACATAGCTTACATCAGTAGCTGATTTTTGTTGCCGGTGGCTGTTTGGGTCTTTATGGGTTACTGTGAGTAATAAAAAAAAAAAAAAAAAAAAAATTCAAGTCACTCTGAGCTATTAATTACCATATCTGTATTTTTGCCTGTGGATTTTTTGTGTCTGCATAAATAATTTAAGGAGGGGCTCGTGAAGGTGTTGTGTTTGTTTTCACGACTTTATTTGCAAGCGTTGTCCTCATGGTAGCTGTTGTACTTCTACACAGAGGTCAGAAGGGTGTTATAAATATTTCTATTATCATAACCTCCCATAACAATGCTGTGCCGAGAGCCATTCGAGATGATGAAGGGCTGCTGCGAAGGAGGTGGCTCTGTTTCACATTTGGTCACACCACGGGCCTGAATTTTAATCACACTCTCTTTCCAAGCCATTAAAACTAGAAAGTGACGTTTATTAGACAACGGAGGAAAATAAACAAGCCCTAATTGGCTCACACTGTGAGCGCTCCACTCTCCCCTTGGCCCTCTGTCGGAAAATAAACCTGCCAGGGACTGAGGTACAAAGCTCAAGAGCTGACTGACCTTTGGAGAGTTGCCTTCAACTCGACCTGCAACGCCAGTAACAGCTTCAAGGAGCCGAGAGCTGAGCTTTTATTTGCAAATATGCAGACAACACTGACACTTATGATCCATGACAGAGTGAAATGGGCCATGTTACATAACAAATGAAAATAAGATGGAGGAGCACCTTAACAACTTCCCCTAATTGCCCGACTGACCTTGCGGGCCGTAGCCTTGCCATTTCATCAAAATACGCTTTCTGACGATGCAATTCTTCAGGAGCCTTGCAAGCGAAACATAATTTAGTGACAGAAAAACCCTTTCACTATTGCAATATAAGAACCCTCTGTTCCTGAGTGAGTCACAATCTGTCTTTCATCTTATTTTCACACTTTTTCAGACACCTACCTTTGTTTAAAGAAAAATAAAAAGACAGTGAAGAGGTGGTACACAACATGCCTAGAGGGATGTGACGCTGTAAGAGAATGCTTCCAAACAGCCAAACACATGAAAAGATAATGTGTGACACTAGAATAAAGTTCAACTATCAAACTATGCGCAACACTCTGAATGCTGAACATGGCCCAACGTCAAATGAGGATTTTGCCTGTTTTGTATTTATTGGATGCCTAAGAGTTATTAGTTGCTTTAAATCTCCCATCTAAGAAACACCATATGTTGCAGTGTGATTTAATTTACTGTATTGGCAGTTTTATCGGGAGAGTAGTGCCATAACAGTTTTTCAAACACAATTATAATAATAATTTAAAAAAAAACAATTAGTCAATTCCTAAGCAGGTGTTCTCCAGACTGTTATGAAGCTTAGGAGTTGTACTCAAGCCACTATGGATGACATCCAAATCAAAATCAATGAGGAGAGATCAAAAGTAACTAAATGAGTGTTCATGGAATAGTTGGACTTCTTTAGTAAGTTTGGTTTGAAAGGCTTTTGGATGCTTATTATCTGCTCTTGCTTTTCTGAATTCATAAATATGGTATAAAAAAATAAATAAATAAAAATAAAATACTGCCCTTTACTTAACAGAACCTACATATTTTGTTAACAAATATTTCCTTGCAGGAAACCCACAAACCTATTTTTTCAGCCCAAGACATAAAAGATAAATGTTGTGTCCCCTCACAGCTTTACAAAATGATATGTCATTAATTGTCATCATGTCTAGAACAACGTGGAATTCAATGCACTTTGCAGGAGTAGCAAACCACCAATCATGGATACATGTCAACAATCGCTTCTGACAAGTAATATCCACAACTAACACCACATAAAATAATTCACTGTGCACTGTTGTTTTTATTTCATTTTTATTCTTATTTTTTGGTCTCCTGCATTTTTCAATTTCAATTTTAATTAAATTTAATTTTTAAATTTAAAAATTTAAAGTGAAAATTTAATTTTCACTTGTGGCATCTCATTCCATCTTTTAACATGTTCCAAGAAAAAACCCCTTTAATCTGCAGTTCACTTTGCCTCAGTGAAATCAACATTTACAAATGAATATTCGTCTTCTACGATTATACAATCTCAAAGTTGGTGACCTGGTTAAAACAGGTCTGTGGCCCATTTTTAGAAAGGCAGATCTAGAACCATGCATCATAATCTATTAGAGTGACATGACTGTATAGATATTGTCCTCTTTGAACCAGGTACAGTATATCCATAAAGTCAATTTTTCATGAGCTCAGAAAAACAGACCTGTGTCAGTGGATTTCCAGTTGGCCAGAGATGATTTATGAAGATTTATTGAGCTTAAGAAAGAAGACTATTTCCTCCAAACAAACATGAAGAGCCAGAAAGAATGGATTACACCTACTACGGGGAATTGTGCCACATTTGTGCCTGTAATCTGTTCTGTTTTTTAACCTATTTACAAACATTTTTGTCATGATTGTTTGTTTTTTTTTTGTTTTTTTACACCTTTATGCTCTTGTGTTTTGTCAGAGTTTCTAGTTTCCAAGTGTTTCTCTTCCTATCAGTCACAGATTCATCCATGAGATCTGCAAAAGCCTTCAGATTGTGTCTTCACTGAGCAGAGACACCCTCACCCTAGCGCTTGTCAATCAAACCAACATTCATGCTTCTATAGTACTTCACATCTACAATACAATCTACTTACATGTGCATCAAAATAGGCTTCAGCCTTTAATGCCATTCAGACATGTCTTGAAGGGTTTGACTAATGTCTGACATTTGAAATAATGCACAGTTAACACCAACCTTCACCAGCCCCATTGCACTTGTCTTTTGTGAATTAGATGGTTTTTACAGGCTGGGTTTGATGTATCTGCATAGAAAGGAGATTATTTCATATCAAATGTGTGTTTGTTCCATACTTTATATCCAAATGCAAATCACACTATATTGGTGCTATCTCCTTGGCAGCACAGTTTATAGTCAATAAAGGTTAAAGGGTTAGTGGTTAACTCGCTTCATGATCCCCATAGAGAAATTTGGTTTTAGCATTTTATCCATCCTTATGTGCCACAATACCTAGCATTAACATTAACTTTAGCATTAACTCCAGATCTTCGTCATCAGTACTGTCCATGGTCCTGAGAGGAATATTAACCTATGTATACCGTTTATGATAGTGGGGAAAACTGGAGAAACCCGCAGAGTGTGGCAAGAACAGGTCAACTCAACACAGAAAGACTAAATGGACGTCCATCAGTCCTGGTGCATCTATAGCCTGTCCGTCCGTGGGAGTGGAGCTTTCCTTCACTGTGGTTCTCCCAGAAGTTTCTCTTTTCCCACTGGGTTTTTGGAGTTTTTCTTTGCTGAGAAGGAGGGTCTAAGGACGAGGGATGCCCGGGACATTAATCCATTTCCTTCATCTACTGTTTATTTGACTGGTGTTTGTTTTCTTATCCAACTGATTCTGTAAAACCCTGTGAGACAACCCTGTTGTGATAGAGGGATCTACACATTAAATTGAACTAAATTGAAGTTTGACTGGAAATTGAACATGGAACCTTATAGCTGACAGGTGGAAGTGCTAACCACCATGCCACTGTGCCAACCATTCCACATATATTATATATACTATGATGTGTTCTCTTTTTTTTGCATCTACAAAAGCTGCACAATCCTTATTTTGGATCTGGACTTTAATTTCTACATTTATCATATGTCCAAAGTTATTGTATTTGGACGTAAACAATCACTGGACTGAAAGGATCTGAAAAACTTTAAACCTACAAAGTTAACAGATTCTGGGGTGTTTCTCAATAAGATTTTCTTAGCAACAAACCTTCAAAATTCAGGGATAAAACTGGATCTCAACTCTGCCTTTTTATAATGTTCTGACAAATGCATCTGCTGATAAGAAGGCTGTGATTTTGTTTTGGTGCTCTGATGATTTGGATCATAGTGGTCATGATGTAAATGCACAGTCAGTCGTGATTATCCAACATGAGCCTTATCAGCCTTTTTCCTCTTGTCTATCCCTCACACAATAAACTCCTTGTGTACCAATACATCACAACAGTAGACAGTGCAGCCGCCATAGCTTTAAGGAATAGCGCTATCATATTCTTTATCCTCTCCCCACACTAGAAACTAGACATGATGCATAGAGTGGATTGCCACAGTTGACATAAAAGTCAGTATATCAAATAAGCTCAGTGCGGTGGCCCAGCAGCGTGTCTCCAGGTAACAGTACTTCAAAAAGGGGGGAGATGTATCTTACTGATCCTCTGTAAGGCATGAACAGAGATGAGAGAAAATGATTTCTGTTCAGGTAAGTAAGTAAATGTATCATAACTGCCAAAGAGTCCCATGAGGATAAAGGGAGGTGCCACTCCTCCCATCTGGAGGACTTTCAAAGGCTTTGTTGGCATTTCCACTTTCATTTTCCTTTTCGAGTCCAGTAGAGCTTTGCTTTAAACTGGTGAACATATGTATTCTCTTTCATCAGCTTTGAGTTTGACATTATTAAATTCCAATGAAGTCTTTGGTTGTCTGCTAATATGCATTTGCAAATGCTGCCATCAGATCTCTGCTGGAGCTCATCGACGCAGTCCGATCCTCTCATTCCTGACAGATTTGCACAAGCCCAAACAAAGAACAGCATGTGAGATCAAATGAAACACTCTGCACACTGCGTAAACTTCACTTTTGTATGTGCAAGATTCAAATACATCCAGGATGAAGCACATATTCTGGTGTTAGGGTTAGTGCAATCCTGAGCACGGTGGTTTTATTTTATTTGGGTCCTAATGGAACAGCAGAAAACAACATAGGTCTTCAGTAATATTGTTTGAGATGAGGTCCAGACACTCAGTGGTTCAAACATAAAAAATAGGTATGTAATTAAATTATGTCTCAAGTCAGAAAGGGTTATTGATTTTCTGACAGATATAAATAAGCCCATTCACTGCAACCGGGTATCAGCTGATGCACATTGGAAAGTAAACCTTTAGGCTATTCCATTTTAATTTTAGCAAATTGTGACATTTGCAGATATATAT
>JAPQRP010000005.1:41927892-41949439 GCA_037367295.1 Apogon hyalosoma | reverse complement strand
TATATATATATTTTAATCATGCTTCAAAACTATTCTTCAACTGAAATGTGACTTTGGCAACAACTCATCTGCATAATCTATGATACCAGCAATGCGCACATATGGAATCTGTAAAAACCTCTCCCAGCTTTTGCCAGTCCAAGTCAAAACCAAACCGTTACTGGGATGCACATAGCTCACAGGGGTAATAAGATTAAATTAAGCTATATATAAACCTTGCATGTAGGAGGAGATCATGAGTAGAGGATGATGAAGGTGGGAATTTTCAAAACCTATAATCCCATCTAAAAGACTAATAAAACATAAGAATAAAAATAAAACCAAGGGTTTAATTTCTGAAACATCCTTCTCACCGACATTTTTGTTTCAGATGGAAGCACCCTGTGACATATGAATGCTGTCGTCCCCTTCACCCCACCCCCCGCTCCTATTTTAGTTCAGCAGAAAACAACCTCAGTGCTGAGAATCACAGACAAACAGAGGGAGCTGGGATAATTCCCCCATGTTTAGCGACACTGACAAAGATGAGTGGGTCACTTAACCTTAGGCACTGTGCTGTGGATGCCTAGCTCTGAGAATCTTATCTGCTAAGAGTTCGACTCCAACAGTAGCATGACTGCTCAGAGTAATTAATAATATTATGTTCTGTAATTACCTTCTATGTGTCTGCCATAGCCCAGGGGAACAGAACTGCTGCTAATGGGTGTAATACGTCAGGTTTAAAAGAGCAGCCACAGTGACCAAGAATCTTGGACTGACCCAATTATGTTACCACTTTAAGAGGAAAAAACTTCACCCTGAAACCAATACCCACCACGATTCCCCTGATTATACATTAAAAAATCTCGATAGAAAACAGGATGTGAATTCATATTGTATCCTGTGTGGAAAATGGTAATTAAAATGCCCTACCGTAGCTCCCAGGCACAAATAAAGTTCCTCTGGAGGAAGATTCTTAACCCATCAGTTCCTCTCCCCATTACGTTCCTCTATCCTCTCCATCTAAATAAAAAGGGACAAAGATAGCCGTGGGAGTCTGCCTTTCCTGTGCCTCATCATTAGTGAGCTGGTTCAACCAAGCAGCAAAATATAGAGACCAAGGCAACGGCACCCCATACATTCTAACTCAACAGTTCATCGGTAGCTAGAGCTCAATCGTTGGCGGGATGAAATTTAACATTTGGATTTTTGTTGTAAATGAAA
Organism: Apogon hyalosoma; assembly: GCA_037367295.1. Classification (NCBI taxonomy): domain Eukaryota; kingdom Metazoa; phylum Chordata; class Actinopteri; order Kurtiformes; family Apogonidae; genus Apogon; species Apogon hyalosoma. Next base: position 41,948,236 of record JAPQRP010000005.1, on the reverse strand, counting down.
CACATTCCTCTACTTCAGCTGCAGTTCTCCCCCCTCCCCTCCTTAGATCATGCATATCAAAGCATATCATAATTCCTTTATGTTAAATATTTCTAATCAGCATTAATCACGATGGTGTTTATAGCATCAGCCATCATTGCTAAGATTGAGAACAGTTTCAAAAAGGTCAACGTAATCAATTTGCTCTGTTAATTAATTATGCTTTTGAACTTTTCTTGAAACAATTGCATAATGATGCTATTTTTTATATTTTTTTTTTTTTTTTTTTTTGGCGATGAAAGAAGGCATTTATAAGCAAACTGGAGTGATGGAACTTGCTCCATACCAAAGCAGAGTTGAGCAAAGAGCTGTATTATGGATGTCACATACAATTAACCCCAAGAAAAGTGCTTGGCTATTGGGATTTTTTTCTCAGATTAAGAAAGGGCTGCAGCAGGCTCCAGCAGGGATACAGTGAGGGCAGAGGTGATCTGAAATTTAATGTATTTGAACTCTGATATCGTAACTCCTAAAAAAAAAAAGTGACTGTTTTAGTTTAACTTGTGCACACAGAGCCCTGGCAAAAATCTAATTAACTAAAATGGCTGTAAATGTATGTAACTGTAATTATAATTCAGCATTGCATAGGATTCATATATATACTCGTATTATATGCACATATTAATTACATGGCCTTCCAAAAGGATACTGTAAACATTAAGTCAGCATGCTAAGTCATTGCACCAGGTCTGCCCTACCAGATATGCAGCATAAATACTGCTCAGACTCCTGTTCATTAGTGTGCTTATGCTCCCTTTGATTTACTGCTAATGGCTTTGCAGTGGAAATCACAGCTCTGTGTGACATTGCCGTGTAGGCTAACAGTAAAACTTCTCATGATCTTCCCATATTTGTCGGGATGTTTATGGCAGAGCCACAGACCACTTGAGCTGAAACGAGACAAATGAAAATTCATGAGGTCCCTGAACCATAACACATGGAATGGGGTCCTGTGAGTGTGCATTACAATTATAATAGTATGGGCTTTTTGGGCTTCACATGCTTAGCATCTTTGTTTCTGTAGGTTGCCCTTGGTGAGGGTTTGTGTTTATATGAGGACACGAATGAGGGTGATCAACCAGAACAACCTCGAATGAATAGACACTGTGGGCTACCTCATTAAAGGGCAATTTTTGCATCTCACTCAACCTTGGTCCAATTTAGTGTTCATTATAGATAATACATGTGGATGAAACTTGTTTACATTTTATCAAAGGTAAATTAAACCAGCTACAAAAAAATGGGTATTAGAAATTCCTAAATCTGTGGTACGGACAATTTTCAGTAGGTTTTGGCGTTATTGACCAATAATGTCCATAGAGACACTGTGTTATGTACATTTTCACTTCACTGTGTAATAATAGCTAACATTTTGTGATAATTGTATGCATTTTCTAATACATGAACATCCTGAAGGTTATATGTAAAAATAATTACTATATACTACAGTGGTTGTTATAAAATATGAATTGCTAAAGTCTGTAAAAATAAAAGCATGAATGAGATTTTCCACATGAATTTGGCTTTATTTGTCTGAAAGAAAACGATAAATATTGCATCTGCATTGTTGTTTTCACCACTGGACACAGCTTCTAAATGAAAAAGATGGAGTTTGATGCTGAAATGGCAGTGTGTTTGATCGTGAGGACAATTCCAATTAGATCTTTCGTGCAGCTTTTGACAACACGAACCATATAGAAAATAGAGATAATTTGTGAATGCACTGTCTATTTACTGTCTAAAAACAAAGATGAGTTAAAAGAACTATCATGTTAGCTCTGTAAACATTTACAAGTGTTTTATTACAAAATATTGTATTAGTACAAGATGCAGACATTATGTTACAAAAAGGCTTTGCTTTCTAAAACATTATCTTGTGCACTAGTGTTTACCATGTGAGCAGGGACCATAATACAACATTTTACAGTCGGATGCTCTTTATTCTAGAGCACCAACCCACTGGCTAACCTCAAATTCTTAGTCCCACTGGTGAAAAGTGCTCAAACAGTGTAATTCATATCTATATTGCACACCTGGTATGATGCAAAAGCCCCTTAATTCTCAAATCCCCTGATAGCGCAGCAGGCATTCCCACAAAGGCCACACAGAGATATGGGGGGGGGAATGATGTGCTAACATACACATTTACATTTGACTGGAGCAACTGTGAGGCTGTCAACAGGTGACGTTATTCACCAGCCAGTAAATAAGCAGGTTACATTGTAAGGTAACAGGTGTTGCTGTGATTTCTGACACCGAACATCCTCCTCCACACCTACACAAGGCCAAGCACAACTCGTGCCACCCACACAACTCCTCCCTTGGCTGAATATTAGCCAACAAGTATGCTAACCTTTTCACTGAGATCGAGTACTTTTATGCAAATTTTGTCTGTGTACGCACATCAGCATTGTATAATGCAGAACAGATGATGACAGGGACACCGCTGGCACCCGGAGACACACAAACATACAGTACATGAGCTGTATTATCTCTCTTGAAGCATATATTCAAACAGATATGAAAGAGGGAAAATGTGAAATGAACAACCTTCATTTTGGACATCTGGTACACAGGTGTGTTCATTTTTTTATCATCAGGCAGAGGAGAGAGATTGCTTGTCTGCTTTGAGCATCACACATTTAGGCTATTGTGATTTGGCGATGATCAGATCTGTGGTACTGCGATTGTTCTTTTGCGCTCTGGTCGTATTCATTGGACAAAACATTAAGCTCCTGGTTCCAGCTGCACCTGGGATCTGTCTAGGTATTTTTTCTGATCAAAATCAAATTAAATCTAAAAACAGAACCCAAAACAGGCACTAAGAAAAACAACAAATAACTGATAACACTATACTGCCATAAGATGTAATCAGTATGTGCAGTGGAATTGTAACACCCCCACAGAGAATTATTAAACAGGCTAAAAAAAACCCGAAGTGATTTAATGATGAATGCAGTGGAATAGAACGTCTCTGAAACTGATATAAAAAGAGTTACCTGTCAATATATTGGTTTTTACTGATTTACTTTCTAGAATTTTGGATTAGCAGCTTACAAAAAGGTGGCTGTTCTGGGACAAATGCTAAAAAACTACTACAGATAATATTAAAATGTATAATATAACCAATCTGTCACTACTGTGGTATTGTTAGACCCTAAATGCAACAACATTTGGTTATGTTCAGACACAAAAACAACTTAGTTAAGGTTAAAAATAGGACTAAAATACTGATTCTGTTGTTAAGATTTGTTTTATTCTGCTATATCCATCCTTCTCGATGAGTTTGTCCCAGTCCACCACAGTCACCGGACTGGCATTACTTCTTATCACTTAGGTGTCACAATATGATGACTTTGGGTGCGGCATCCAGATGTCAGGCTTCCATCCAAAATAAAATTCTTCAAAAGAAAATGAATGCCACAAGTGTCACGTGAATACTAAGAGCTGATCCTTCATTATGATCACCATCATGATTTAAACATTTGCTTGTTTGCTATGATATTTCATACAATAGTTGTTGATTGAGAAACTTTGAAACACAATATGTATTTTGGCAAATTCTGAAAGTGACTTACATTTTTCACCCCCAAACTGAAACAAACCACTGGTCTGGATCATGTAAGAATGTTTCAGTCAGTCCCATAGTTGGTCAATGCACTTGTTTAACATTTGTTTCTGCAGCTCTTCATACATGGTGACATTTCATTGTGTTGTTCGACTTTTGGTCTTGAGACTGACTTCAACACAAGTTTTTGGAAGTCTTGCTCTTGAGTCGGTCTTGGACAAAGAGAGCGAAAAGTCAGGTAAAGGCCACAGCTAATGGCTATAACTCAATTTTAATGTCAACTTCAGTGTTGTAAAGTTCACTTCAATTGAAGAAGTGAAAGGTGACCATATTTGGACAAGAGGGGCATGACTACTGGAGGTTAAGTGGTTCTGTTTGAGGTAATGCTAAGTCATAGCTCACTGACTTGTTTAAACAGTTAATGTCATCAAGATTTAAAGGTTAACTCACATTATTATCTCCGTAGGGAAATTTCCCTGCCTTTCACCCATCCTGATATATGCACACAGTACTTAGCATTAGCATTAGCACCTGGCTCACACATAAGGAGCAGTACGCTGCCACTGAAGGCACATGGGGACCAACTCCAGATCTTCATCAGCACCATGGTCAGGAGAATTAACCTATATTCACTTTTTTTTTTTTTGATGATGGGGAAACCGGAGAATCTGGAGGAAACCTGTAGGATGTAGAGAGAACAAGTAAACTCATCACAGACAGACTCTGGTCTGCACGGTAAGCACCACGAAACTGACAGATTGACACATAGTAAATTTACAGTCAGTTTTACAAGTCAACTTATGCATACTTCCACATTGGTTTAATTTTGGGACTGAGGTCCTTGCCTCTTCATATTTTATCATCTCAGTGTCATATTCTACTTGAAAAACCTGTTTCATATACTGCTGTGCTATGTACCTGGTCTGGTCTCGGCCTTATTCATGTCCATCCTAGACTTTCAAACACTGATATCGGTCATAACATGGTCTCAGTTTGGGTGATCGTTACCACAACATGAACATTCCATTATGGTTTCTATCTAATTTACCTTTGCTGTATATTTTGCATGTTTATTCCGTGAAAAATATCCATAGTTGTCCACCCACCACACATGCAGTCGCAATAATTTACAAAAAAACTGTTCCCACTGAATTCATCTGCATTTGCAAGTTTAGTGTCACACCAATATTTACACCACTGTGTTTTGCTTTTGAGATATATGGAATTTTCTCTTTCCACTCTTTTTTTTTTTAACATGCACATTGACAATACAAATCAAAGCAGAATGTAATAGAAACTTTTGTGCAATCTTTCACCACATTTGCAGCCGGCTTACTGAATTAGAGTTAGTTTTTGCTCTGACATAACGTACCTTCACAGAAGGTTACATCCTTTCTATTGCTCAAAGGCAGAATGAGCAATAGAGATTTCTTCAGTTGTGTCATTTTCATTCAGAGGCTTCTGATTAATAAATAGTACGAATTCATGATATTATTCCTAAAAGTCTTTGCCTCACTTTGTGCTGAAGGTAAAGAACAGTCATTCCCTGAACATCCTGCTGCTGCCATGAGTTCATATCCAGAAGTCATTCAAAAGATGCTGAAGGCAGGATGTTCTGGAGCTGCTTCTGACCTCTGGCCTCTTGTGAGCACAGTCCAGGACAAACAAAAATGTGAATTTGAAAGCGCTGTTCTGCTCATCAGATCTGCTCTTATCGCCCTGTTTCTCTGATGCATGGTAAAATGACAGCTCCATTTAGCGGAATGGGATCAGTTACAATTTACAGCAGATATAGATTAGCCTTGATATACTGTCTGCCCAAGTTTGGTTGAGAGATAAAAACTATTTCACCACTACTGTTCCGACTTGTCCCTTTCCTGAGTTGACCTTGTAATTTTTGGCTCTAACACTTGCTGACTGATAAATGACCACAGGGGAGCCATCCGACCAGGATGATACAAGCTGAGCTGAGTTGTTGGTTGTTCTTTAATGGCTGTTCTGGGGACATTAAGGAGAAAGCATCCTTTTAACAGTGGCTACATTTTCTGGTGCTCTTGGTAATGGTTTTCCTTTCAGCACAACACAAGGATGCATTTTTTATATTACAAATGAAAATTGCTTCATCAAAGCATACAGCATGATGCTGCATTTACCAATTCAGTGCTCTTGGCTTGAATGTTAGGGACAAAAGGCTGGCTGAGAGCAGAAAATGGTATTGGTATTATCATGTAAGCAACATCCAGAGCACCACAGAAAGCTGAACATTGATGTGATACAGAATCTGAACCATTCCTCTAGTTTCCTTAGGTTTTTCATGTTCTACTCAGTAACATCCCGTACTGAAATCCAAATCATTTTTTTTTTCTTTCTGAGTTTTCATGAAACACCAAAGATAAAACAGACTGAAAGACACAGCTGGATCTTTAAAACAAATCAGATAAATGCAGAATGAAACATCAAAACATGCACATTAAAAATTGATTCATACTGAATGTAACCCACACATAATGGTGTTCTCTTGAACTGCCTTTAGTCTTGTTGAGTCTTTTCATACCTTTAAGGTGTTTCTGTAACCAAACACCTGCAGCCCTTTGATAAGCTGTGAAAACTGAGAGAGGGTCTGCAAGGGATTTATGTTAAGAATTCTAATCAAAAATGCCACTGTCCTTGCTTTGGGCAGCTATTTGGGAATTTGTTTTTTCATGAAACCAATCCTCAATTCACAAACAAACTAGATTTCTGTTTGATTTCAATAATAAAAACCAGTAATAACTGTTCGAATTGTGTTTTTTTAATCATCATGTTACCTTAAACTGTCACTAAATATTAATTATATTAATATAATTATAATAATATTAATTATGATTGTGTAGTCTTTGATTGTGTACAGCCCTGGCAAAAATACACCTTGATAATATCCTTTTTTTATTTTCCTTTCACAATGGTACTCAATGTCTATGATCCAATGTTTTACAAGTAAGACTAGCCTAAAATGCCTAGTAAAAAAAGGACAATCTAAAAATCTGGAGCTAGTATACCCATGCTCACTAGGGACTTCATGAGTTTACCTTCCTTCATTTGTTTCTAAAAATGCAAGCTGCACCAGTCTTAGCTCTCCTTATCTCTTAAGTTATTAGTTAATATTCCAAAAGCAACCACTTTTGCATAATTTGTCTTCTTAAGTTTGGGAGATAGGAACATATTTTACAGAAGACTTGAGCTTCACAGCTGACTTCAAAATTGGGAGGCAGGTTTGAGTAATTAGCTACTGATGCAATGCACCGGGGAGACTGCAGGAAAGTAACTGGTGGTATTGATTAGCACTGTGGTAAAATAACTCAGGTATGAGTGTTTGTTTATTATCCACATCTGTAACTGCTGTGGTGAATACTTTAACTCAAATCTATTTGCATTTCTCATTAAGTAAAAGGTGAACGTGATGTTTAAGGATTTTAGCAGTCTGGATCTTTTTGGGTTTTTTGATTCCGTAAAGTAGCCTAATATTTCACAGCATGGGCCATGATGTCAGTATACACAAAACTGCAAAACAGAGATTAGAGAGCACATATTTGAGCCTGAAGGACAATGACTTACAAACAGGTAGATGTAGGTTAATTATCCTGTCAGCGTCCTTGACCATGGTACAGATGAAGATCTGGAGTTGGTCCCTGGGCACCTTCAGTGGCAGCTCACTGCTCCTAATGTGCAAAGTACTAATGCTAATGCTGTATGAATTACTGGGACACATTTAATGGCATATGTTCCGATCCTTTTTTATCAGTTGGGGCCACTGGTTAGTTTAAAGCAGTGTATGATGTTTGTTCCCAATTTTTCATCAAATCTGTAAAAGTGACAGTCTAAGTATCGCAAATCCGTTAGTCTTTTTGTAATTACGTACCCGACTCACTTCCCTCACGGTGAACAATTTCGAAGCTGACTCCATCACAAGTTTGTTTCTTTACACAGCAAACCGGTATGTCACTCGGGCCTTTTCGGAAATTTTGTTATAAAGTATGTTGTGGGAATGGGAATTCCATGCAGCCGCAGCAACAAACATGAAAACGGCTTCATTGCTTCTTGCTGCTGCGTGGAATTCCGAAAAAGCTCGAGTGACAGGTTGGTTTCGTTTTCATGTGTAAACAAACAGGCAGCTTGTGATGGAGTCAATTTCGAAGTTGTTCACCGTGAGGGAAGTGATTCAGGTGCATAATCACGGAAAGACTAATGGATTTGTGATACTTAGGCTATCACTCAGATTTTACAAATTTGATGAAAAATTGGTGACCAATGTCATACACTGCTTTAACAAAGATTAACTACCCATAAGGAGTGGGTCTTAGGAGATGTAAAACCCCCACCAAGTTACTATCACTGAATAGGTCACAGCTAACCTGCAGTTAATGTTTACCACAGATTGTACTTGTTACTTTTAATTTTGATGTCATAATTAAGAAATTTTATATAATAAAAACATGTGTGGTAAGATACGACAAACAGAAAAGCTGGTACATGGGTAAATTCTCCCATCCTGACTCATGCTCTGAAATGAAGTTGGTCCTCAACCACCCTCAGCGCCAACTCAATGGTCCTGATGTGCTAATTGCTACTGACTATAATAACTATTCTTACATGCTGTGTGAATTAGGATGAGTAAAATGCAAAGTCTGAATTTTCCAGTGGGCATAGTAAAATAACCTTAACCTTTGCCCTGACCTGTAGAGATACATGTACATCCCACATGGTTTTGGTGTCTAATAAGTTGATAGCCTATGGCTAAAATGTCAAAGATCATCACAGATGTCATCTGATTCTTATGACATCATCTGTTTTCACAAACTAGGAGTTTATTTCAGGGTACTGAGCCACTTCTCTCATAGAACTGCAAACCGAGCTGCAACTAATCATCTCCCTTCAAGGATCCCATGGGTGTAATACATTGACACCTGGAATCTAGAATCTTCCTCTTTTAGTTAGTTAGTGTCTGAAATTCTACACTAATGTGCTAATTAGGCTAAAATAGTGTCCAAGATCTTTTAATACGCCAGTGAAACCAGTCATACATGAATTGCATAGTCCTTTGTGTTGGCAAGCAGTAGAGACTTCACTTACTTAAATGGTAAATGGACTGAATTTATATAGCGCATTTTCATTTACCTTTGGTGCCCAAAGCGCTTTACATTGTTCCTCACATTTACCCATTCACACACACACTCACACACACCAGTAGGCGGCTGCTGCCGTGCAAGGCGCTGCCAGACTACTGGGAGCAATTTAGGGTTCAGTGTCTTGCCCAAGGACACTTCAACATGTGAACAGTCGGAGCCAGGATTCGAACCGCCGATCCTTTGGTCATTGGACGACCCGCTCTACCAACTGAGCCCCATAAATATCCCACAATGGAATACAGCTGTGATGTCAACAACCACAAGTGGAAAATGGTGGAAGTCAAACAAAGCCCGGTAGCCACTGTATAATAGTAGCAAGGAACTTGGATTGGCATGAATTGATAGTCATTATATTGTTTCATTAGAACAGCATTTCCCAGCAACAGACTCTTCTTTCCCACCATGTTGGACTGTTTAAAAAAAAAAAACACCACTTTTATCTTGTTCTTCTACTCTGTATCTTCTCTCTTTGCAACTGAATTTATACTAACATGAAGCAGAACCTGACTTGTTCAGTTGCTACATCAGTGTGTAGCTCCAGACCTACACCTCCAGTATGTTGGACAGAAAGCTGTGGTCCAAAAAGTTCTATAATTTTGCCCCTTTTCTTTTATACTCTGTAGTAGTTTTACAGATTGTAATATTACACAGATACCGCAAGAGGTGAGATCGTCCAGTTGCCAAGGAAACGTGCCTCCAACTGTCAAGGAAGCTTTTGGGAAGTAATGTGTAGTCTCACCCTGAGCAGTGTAGGTTAAGATATACATTTCATTGCTTATCTAAACAAAAGTGTGTTGGATTTCAGTATAAATATTGCATATGTGAGAGCTGGTATGTCATCACACATGCAAACATTCTAAACTACTGTTCAGGAGGGATGGCACCCAGTTCTGTAGACCCATGCTGAAGAGGTAGGCTGCAGATAATTTTTTTTAATCTGCCCACAACATAGGAATCATTAGTGATTTGTCCAGTTTAATCCCTTAGAACATGAGTCAGCCTTCACCCTTTTTCCCCTTGGGTTGCAGTATTAGCCAGTCAGCTCCACCGGTGCCAGTGTCTTGAAAAGGTAACCGTGACTTACAGTAATGTAGGAGGGTTATTCTCTCTGAGGTATGTTTGCCAGTCAATATAACGGCTGTGTTTCCCTTTTCAGACTTATTGCCAGACTGCTTTGCCTGGACCAATGTGCTTTGTGGTCCAGTTGAAGACTCATAGTAGTCTTTTTTCTAGTAATGTAGACTTAACCCAGTTCGTCATGAGCTGTCTTCTGTCTGTCATTGTTGCTCTGCCGCTTGTTTTTATTGTGTGATCCGATCGTGGCAACTATCTGTGAACCAACTGTTTGTTAATATTGTATTCTCTTCTGTCTGTTTGTCAGGAAGTGGGAGGATCTGCGGGGAGTATCTGTTGTATATGGACCCCCTCTTTACATGCAGTGTGGTAGGTCTGAAGTGTGGTGAGCCCCCGTAGTAGTTTGTAGGTTTGCGTCAATTATTGCAGTGTCATTTGCAGTGATCACAGGTGGGCATTTGGTGGTTGCTATTGGGTTTTGCGATCGTCTCCCTGCAGTGACTACCCTGCCTGATCCTTTTTCCACTAGCAGATAGTGTGTCTTACACATCCTGCTGGTCCTACTTTATTGTAAACTGTCATATCACTTACTTTGTAGCAGGCATTATTTTAAAACTAATTATTGTTCCCTTTTTTCATCAGGTCATCACCATCTTTTGATACCATTTTGCATAATAAACATTGTCATTTTGGCTTGAATGCACATCTCCAGCTCTCCTTGTACCTGGGTTAAATTTGTTTGGTGGGTTTATGCAGAGGCCCTCATACTGGAGTACATCACATGTAGAACACAGAATGGGATTTTAGTGGAGTCTGAGATCATCTTTGGATTGACTGTTACCATGGCAACACAGGTGTAAGTTCTAACACTTAGGGTATACTGAATATGATGTACATGGGTAGAATATATTTTTTCTAGATACGAGTAATGTGGAAAAGAACAGGTTTAGTTTGGGGATTTTTCTGTTTTCAGTCATTGGACCCAGCTCAGTGTTACATGTGAAACTTGTAACACTCTGATTTATGAAAGAGTTTATGTACTATGTGTACATTAACATATTCTGACGACAGTAGACTATGTAAGGAATCAAGTTACTAAGCAACCACCAGATGGTATTATCTTGCTGACAGGGGTTGGAATTGCTACATGGACACTCAATGTCACATTTCTTGAATAAAAAGACCACACACATCTCGTGTAAAAATATATAAGAGTGGCCTCTTCTTACATTCTTCAGGTATATATGAGCAGTACATAAGTGCACTACTTACAGTAGTGTTGCTCTCATACCTGTTGGAGCCATTTTCATTTATTATAGTGTTTTCCACATAGGTTTTCAGAGGGCTTACAGGATGTGTACGGGCTCTATTTTCCCCATGGTTTAAGACAAATTGCAGTTTATTTTTTTCAGTAAAATAATTACAAATTGCGGCTATTACTATTGCCATATGTGTCTACAAATCTATATAAAAAAAACATATGATGCCATCTGGGAAAAGGAACATTTCACCAAAGCTTCAATATGCTACTGTACCCTTTTGGGTTTCCATTAAGTTTAAATGTGTGAAAAAAGCAAGACATATAAAGCCTTTTTGGACAGGATATGCTCCAAGATATCTCTGTACAAATCAATAGATTTGTTAGCCTGTAAGATGAGTATATGGAGTGACACAAGTGTGATGTTGACTTAACTGTCTGCAGTTTTTGTACCTGTGCTAACTGACATTAGAAGGTCAGACTGGGCATATCAATCTAAATATTGATAGTATCGATACCAAGGTGAGTATTGATATCAGATCAATACTAGCATGATGAGAGGCATACTTTTTTTTTTTTTCCCAGTTTCTCTTTTATATGTCCAGCAAAGTACTCAAATTTCTTCAGAGTTCATGTGAGCGCAGCTTCTCTCCCGGTCTGTCTGTCTCTGCAAACAGCAGACCCCTCTCTGCTGCTCTCTCAAGCACACTTTTCCCTGTGTTTTATCATAATCAACTAACTAAAGGCAAAATCACACAATTATTTAATGATTATGAATTTTCAAGTAAAAGTATTGGTATCTGCAATACTAACCCTATATTTACTTGGTATTGGATCACTACCAAAATTCCCAATATCGCCCACGATTACTAGAAGGACACTGGGCTAGCAACTTTTGCAAGTGTTGTAACTTCAGCAATGTGTTTTACTTCTTGTATGACAATATGTATCCATATATCCAACTGAAATCTATTTTTGTTATGTAGTACTGTTTTTCTGGTGTCTTTGACTGCTGCTACACGAACGACGGTCACCAAAAGTTATAACAGTGACCATGTAAAGTGAGAAGTTGCCAATGATTATGCATAATTTTGCCTAATATTCTTTTACCACATGGTTCATTCTTATTTTCTAACTTCATTATTACGCATTACCTCTATGAACTAGGTTTTTTCATTGCATCACTGTTCTGTCGTCCTGTAGGTACATTCCTAAGATTAAGATTAATTGGCTGAAAACATAGTGTAGTGTTAAGAGAGAAACTTTAATGATAACTTTAACCCAACAAGTAACTCCAAATTCATTTAATAATATTATACATGCTCTGATATCAGAGAATAGTTGAGAATTAAGAGCCCTAACTATATTTTTATGGATTATATCATTCATATTTTACAGTAGTCTGCATGCATACAACAGACAAAAAGCTTAAAAACATAACTTTTAGTAAACTGCAAACAAACAATTATTTAGTTGTAGGTGCTGTGACAGAGATATAATAGTGGAGAGCCTTGCAGTGGAAGAACAATGTTTTAGCAGCTGCTCCACGAAGGTCTGCATTTATTATGTGTTCATTGTAGCCGAAATTAGCATTGCACAAGTGTAAACCACTCTGCAAAGTTAAAGTGGAGAAAAAAAAAACAGCTTCTGCTCAAAATTTAACAGGCTCATCATTGGCCCATGTGCTTTTCTTCCATCAAGTTTTCAGCAGTGCAGTGTGTTATCATTTTTGCATAATCCCACTGCATGACAGACAAATGCCAGTGATCAGATTACCTCTGTAGTGGGGATAATAATTTATTCCCCATGCAGTTGGTGGCAAGATTCTCATTTTCCTACTTTTTGTCATATGAGTTTGAATGCTCAGTCCTTAAATTCAACATTTATTGTTCAGTTAGAATAAACTTCCAACTTGAAGACAGTTCAGACTATTATTAAGGCTGGGTTCTGTGAATTGTGTGCACTTGACAGGCACACTTACTGCCAGGACAGTGTCAGTGACAAGTACACCTACACTTTTAGAAAGAGGAACTCATTAATGCCAGTAGCAGTCAATGACAATTTCCCTTTGCGGGAAATACAGAGAATATTCTTGGCCACATGGGAAAGTGAAGACTATGTGACTGTCTTTAAGGACTTGTTAAAGTTGTCATGCATGACTGTCCCCATACTGTATGTTTCATTACTGGTGTTGAAATCCTGTCCAACCAAAGATGCTTTCGGCCCTGAGGTGAGGGCAATGATGGAAAAACAAAGCTTCTAACCCAGACAAACTGACATCAGATGGCGGCTCGTGTTCCGCCGCGGGGGCCTGCTGGGCCGAACAGCTGTCAGTCGAGTCGAGTTGAGGATGAGGAAAGCCCCAGGTTTACAAACAAAGACGTGAGCAAACAAGCAATCAGAGTTGTGCTTTAGTACTTTCTAACTTTTTAACTTAGCAAAAAAAAAAAAGTTTTTTATAGAAACATCTGTTATGCTGACATTCAAACAATATTTTCCCGTGAGCATAAAGCCTGTGAACTGTCATTTCAAGCAAATGTAACACTGTTGAAACTCCTTTTAGTACAATCTCAAACCAGTAAAGACTTAATTTGAAGGACTTCAAGGGATTTCCAGAGCATTTTGTAACTTTTCTTATGGTTAGACAGTAGACTACTGACTTGGCCAGCAGGGTTGTACTTGATATTCAGCGCGTGTTTAGTCTAATAAAGAGTCAGTGGCACAGATGACAATATCCTTCTGTTGGGACAAGCTGCCATGAGAGTGTCATTTAAGAGGTGGTAAAGAATCTATGATGAACAGAAAGGTCTATAAATTCACTTGTAATAGCTGTTTACAAAATCAAGAGTGTCTGAGTGAATGGATTTCTCAGCAACATTTAATACATTCACATTTTTTAATAGTTTCATTTTATTATTTCCCCATTGCTGCCTCCCTTCGTGTGTCTGTTGAGTTGGTTTGAGTTTAGTAATTTTCAGGCATTTGGAGAGGGTGAAATATTGGTTTTCATTTTCCACCCATCGTCTTTCTCAGAGAGCAGTTACTGTGCCAGACTCTGGGTTCATTTCTCCATCTTTATGACTTAAGCATTACATTAAATCATTTTGTAAACTCAGCTGGCTTACCCAGTAAATTGGAGTCCAAATTATTTGTCATAATAAACATGAGAAATGTAATTTATTTAGTTCACTTGGATGTGCTTGTGATATATTGTCAACCGTGTTAATTACTCACAAGACTAAAAGTAACAGAGCCCAGCTGTTTTCCAGACAGAACATGTGTGCTACCCTGCAGCAATCCAGTAGAATATGAGCTGGTGCACTTTTTTTTCTTAACTAATGGTGGGTTGATTATTTATTAAGTGACCTACAAGTCTGGATACCTAAAAAAAATATATATATAGGTGATTTGTCAGAATCGCTCTAAAGGAAGAAAAATTAGGTTTATTCAACTAAAACAATCTGTTGAGGAAGTAAAAATTATTTAAGAAATTAATTTATTCTGACATAAAGCCTGCAGGTCTGAAAACTGTAGCGCTGAGTATATTTTCCTTGGCTTTGGTGTTGGAACTATTTACATTTCAACTAAAAGAAAATTACATAACACACTACAGTAAAAGTTTTACATTTTATAAAAAATAACATACATTTAACCCAAGTTATCTCTTTCAATTTTATATTTCTACCCACCTAGCATTTTTTGATACCTATTCAACAAAATAATAAATAAAAGGGTACAAAAGCTGTTGATGCACACATTGAATTATACAGCTCTTCTGTTCTGTCCAGTCCAAAACTATTCATTTTAAGGCAGCCAAATAGGTGTAATTACAGTATTTTACAAGGGCTATTAGTGGCCTAGCAGGTTGCCATTTGTGGTGATTCTTTCAAGTCTATCAAGCCTGAAAGTGTCTGATCAGCCTACTTTAACCTCCAGGATTTTGTAAAAAGTGCACGAATGTTTTTGGCTCATTATGAAACTAGCAGGACAAATTAGACTGCGTTAACATGGTAATTATCAGGAAAGGACATGTTCACGTATTATTGTGCGAGACCACCAAATAATCACCAGCAGTAGGCTCTGATTAGTATTATTATTAGAACAAGTGTGCTGCATTCTTATTACCCACTGATGGGATTCGCTCCTTAGATATTAAAACGTGGTAGTACACATGCACCATTAATGAGTCCCAAAACACCAGCCTGTACTGCTTAAGGTATAAGTCCAGATTTAAGTGGATTTAGGGTGCTGAAATAGGGAAAAAGGCCATATTTGTGATGGAGTGACACCAAGTAGAAAGGTACTGTGTAAAACATGACAATTCCAATATATATTTGTTTTTTTTCAACATGTCCAATTTCATCATGTTTTTTTATGCAAGTGTCTATGTTTGATTTGACATTTCTAAATTAGTTACTTGTTTCTTCAGTGCAACAAAATTGCATTATGACTGTCATCCATCCGTTCATTTCTTACCTACTTAGTCCTCCAGAGGGTTGCATGGATTGCATGGATGCTGGAGCTGAATCCAGCCATCAATGGGCAAAGGACTGGTGCACCCTGGATACGTCGGCAGTTCATCACAGGCCTGATATATACAGACAAACAACCATTCACTCTCAAGTTGACGCCTATGGTCACTTAAGATTGACCAGTTCCCCTTATGTGCATGTCTTGGGACTGTGGGGGGAAGCCAGAGAACCCCTGCAGATATGTGAAGAACATCCAGACTCTATATAGAAAGGCTCACCACCTACAATCCCTTTGCTGTGATACGACAGTGCGAACCACTGCACCCCCATACCGCCTGCAATATGACTTCAACAGCAAATGATTAAGGATTAAAGAAAAGTTAAATACTTTAGTATCCCCATAAGGAAATTCAGTCTCCACATTTTACCCACCTTAATACGCACAGCATGTAGAATTAACCCATTCGGAGCAGTGAGCTGCCATTGACGGCGCTAGGGGACCAACTCCAGATCTTCATCAGTACCTTGGTTAAGGGCACTGACAGGAGAATTAACATATGTAAATCCCTGTTTTTGGCAGCAGAGTAAACTGGAGCACCTAGATGTAACCCACATGGCATGGACAGAACAGGCAAACCCAATACAGAAAGGCCCTGGTCCTAATGGGAACCATGTAACTGTGAGATGAAGTGCTAACCACTATGCGACCACGCCCCCCATTTCTGCAGATTTTCTCCGCAGGGACTGCAAAGCTTTTTTTTTTTGATCGATTATAGTATCCGAGCCTTACTGATAACAGACTGTTTACGCTCTTGTGTGGTCAGTTTGATCCCTCAACATCGGAGACATGAACTTTCTTCACTAGAAAAAGGAGAACAAATCTGTATTATAGGTCCGTTGTCTCGTGAATCAAAGTGACCAGTGTGTTTTCTGTGCACCGGTGCACGTCGGGGACACAATGAGGGGAAAACAGCTATGCCCATGATTTCCCATTTGAAATGTTGAGCTGTGTTGAATGTCAGACTGCCTGCTTTGATTGATTATGTTGCCTTTTTCTAGACCGTCCCAGCGCCCCATCACTGCTCGGAGGGAGGGCAAGCATGGAAATGTAACAGGATGGGTGGTCTGTAGCATCCAGGGATTGTCACGGCATGGCTGTTTGGCTCTGTTGTTTCATTCCTCATATCCATATTCCTCTCTTAGCATAATGTGACTTTTTTTTTTCTTTTGCATCTGCTCTTTTCTCTGCTCCTTGCCTGTCTCCCCTGCAGACAGACACATGTTTATACAAAGCCTACCTGCTGGGATCAGACATGCTTAACACTGTGTGGAGAATCCCCCTCAAGACCTCCATCCATCTCCCTTGGGAATACATCACCGATGCCTGTGAACTTTCCAGCAGTGAAAGTGACTCCAATGACTTAGCCCTCGCCTCCTCACCTTTTTCCCGGAGCCATGAGGTTATGTCTCCAGAGTTACTCAGCGGGGGCTCTTTTTAGTATTTGTCTTCATAAGGTGGATTTTTTTAATGTTATTTTGTTATTTCCTCAAGGTGATGGTGAAAAGCCCAAGAGGATTTCTTTACCATCTTTTTTTTTTTTTTTTTTACAATTTTCCACCCATGTGAAGGTCAGCATTCACTACATGCATTATATTTAATTACCTATATAGGCCTGCTTATTTTATTCCTTTTCCACAATTGCTCACACAAATTGTTCTCCAAGCCATGAATAATTCTACATATTTACCAAGAGTGTTTGTGTTAGTTTAATAATTTACAGAGGATACCAGTGAAAGAGTATGACAATGGTTAGGTATGCCAGGGGTAGCTAATTATAATGCCAAGGCAGGTAGTTAAGGGTACTCACAGTCATAACAACACAGCAGAGCAAATCATTATGTGCTGACTGAACCAGTTCTCGCAGGTACAGCAACAACTTTATTAGTAGCTGAAACATAATAAAACCCTGTTTTATCTTAGCTTTGGGTATCCTAAGGGCTTATTAATTTAGCAATTTATTATTATTTATTTTTGATCAGGTCAAAACAAATGAAAAAAAACACACACACACACATTTTGCAGATTTATAAGTAATGAAATTCTTTATGGTAAGTGAATTAACTACTATTATTTAGCTTCCCAGCTGTACAAATTTTTAGGAAGTCAAGGAAAAAGAAATACATAATATACTGAACAATGTAAACACACATAATCTTGAAGTCCAACCAATTGTTAATTGAAGTATACTAATCAGAAAAACAAAGAATACTTGACTTGTTTTCTTACTGCTCTGTTGGGTTTTCACCACAACAAATGTGCACTGAAGTGCAAAACCATACTGGTGACAATTGTAATGATACGGTCAGTCGGTTGTTTATGACTAATTGACAAGGACTTGAGCTGTGGATCTTGTTTGTTTGTGCACTCACAGCCTGAGCAGTAATAATTCTAATTTATGTGCTTGTGATATTGACCCTTTCATGCATGGTGTCCATTTTTGTGCACATTTAATTACACTTTTACTTGTTAGTTGATCATATTAAGGTTCTCAAAATCACTTGTGGGCCATAACAGTAGATTACGCTATAACACTCTGTTAGTGATTGTTGACACATATTTATCTTTTGGTCGGTGATACACTCAGTCCGAGATGGCCACCACTATTAGACATGCACACAAAATTTCTATTGAGACTAATGAAAAATAAATGCACATACTGTACAGGGAGCTATGATAAACATGTTATGTTGTAAACCCACAGTTAAATAACTGTTGTCTCTAGGTCATCAAACGCCAACTGTTTGAAAACATGCAACAGTGGAGTCACATCATATTAATTAATGCTGACAAAAAGACAAAAACAAAACAAAACAACGAAAATAACAAAGGATTCCAAATCACTGCATTAAATTCTAAGTGTACGCATCTACATAGAAACTGTCAGATTAAAATGTATGTGTAGATTATGGTACATAGTAGAGAATCACACAGAGATGTGGAAGTGTCATTTATTCATTCATTCATTGATTCATTCAGTGGGTATCCCCCCTCACATTTTTCTTATACTGCTCTTTTTTACTCCTTTGTTGCATAGGGTCCACATATGTGGACTTTTTCATTAAAGGTTAATTTGCATTATTCTCTTTAGAATAAGAGCACCTAGCATTAGCATTAGCACACTGCACAAGCCTGGAGAAGTGACGTGCTATTGAATATGCTCTGGGACCAACTCCAGATCTTCATCAGGACTGTGGTCAGGGGCACCGACGGGACAATTTAACCTACATATACTGGTTTGTAATCACAAGGGAAACCAGAGGAAACCCGTGCAGTGCAGGGAGAACAGGCCAGTCCAATACAGAAAGGCCTGGGTCCGACTGGGAACTGAACACTGAAGTGTCTAGCTGTAAGGTGGAAGTGCTAACCATTATGTAACCTCACCACTAATGACTAGAATGTGACAGTGAGAGGCAGGACAGGCTGTAGACACTACCCAGCTGACCATATCTGTACTTCAGAACATGTTTGGGGCAAATGGCATATCCCATGATGTTGCCTGTAGTGGTCTGCCATGTGTGACACCAGTGATCCAAAACTGCCATATCTGCCTTTTGCTTTTGCATGATTGTTTTAGACCTGCTACACTGACTGCTACAAAAATTGATGCGTGTCATAATTCCAGAATCAGGACCTGGACGGAACAGCGGAGAGAGTGGCATCTGGCCATTCTGTATCTGTGTTGGGATGGTGATGATGGATGCCCAAAGACAACATATGAGTCAGTAGTCACTTTTCCATTGGACAAATGCGCAAAACTTTTACCAATATTTATTAAATGTCAAAAAAACAGAAGTGCGTAATGTCGGTTTTTCCATTAACTCACAAATGCGATGATTTGTGTATTTATTATCACGAGATGGCACGAGTCATCGCCATGTTGATGCCGATGACACGACATATTCATTATTATTATATATCACCCCTCTATCCCGTACTAAATTAAAAAATGATTCAGTTTTCTGTTGTGTCCACACCTACTGCGCCATGCTTCTTTTACAACTCTTCTTCTTCACTTCTTGCAACGTCCGTCAACATCCTTTTTTTTTTTAAAATTCACCTGACTCTAGCAGTGAAAAAAGGTCTTTCCATTGCAGTTTTGTGTAATATGCCATTTGTGCTACGCCTGACAAACCACCTTGCAAGCGCCAGCGCAAAAACTTTTAATTGAAAAACGAGAGTTTTGACGAAATTGTCGTTTTCCATTAGGTAAATATCTATGCACAATTTACATTTGCGCAATTTGAGGGTCAATGGAAAAGCAACTAGTGTTTGTGATAAACATACACATATACTACCTGGCCCCCAAAAAATGTCCCCCATGCAATATTTCCTTGGTCCAGTTTTTGGGTTTGATTAAAGGGGTTAAAGGGTTTGTAACCCCCACCCCCCCGTGGAACTATCAGTTTTTGTTTTTATTGTTGTTCACAGTGTTGTGCCGATTTTCCTTTATTTTTAATGGTGTTTTTACAGAGTTTTGACTGTGTAACTATGTTTTGGTGTTCAACCAGATGTCAAAATGCTGGACCGATTTAGAAAAAACAAAAACTACTGGACCAGAACTCAAGTACTTGTTGTTCAGTTTGTTCCAGTTCACAATTCATGCTCAACATCCTAAATCTCTTACTGATGCACATTCTGAGTGCCTTATTTAGTAAAAACCTGTCAAACTTCAATTCCTCTCTTTGTCTTTTTCTGTTATTCCACCTG
>JAPQRP010000005.1:41913763-41927796 GCA_037367295.1 Apogon hyalosoma | reverse complement strand
AAAGCAAAACCACTGAAGAAAAGGAAGACAAGCACATACTCACAGCAGCTTTTATGAACCTGAAACAGACGCAGATTCACAGCAGCACATTTACCTGGAATAATGTCTGAGAGGTTAAAGGGTTAAAGCCATTTCCACCTGTAGTTGCATTAGTTACCAACATCTTGTGTGATTGGTGATGAGTCGGAGGACTGTGTAAAGTCTTCTCCATCACATTCCAAAGATTTCGAATGGGGTTCAGGTCTGGACTCTATGGTGGCCAATCCATGTATGAAAATGATATCTAATATGGAGTGTCAGGGTCCTTGAATGGGACTTTAATTTGTGACAAAATAAGAATGCTTTTTTTTCCATCTAGCAAGCACATGTAGATAAATATCAATTCATGGACTGGTTTTCATGTGTTGTTTTCTTCTCTACACAACAGTGTAGACAGATAGCACAGGTAACAAGGTCCACACTTATAATTGTGTTTTTTTATAAAGTTGCATGCAGGAGGAGGTGTTGGCAGAAACACAGGGAGACAAAAAAAGAACTGCTAAGAACAAAGCCGTCACAATATTAAACAACACAACTTAGCAGTTGCTTTATTAGTTAAAAACTTTATTAAACCTTGCAAATCTTGTTTTTCCTGCCAGGTAAGAATTCACTGGAAACAAAACTTTGTCACATCTGTAAACTCGAGCTAAAAATCCTTTACAGTTTGCTTCAACTCCCAGCTTTTCTCTCCACTGTTTCTGGTGAATATTTTAATCATACTTCTATTAAACCTAATGGCCTTTTTATTATGCATGTATATTTATTCAATTATTAATCATTTTATTGCCTCAGGCAGCTGTGTGGGTCCTGGGGGATGCTTCCAACAATTTCACCTGACGGAGACTGTTCTGTCTGTCATGTCATGTTTCAGACCATCCAATTTAATTCAGACCTACTTTAGCTCGGGCCAACCTCTTTCCCAGAGAACTGTCCTCCAGAGAGGGAGGTAATGGCTTAGGTCAGGCTCTATCCAAGCATGCATATGGAGTGCACATACAGTCTGAGCAACTTCAGCTCATAATGGCTCCTATTTGTCTGGCAATTACATCTAAAGGGATCAAATACTCCATTGTAAACGACATTACTTTGGGGAAAAAAATATTTCATGAAAAAAAGAGAAAAAGAGAAACTGTACAGGCATAGCCAAGCTCTCCAAGGAAATTAAACAGACGCTGAAGTTATTGTGTTTGGTAATTTTTCAGCCGCTATACTATACTTGTAAATAAACACATTTGTGTAGAACATAATGAGAAGAGGAGTGTGTATGGACTGAGCATCTGTTGAACAAAAGAGCATCATTATGCAAGTGTGTTCCCTAATTCTGATTTACATACAGACTTCACCCACTAAAGGAGCCCTATAGAATCCATAGGCACATCTTTCACAACCACTTGCTCAAAATGTACAGTGCTCAGCCAATCAGGATTAGCTTTTGATAAGCCTATTCATTCTATCTGGGCCGTTGCTATAAAAAGGGCAGTGCTGACTCCAATCCCCATCCAGTGTCATCAGTGTCATCAGTGGCTCAGTGTCCGTGCTGTCCTTGTTTGAAACTTTTCAGGATTAAAAAAAAAAAAAAAGAGGTCAGGAAGCTGTCATCTTTTTTGTCCCTAACCTTGTCACTACATTACCACAGACCGTGTCCTTTTTACAAATGGCAGCATGGGAAAACGTTGTCATGGGTCGGCCTTTTTATCCATGGGCCTAACACAGAATAGTTGTAGAACAGTTGTTTGTAGGTTGTCAATTTTATTTTCTTATGACTTTTGGTTTTTAGTATTTTTTTTTAGTTTACTTTTTATGGAATATCCAAGGGCAACATGTAATATGGAACGGAAACAATTAAAAAAAAAGTCATACCATTTTAAAACAAAAGATAACATAATAGGGATGCAGGAATTAGAAAAACTGTAAAATAAATAAATAAATAAATAAATAAATAAATAAATAAATACATACATACATACATACATACATACATAAAATAAAGTCCTTCAAGAATAAAAGTAATGAAACTTTACCAAAGTCGTGTCACTAAAGTCCATCTAAAATGCAAAACATTTACTAATGGATCAAAATGTGAAATTCTATGAATTATTCTATGAATTAATGAGAACTGGTAGCAGGTCCAGGCTGTACTCTGTCTTTGCCCATTGGAAAGGCTCTGGCTCCCTTTGACCCCCATGAAAACTAAAGAGCTTGGAAAATGGATGGATGGATGACTTAATGAGATATTTGGGTTTTTTCTCAGTTTGTCTTGGAGCTTACAATTCTACTTCAAAACACTGTCTATACATTAGAATTCCCTCACTTTTCAGAGTGTAGAAAAGTTAGAGTCACTTTTCAGCGAGATATAAGAACTTATTTTTAGACAATAAGGTAATTTTCATTTGTTCCATTGGCAGAATTTTTTGTTTTTTTTTTGCTTAATTCAAGATTTTTTTTTTGCTTTATTCAAGCAAACAAATAACATAAATAAAATTAAATTAAAACAAAAAAAAAATCTACCAATGGAACAAGTGAAAATTGTCTTGGTAAGATTTCTTGAAATAAGATTTTCAAGATCTATTGTCTAAAAATAAGTTCTTTATATCTCACTGAAAAGTTACTCTTTAGGTGATTATATCTTATTTTAAGTGTGATGTAGTGTGTAATTTATTGTTTCTATCTGTCTGTAAAACCTATTTTCTTTCTTGTCGTGTGCATCTGAGCTCTTGGGCAGGTCACCCTTGTAAAAGAGATCTTGATCTCAGTGGGATTTTATCTGGTTGGTCACATAAAGGTCTAACAAAAATTAAAAAACAAAGTGATGAGATATTTGGACTAGAAATGACAAAAATACACTTGGTAAGATTTTGATTTTTTTCCAGTGGAGATTTAAACATGTATTAGATAAATACACATAAACTGCATGAGCCACTGCCACCGACCTCTTATATGCCAATACGGATATTGTCAAATATTGGCTGATATATAGGTGCATTACTAATATGATGATAGTCCTCTGTAAAAAATATTGAAAAATCTATATTCTGTTATGACAATATTATAATGAAACAGGCATTTCAGCATTTTGCAACCTAACCTATGGTTAACACACACAAAATAGCATACCACAGGTTCTTTCCAGGACACAAGTCACAATGTTGAACATGTTATTTGTACAGTTTCACCTTGAAATGTAAGTGGATGTTTGGAATATAAAGGACAATGCATTCTTGCATTTTAATGTGGCGACCATTTTCACTTCCAGGAATTTCCATTCATTATTAGTGGGGTTATTACATTGGTAGTTATGCGCATTTATTACTGAACTGTTACCAAGCTGTAAAGTAAGATGCTGCCAGTAGGTTCATTAATCGCACATTTATTTAATTCATTTATTAATGCAGATTTTAATATCTAATTTCCATTGCTTAGTTTTGGTTCTAAATAAAAACTGTTTTGCCAAAAGCAAGGAGAACAAATGTCTCGTCATCAATCATATTTAAGTCAAGGTATTGCTGTAAAGGAAGATCTTTTAAGTTTCTACGTCTCTTCTTATCTCACTGGCAGAACCTGATGCTTACAATGTCAGTTGGTAAAATTAGCATCAAGTGGTTTGGGCTCAAGAAACTGAGGTTAAACATGACGCACCATGTTTGCACTTGTTTCACTGTGCAGCTGGGGATCCTCTTAAAATGTGTTAAGATGTACAGTATTGACGTCTGACTTAGGGTCCTTTTCAGTGCCATGTATTGAGTCTAAAGGAATGCAGACAGGTATTCAATTATCAGATTAACAATGAGATCAAAATAGTCCAAAATTAATACCTTATGATGAGTAAATACCAGAATGTGAATATGTCAGCTATTTTCTAAACATGCTGACTAAACACACCAAGGATTATTAAAATGTGTTTTCAATGGAGAGTAAAAATTCATTTCTCTGAAAGGTATTTATGAAAAGCAGGAGGAGGTGCATAAACAGCCATGCATGGGAAACCGTATGTGACTGCTGATTTAGCCTTGATGTTTCTGGCAATGGAGTCATATATTATCTGGGATGGAGTAGGGAGAGTGAAGGGTCCGGTGAGGGAGGCGAGTTAGAGGGACTGATTCAAGGAAGCTGACAGCGCAGTCTGCAGCGAAGGGGGTGTCAAGCTGGGTCAGCAGCTCCACTCGAGGATACAGACTCTTGAATGGAGGAGACAGCGAGCTCCTGGTGTTCAGACGGAGTAGGGCGATTTATCGTATAAAAGAGCCTGAAACTTATTTCCCTACCTGAATACATAACTGAGGAGCCACAATTGAATACGGAGGGAAAGGGAAAGTTGTTTAATATTAAGGGCGACTGTGAGAGACAGGAGTCATGTAAGGATTTTAGAGGTCTATGGTTTGGGTTTCACCTGAATCAAGGACCATCTGCAGGAGTTAACTACAGGCTCAGCGGAAGGAAACATGATCGTACTGAAAATGATGATATGAAGTGTTGTCCCTGATGCTGTTTTGTGGGGTTAACCCTTTATCGGGCAAGTGACTATTTTTGGTCATTCCTGCACACATTCACAGTGAGGCAACAATCTCAGCTCAAATGTGGTCTACAGGGTCTGTAAGGTCCACCTGTGCGCGAACAGTGGGTGGACCTGCTTTGTTCGGTACCATGAAGTAATGGTACTAATGTAAGGAATGATGTTCAGAGGGATCATGTGGATGTGGACAGGGGTCTGGATCAGCACGCATGTTGGTCTAATGTTCTAAAAGTGATGTTCTAAAACACATGTTCCTTTCACACGACGTGTATTTCTGTAGTTCTTATACTTCTTACTTCTTGGATTTTTAAAAATGTATTTATTTTTTGTGACATATGGGCAAGAAACCGAATACGGTAACCTCATCGACCTTGATTTTCTACATGACAATAAAAAAATTCAGAAAAATTTCCCAAAAGTAATAAAGTCTTGTTGTTCCCACCGATAATGCACTGAGTATTTCTATGAGTGCCCTATAAAGGGTTAATGGACTTTCAGAATTGATCTACAGCAAATCTTTCCAAGCGTCAGGTGAGAGTTGTGGGTGTTGGGGGTGAAATTCGTCCAGTGGATTTATCTTTCTATCGTTATAAACATACCTGTTGGAGACAGTCCACCTTAACCCATGGTTTTAGCCATCGAATAGCTCTGAGGTCAGGCCAGAGGGCATGATGTGCTGACATCTGCACACTTTTCCTTGTAATCCGTCCTCCATTTGGATCCTCCACATCCTGCCTACAAGATGTTTACAACCACATCACTCTGTGTGCTTCATTTAGTTTTTATAGCAGCTTTTTCCATCCATTGCGAGGGTCGTGGGAGAAGGTGGGGTACACCCTGGACATGCTGTCGGTTCATTGCAGGGCTGACATATACAGACGAACAACCATTCACTCTCACATTTACACCTCAAGGTAATTTAGATTGACCAGCTGACCTATTAAATCCATGTCTTTGGATGGTGGGAGGAAGTAAATGAAGAGAACCCACATGGGAAGAACACGCAATTTCCACATTCCACGGGCAAGAGTGCTAACCACTGCATCACCGTGCCATTCCACAGTAGCTTTATGCTCATCTGAAGTGTAATATGAGAGTGCAAGTATTACCACAAGGATGAGCTGATTAGATGACAAGCTCTGAAGGTCAAAGGTCACAAAAGACTGTTTTTTACTATAACTGCTCATAATTGAAAGGATGAAGGATGGTGGATGCATTTGTCTGAACATACAAGTCTTGTTTATTGGTATTATTTGTGTAGGAAATCATAAAGTATAGAAAAAAAAAAAGGCTAAAGCAAACTGAAATGTGATATATTTACAGCAATGATGAGAGGGATGTGAGGTAACCAAGTTGAAATGGTATTCAGTTAAATATTAATACATATCTGAATCCCAATAACTGAAAAAATAATACCCACAGTGTTGAAGATGAAGTAATAGCAAATAGATCAGTTTAAGAGGAAGAAATGGACGTAAGTATAGGGATACAGCAGAGTGGGTGCACTGTAAGAGGTGATGGGTTTAAGGTCACACAAAGACAAACAAAGATACATTTTGGCAAAAAAAAAAAAAAAAAAAAAAAAAATTACAAAAACAAGCAACAAATATTTCATATTAAAAAAAAAGTGTACAGTTACATGAAATGGATAGCTTTATTAATTCAGGATGCACATTTGAATCAGTATTGGTCATACGTATGTGAATGAGCTTTGAAAGGTGGTGAAAAGAAAAAAAAATGGTTAAAAGCATCTGCAGCAGAACTGTGGCAGCAAAAGTGTTACATTCTCTGTCTCTCTCACTGTTGCCCATGGCTAATTAATCAAGACAAGTTCTGGAATACATGTTCACATCTTCACCAGTCTGTTCTGCTATTGGTCCGGTGTGTAGTGACCCGTCATCTAATAAGGTCCCTTGAGGTGAGACTGAATCAGTCACCGAGGGGCCTGAAAGTAGAAATGTAGCACTCATCAAAACCCTCCCCCATGAGACTCACCGTACACTAAAGCAACACTGAAGACTTTCATGCCTGTGGTTTCATGAACATTAATATTTATTTGATCTAATTTATCTATCTTTATGTTCTGCTGCCTGTACACATGTCATGGTGTTTGATGACTGTGTCACAGTAGGATGAGGTTAAAAACAGGACAGTGGTGCAAAGGATCAAGATACATGCACTAATTCTATTTTTATTTCGGCAGCTTCGTTTTTCTGTTTCAAAACATCAAGAGGCAAATATTTACTCCTCTTGTCTGACCTCTTTAGTTGCTTCGCACCCTCCTTCTGTCCATTCAGAAACCGCATATTTCCAAATGTTGAATTTTGTGGTCAAATGGAGGTTACTTTGTTCCTTCAAGGGTTGAGTTAAAATTCCTCTCATGCTAAACTGAATACAATTTTTAAAGGTTTTTTAGATTTGCTGGAAAATACAGCCACAAAGCTGCAAACAATCCTGCTTTTCTGAGGTTATGAAAAGATGGCTTTCTGAAGTGTTTCTCATGCGACATGTGATGCTGCAGACATATGATGATCTTATAGAACACGGTTTTGTTGACATCCATCTTTTTCCGCTGTATGTTCCCCTACTGTGTAAACATATGAGATGAACTGTAAGGCTGAGATACAAGTGCAATACCTCATTGGAAAGATAACACCGTCTACTGAGCAACTGTGTTCAACCCATAAGGACCCATGTGCTATTTTTGTGGCAGTTCCCAAATTAATTTTTCTCTATATTTATCATTCCTTAAATGATTTACCACCATTTATTGTAATATTATTTTCTGTATTTTGTTTTTTTTTCAGTGAAAATCAGGTGTTTCCCTACATTTAATTCACTAAACATGTAGATGTTCATAAAAGCTCAGAGTAAAGTAGAGGGTTATTATATCAAAAACAGAGAAAACTGCAGAAAAAGTGACTTTTTCAGCAAATCTATCATTAACTGAACATAAACCAAGTGTCTCCAAACGCTGCCATTCGTCAAACTTCATGGGTTTTACTGGTGAATCAATGTTGTAGAAGGTGATGGTGTTTCCACGTTCACTACGGAGCCTCTGAACATCCAAATGGGTCATATTTGATGACCATGAAAAGACGACAAATTGTATTTTACACCAATTATTTACATGGATTGATAGGATTAATGGATCAACAGGGATTAAACAGCTTAGATCAGTAGCTGTTTTTGGTCGACAGTGGATGTTTGGGTCTTTATGGGTTAAAACAGAATCCACATCACATCAGTTCAATGTTTTCCGCACTTGCCTAAAATATGTCAAATTGATCCACAGTAATTAGGATAGGCTTTGTGCTAGATTTATACCGCATTACCTCATATAATCAAAATCTTGTCATCTACAGCTGCAGATGTCAGGCACTACCCTTACAGGAGCTAGAAGCTGTAAACTAAATGGACAAATATACTGGGAAACATCATGGCTACAACTCGTAAGATGTTCATGCTAATTTGAGATATAAACATCAATATTTCTTCAAAATTTAATGGGACATTTATCTTCCTAAGGGAGATGTGAAGAAAGTTGATAGTTACTTGTGGTAGAACATTATTATTTACAGTCAAAGCATAAAAAACATTTTAGAAATTTAGAGGTAGAACATTTAAAATCATATTCATGGACTAAAAAAATGCATGTTTGGAAGTAAAGATAACTATTTAAACAAAGCTAACCACTGCAATGCAATGACGTTGATCACAATATAAAACTATATTATGACATTTGTCATTATTTTTTGTAGCCCAGACTCCTTTTAGAAAAGAAACATTCAACGTGTCCCAATACTTTTGCCCATATAGTGAACATCATTAACATATAAAGCATATACCACTCTATTATGTAGAACTATATAAAAACTGCATAAAGCTTAGCAATATGTCAAAAAATATATTGAATATTTATGACCAGACAAAAAAAATAAAAGAAATAGCAAAATCATAAAGCAAACAGAAGATGTAACTGTTTTGGTAGATCCTCTTGTCTGTGCAAGAGACAGGATTCAATACCACAACAAAGTGAGACATCTTGTCCACAGTGGATCCATAGATGATCTTTAGCTCCTTTTGGCCAAAAATACACAAAAGAAAACATGACTGGCAGAAATCACAGATGACTGACATCTTTTATAGTGAATAAGAGCTTGATGTGCAGAAACTGAATAAAGCCCATTGGCTGTCCTACAGTGAAAACTAAACCAAAAAAATGTGAAGGCGCCACACTTGTTATTATTATTATTTTAGATAATAAAGTGAGGAAAACAAACATACTGCAACAACCTGCAAGATGTCACCAGCGTGTAATTGGAGTTCTTTTGTTTTGGTATTTTAGATTCACACACTTGCAAATTGTAAGAAATGGAGTTCACACTGAATTTATTGATTTTTCTAAACTGTGGACCCTTATGGACTAAAGGAATATGAATACCACCCAAATAGAAATATGTTCTGATTCCTCAAACGGTAGGATTGCAGATTTTTTTAAACGTGTTTTCTGCTTTCCAAGCTGTTAAATTTGAAAGAAGTGTACTTTTGGTAATGTTATGTAAATCTTGAGCACCGAAGAGTGAAAATATCTAAGCTTTCTAATTTTTATATTTTATTTATTTGGAGCCACTTTTAGCTGCAGCAAAACTGTCACTATTCTTCCAGTGGTCAATTAAAAAAAGAAAGAAAAAAAATCATGATTTACATGAACAAAAACACACTCAGACACCAGTAATAAATAAAACAAAAAGAAAACATATTTGAAAAGTAACCTGAAAAGCAACTGAAATCACATCCTCTAACTCCATCACAAACAACTACAAAATGTCACATTCCATTAAATACTGTTTTTAACAAAATCTTAAAACCAATTTTACCATCTGTCAGTACAACATTCTTAGACAGCAAATTCCACAATTGCATGGCACGATACATTACTGTACTTTTCTGAAAGTTCGAACGCGCTTT
Organism: Apogon hyalosoma; assembly: GCA_037367295.1. NCBI lineage: Eukaryota > Metazoa > Chordata > Actinopteri > Kurtiformes > Apogonidae > Apogon > Apogon hyalosoma. Next base: position 41,918,276 of record JAPQRP010000005.1, on the reverse strand, counting down.
TGGCAGCGTGAAGCCACTTTGTGACACATGTCTAGACAAATAAAAATGAGGATTTTTCTAATGATGTGTAGGATGCCTGTTTTGGCACAAGCAATATGTTTATGTCTGAATAAACATTGCGGGGGAATCTGTGATCTGCTGAGATGGATCGCTGATGACCTGATGGACCTAAAGAGGTTTTCATTTGTCCAGCTGTATGTAAATGTCAATATCTACACTGCGTCTAAAGCAGTAAAATGCACCATACAAATGTAAGTTTTCCAAAGACGTTTTAACACTCTACAGGTCATTTAACAGATTTTACTTTTCAAACTTTAAGTGCATTTTGTGATCATAACCATGAGGTTTTAAACCACAATCAGAATCAGGATCAGAATACTTTATTCCAAGGGAAACTGTTGAAATTAAATTCAAAACTTAGTTAATTTCACCATGTGGTATCAGTATTTTCACCTCATCCACATATGCAATTCACTCTGCATTTGTGTTCATTTTCAATAGTGATAATATTTCTGTAATCAATCAATTCATATATCACATTTAATTCCAAGTGGAAGCACAATGTGCTGCGCAGAGTGAATCAAAAATAATAATAAAAAATAAAGCAATCAGATTTTACAAAACTATGAGTAAAAATGAAAGAAGAAAAGAAAAAAGATAAAACAGTAAGAGTAGAAATATAAGAGAAACTTAGAAGTCTGAAGAAGTCGCTTGGATGAGAGACGAAATGTTTTCAAAAGAGCTAAACCAGTTTAGTTGAACCGAGAAGAACTACCAAGAATGATGACCTGGGCAAATGAGAACCTACACAGACACAAAAGGAATATGAAATACACAGAAAGAATTAAAATAAAAACAAAGAAATATCAACAAACAAACAAAATAGGATCTATAAAAGATGGTAACACATGTATAAAGAACAGTAAAATAAGGTAAAATACAAACAAATGAAATAAAATACTGAAAAGAAAGGAGTAAAAAGTATAATGTTTTTTAGGATTTGACAATGTATGTGTGAATGTATTAGCCTGATCCCTACAAGAAAACAAAAAACAAAAACATGTTGCTTTCATTTATCACCTGGCTCAAACAGAACAGAGATGTGAAAAAGGAAACTGGAGATGATTGGGGACGAGGAAACAACACTTGAAGCCTGACCTGGACCAACAGCTGCTGCAGGTCTGGAGCTGTACCAGAAGGATCACAGGTCTGGACCAGAAGGAACAGCGGCAGCTTGAAAGGGGGAGGCGAAGGCCGGGTTGATGACCTTAATGTTTTTTTTAACAGATTTGACACCACCTCACCATCTTGTCGGATGACTGTGGCTCATACCTGATATTCACACCCCTCACCTATTACGCTGTGCTCCCAGAGACACCGGGCCCTTCTCCCTTCAGACGTCCACGGGGCCTCTACAGTTCGCCAACCTGCCTAACATCAGTTGAAGTGCTTTTAACACAATCCAGTTGGAGCTGTGAGGTGAGAGGATGAGGGCTCTGGAGCTCTGTGGTGGACTACCTGACTCACATGCCATACAGAGGATTTCCCACCATTTTTGTGGACCAAAAATTCTGTCCATATATTCTTAGTCTTACAAAATATATCCGTCCGCACTACACTGCAAAAATGACTACGGAAATTCTCAGACTGCACTGCCCCCTAGAGGAGAGTTCATGTGTTTTGTCTACTCAGAGCTACCGTAGTTTGCTCCAGCAATCCTAGTTTGGTCACTGTCCAAGCCCCGATACATAGTCATTTGACCCTACACTAATATCTGTCTTTAAGTATTGCAAAGTAATAAGAGGTTTACTCACTCTAGATACTCAGTTTAGGCTCTTTGTGTTGTTTCATACTTGATTTTTATGTAAAAACTTAAGATGCTAATAACGTTAGCATGTATATGGGATTTTCAATGCATTTTAGTCATCGTGCTAATTGCTAAGCATTGACACAATTTTTTTGGGAACTGTGGCTAACTTTAAGCTAATGTTCATATTTTACATAATATAAAGCTATGATACACTGTTTTACATAGCTCTACACATTCGTTTTTCATAATAATGATACATGTTTGTAATATGCATTTTGTTCTTGTATGTAATTTACAGTCAACACAGTAAATGTCCAAAAAAGCTATTGGCTTCCTGGGTGTTTATTGGAGCACTATTAGATATCTGTACAGCTAGTTCTCAAACTCTAGTGAAGACAGAATAGACCTTGACCTCCAGTCGCTAATATGTTGACACGTATAACTACATTATATGACCTATATTAGTTGATCCAGGTGTCACTGCACAGACCAACAATACACATGTGCAAATTGGAAAACGTGATATAGTTTTCCAATCTCTCTATTTCCCCTGTCCACATGGAAACACACAAACCCAGTGTTTTTAAATATTCGCTTTGGAAAGATTAAAACAAAAACTTATTTGTGACTGAAAACATTAACGTGTGGAGGAAAGGCCAAAATGTAGAGAAAAAAACAAAAAAAAAGTGTTTTGCAAAGGATATGCATTATTGTGGATGGGGAATGGTCTTAACTACTTACACCTAGAGATATTTGCAATGTATCCTCATGTCTAAATGAGATACCGTTACATGCGTTCACTGGCCACTTTATTAGGTACACCTCGCTAACGTATTGTGGAACCCACTTTTGCCTTCATAACTTCATTATTCTTCAAGATATTACTTGAGTAAGGTGCTGCAAACATTCATCAGAGGTTTAAGTCCATTCTGGCGTTATAGCATTATTCATTTGCCTCAGATTCCTCAGCTGCACATCCATAATGTAAATCACATATTCCACTAAATCTCAAAATTGCTATATTGGAGTGAGATCTGGTGACTGTGGAGGTCTTTTGGCTACACTGAACTTGACTTAATGTGAGCTTTATTACATGATGCATTTTCCAGCTGGAAGAAGCATCATTCAGTGGGTCCCCTGGGTTTTATGTAGATGGACAATAATAGGTTAATACTTAGCTGGGTACTAGTACTAAGGCGGCAAAATGTGTGCCAAGAAAAGAATCCTCACTCTGTTGTGCCATCGACAGCCTGAAGTGTTGATACATGGCAGAATGGAACCTTGCTTTCATGTTTTATTCTTGTTTTTTTTTTTTTAATCAAATTCTACCATCCAAATGTCAGGGCAGAAACAAAGACTTACCAGACCCGGCTGTTGTTTAATTCATCTTTTGTCAAATTTTGGTGACACTATAGCCTCACTTTCCTGTTCTAAGCTGATAATAGTGGCGCCCGGTGTGGTGTCCTGCTGCTACAGGCCATCTGCCTCAAGGTTTGACTTGTTGTACGTTCAGGAATGGTAGTGGTTATTTGAGGTACCGTTGACTTTCCATCAGCTCCAACCAGTCCGGCCATTTTCCTGTGACCTCCGGCATCAACAAGGCACTTTCGCCCAGAGAACTGCCACTCACTGGATATTTTCTCTTTTTCGGACCGTTCTCTGCAAACCCTAGAGGCAGTTGTGTGTGAAAACCTCAGTAGATCAGCAGTTTCTGAAATACTCAGTCCAGCCAGTCTGGCACCAACAACCAGACCACGTTCAAAGTCACTTAAATCACCTGCTTTTCACATTTGTTTACTGACATTTGACTGGCGCTCTTTTAATGCTTCATCTTGTTTTTGGTCATTATACATGTCATTATACATTGTACCTTGGATATATATTTCTGTAATAGTCTTTGTATCTGCCAGGTTCATTTTTAGTAACAAAAGACCAACAGATAGCTACATCATGCTTTTTTTTTTTTTTTTTTACAAAATTCTATCCAATCAGTGGTTCTTGTGTGTCAAAAGATGCACTATATGCGTATAATTAATCTGTAAAGACCCAATGCTACTTTTGTGGTAGTTCCCGAATGAGTTTTTTTTCTCTCTTTTTTTTTTTACTTTTCTTAAGTGATCTGTCACCACTTATTCTAATATTATGCTCAGTATTTTGAGTGAAAATCTGGTATTTTACTATATGTAGTTATGACTGACATCCATAAAAGCTCAAATTAAAGTTGAATGTTATTAAAAAACAGAGAAAATTGAGGAAAAAGTGATTATTTTAGTAAAATATATCAAGTGTCTCCATCTACTGTCATTGATCAAACTCCATGGGTTTTACTGAGGAAACTATATTGTAGAAAATGGCAATGTTTCCACGGTAACTACGGAGCCTCTGAACATCCAAATGGGTCATATCTAATGATCATGAAAAGATGACAAACTGCATTTTACTTTAACTTAATTTTACTTTCTTTCTCTATCCATAGATGGGTACCACAAATAATTAATGAAACATAAAAAAAAACAACCAGTGAAAAAGATGACAAATGACCAGAATGGGAAAATAAGCAAATAACAAATATAAAAACACTCAAATGTGTACTGTAAAAAATGACCGTAGAATTAACACTAAAATATTGTAAAATTGCAACATAAAAAACTGTTAGTGAAAATACAATACAAAGTTGTTTATTTGAAAAGATTTTTGTGTTAA
>JAPQRP010000005.1:41876981-41896538 GCA_037367295.1 Apogon hyalosoma | reverse complement strand
TCCCACCGACCGGTGTTGGAATCGAACCCAGGACCTTCTTGCTGTGAGGCACGAGTGCTACCCACTGCACCACCGTGTCACCCCCCTTCCTTATTTCATAACCATATTTATTAATATGAACAACTCCATTAGCATCAATGCTAAGCGCCACTTAAAGCTCCACATTTTCCCCTCTGTTCCTGGATAGTGCCTACCTGCAGCACTGAAGGACTCTGTTTATTGTGTCATTTTTTCTGTCTGTTTTGTCCTAGCAGCAGCAGCCTGACACAGTGCCCCCCCCACACCACCACCACCACCACCATAAACGCCTTGTATTGTGCGTTGTTGTGATACAGCTTGAGGTGTTTAACAAGGTTTGTTGTGTTGCCACTCCGCACAACTCCTCACTGTTTAACCACAAATATCACAGCCACACCTTGGCTGTTTGTGGAGTTAAAATAGCTGAGAAATGTGACGTAGCACACACTTACCCAGGCAGAAGAAGTAGTTCCCATCAATCGTGTATCATTTGGACAAGATCCCAATAGTTTAGCTACTTTCTACTGTGTTCCTGACATACATTACCTCAAATAACCAAAGTATCGATATTTTTGATTTGTGAATCGATTATTGAGTGTAAAGATCTGGTATCGGAGATATCAGTATTTCAGTATTGATCCACACATCACTAAAACAAAGTACATTTTGTATTTGCATTATCCTGGTAAATTCAACTGAACAGTGTTCTTTGAGGAATGTCAAATTTCTCTTTCTTAGACATTTCTACTCATGAGTTAATGGATCTGACATCGAAATTAGATCAGATGAGCTGGTTATTGGCATCAATGAAGCTCCACGATTTACGCTTTTGGTTTTAGCCTTTACTGATCGAGACAAACTTTTTATTTAACCCTTAAAGACACAGGGCTATTTTTGTGGCGGCATCCAAAGGATTTTTTGTTCTACATTTAACCTTTTCTAAGTGATTTATCATAATACCCTCTGCATTTTACATCTTTCAGAGAAAATCAGGTATTTTCTTATATCTAATTTAAAGATGAAGTAGATGTTCATAAAAGCAGGAAAGTCTCAGGTCATTTTATCAGAACAGAGGAAACTGAAGAAAAAGTGACTTTTTCAGCAAAATATATCAATAACTGAAAATAAAAAAAAAATATCTGCATCCATTGTTATTTGTCAAACTACCTGCACAAAGGCTTTATTGGTAAATCAGCATCACAGACGATGACATGTCTGTTGCTGCTGAATTGCTAAGAGACTGCATTTTAGCTGAAATAAACTGTATTGACAGGATTAGAATTACTTATTAGCAAGTAAGTTAGTTATTAAAAAGTTTAGATCAAATGCTAAAATGATGCATTTGTTTGCCAACAGCTGTTAAGGGAGTTCACAGTGAGTTTAGCATTTACTTTGTACTCCCTCTGGGGTTTCCCTTATGAACTGTGTGAGGTAAGATTGATTGAATAACTGATTAATTGATCAGTTTTTTCACCTAAGTAATAGGCTAGTTAAGGCAAACAAGTGGGTTATTTGTGGCTCTTATGTAAGAAAATTTTAAAATGTTTCTATGGAATAAATATTGTAACAAACCAGTTTAAATTGGTCAAATTGTCTGTCAATTTGAGCATAACGTTTGTTTTGATGCATCTTAACTATTGCATTTTGTTTTTGTTTCCTTCTTGGTTTGTTTGCTTATGATCAATAATCGTTAATTGATCGGAAATCTGCCCCTTCCTTGAAATTAGGGCAGCAGGTGGCTCCGCCAGGTGATTTTTCTTTCCTCTGTTCTTGCCGAACTCAGTGGGGAAGGCGAGCTCCACCTGAGCCCGACCAATTTTTAGCACTTTATCAGACGTTTTCCCACGAGACCGACATTTTGCACGTTTTAGGAAGGACAGACTGGTATTTTGATTGCATTTCTTGGAGAGCGGAGCGCAGCGAGGTATGATTATTTATATTATGATGTCTGAATATTGAATATTTGCATGATTTTAGTATTTTGCGACTAGGTGTTATTTCATGTGATGGAGTATGGCAAGTTTGTGAAATGTTTACTTTTTTGACACAGTTTTCACGGTGCCATAAGGACTACAAAATAAAGAAACCTTGCACATCAGTCGAGACTCCGTCATCTTTAATCCAAGATCTGCTACAAATATATTTTCTCATAAGTTTGAACCAGGATTTGTAAAAAATAAATTGTAAAATAGAATAAACTGGAAAGGCTAAAGCACATAAAGTAGAAAGCATTGAAAAAGTTTTGTGTGATATCCGTTTAAAATGTTATATTATTGTGGCTTATGTGCTGACCTTAAAGGCCTTAGGAACAGCTGGGAATACACTGTCTGTACTTAACTTCAATGTCAAAAAGAACTTGGAAATTGTTTAAAGCTGGTTGGTTTGAGTTGTAAGCTGTACTTGTAACAGTGTGTTGTTTCTTCCCTGTTGCTGCTCAGCAGAATGGATGAACGATAAGAGTGGCAGGTTGCTCTTGCTTGAGCTGTTACGCTATGACTCCAACATAAAAGCTCACTACAAGTACTTTAGAGGCGATGTTGATTCCTGACTGTCCCACATATGAACCTATAGTACTTGAATGAAGTGCAAACCTTCAAAGATGCTCTATGTAGGAATTCTGTTCCCAGTAATCATAAAATGGCCCTGACTGTCACCAGACATTAAGGAATCATGTTCATTTCAAATACTGTCACTGACAGTTGTAGTCCAGCCAGAATATTTGCATTTGAAAAGCTAAGTGTCAGCCCCTAAATAATGTTTAGGATTTTGTGTTTTGTTTGATGCTCCACCCATCACCTATCTTCCAGATGCCAAGTCCGTAGTGTTTGCATCCAGATTGCCAGTTCCCACTGAGCTGCAGCTGGAACATTTCTGATCATAAATGTCTGATGTTGTTTTTTGTTTGTTGTTTAAAGTAGTTAACGACTGAATAAACTACTACTACTACTTACTAAACCTAAAAGGCCTCTTATGATTCCTAAATACATCGTGACAAAGTGAGAAACAAAACAAGGATATGTGTAGGATTTGCTTAAAACATGGAGACGACTGAAAGCAGAGCAGATTTTGAAGACCGACACTGGCTCCCCTGTGGTCTCCCCTGGGTTTCAGTGGCTGTTACTGGGTGGTGAGACTGCAGGCCCGGGTTGCGGTGTGTTCTCCCGGGCCGAGCCGCAGGGCCGAGCCACGGTGTCTTCTCCCCTCACGGGCCTGGGTGAAGAGACCACAGTCCGGCCCCAGGAGAAAACACCACAGCTCAGTCCTGGGGGAAGAGACTGTAACAGATGGTATAAGTACTAAGGGTGCAACGGTACAGGTATCCCACGGTTCGGTCCGTACCTCGGTTCTTGTGCCACGGTTTTCGGTTCGGTTTCGGTTTATGTTTTGTGCATAAAGAGAACGGGATTTTTTCTCCCAAAACCATATTTTTATTTTGCTTGTCAACAAAAAACTGAATTTCACAGTAGGAACAAATTCTATGACTGTATTGAATAAAATAACCCTTTCTGTCCTGAACAATAGAACCCTTTCTTATTCCTTTCCTTGTATACAGTCGTATGAAACACACACATACACATATGAGGACCAAAGGGGGCTTTTTCAAATAAATGAATTCCTGTTCTGCATAGGGATGGAAAAGAAAACGGCAGTATAAAAACACTATGGTTATCTGCTGGACACATTTCCTTGTAGTAGTGTGTCACGGTATTGTCTGTGTGCCAGAGTCCTGTATCCGGTCGGGAGCCCGCGCATACTTAAAAGTGAGTAAAAGTGAGACAATGTGTTTAATCGCGGGTCGGGTTGTGGATCTAATGTATGCGGGTACGGGCGGATGAGGGTTCGGAAAAGCGGTGGACCCACGCAAGACTCTGATGTGTGTTGAGTCTAAAGCCGCTTCTCTGTCACTGTCTCTCACTGAGGGGCGGGGCTTCCCAGTGCTGCGTGCTCACATGCAGAGAGAGACTTGCGGGGTGAACTTTCGTCTTTCGCCACCGACGCAAAATCGATTACAGAACCGAAATCCTGCGGTTCTCAAGGGCGGATTGTACCATGGCGGGCAAACCAAACGGTTCAAGGTTTTCCCGAGTACCGTTGCATCCCTGATAAATACCGGTGTAGGATTTGTCACTTGCCATGGTAGATACTTGTAATAGATACTGGATCTGGCAACCCCTAGTCTGGGGGGAGGAGGAGGGGACACCACACTCTACAGTATTCTGAATGTGACTGCAGTACCAGTTTTGGGCACAATCCTACATACGGCACCTTTAAGTGCACTTCAATCTTTCTACATTTTGAAACATTCAAAATTCCTGACAGTTGACTTATTCGCAACGGATTACAGCAGCTACTCAAGCATTGTGAACACACTAGAATATCACTCAGACAAATAATATTAATTTATTCAATGAATCTAAAATGCATTTATTTATAGAGCACCTTTTACTTTGCATGTTTGCAAACATTTTCTTGCATTAAGGCCTTAAACAAGCTGCGAATAACGTCGGCTGCAGAAAAAGTGTTGTGCTACTCAACAAGAGTATATTCATTTTCATTTTATTCATTTCTTATAATTACAGCTAGACAAAAATACATTAAGTAGATAAATGTTTGTGGCTCATCCTCCACATCTTTCTCATGCAATGCTTTTTTCAGGAAAATCCAATAATGTCACTTAAAAAAAAATCACTAAAATAATAAAGAAGATTAATACGATAAGACACTATGTCAAATGATGGTTATTACCTTAATTGCTCAAGCCAGAGAAAATTATTTCAGTGATGAGTAAATTTTTCCATCTGCATTGTTCCCTCAGGTATTTTTGCTTTGCAGGAATGCACTATGCGTCATGCCACCACAATAGAATATTATTTTGTGTCGGCATACTGTAGACTCAGCTCACCGCCGAGACCAAACCCTCGGGGAACTTAATTTTCCCTCTCGGAGCTGAGACATCCAGTTTTCGTTTTCTCCCTGAATATTGAGATGATTGTAGTCCTACTTATGCTTGAAATGTCAAACTTTGGGATGTTTTTCTCTTCTCTTCTTTCCCGATCTTTGCCACTGTAATCACATCTTAAATTATTCTTTGCGTTCTCCTCTGCCTCATGTGATTTAACTTTGTTTCTTCTTTGCACTTTTTTTTTTTTTTTTGCTCTCTGACACCTCCATTTTCTTTTCTACTCTTTTTTTTTTTTTTTGGTCATAATGACAAATCCAATTAGACAACATGACCAAGCTGTGCCGGTGTGGTTCTGTTCAGTGGATGCTGGAAAAAGCACAAGAAGAATTTGTCTTGGATGACTTCGGTTTTTCTCCTCCTCCTCTGGGGAGACAGGGCGATGTTCTTTTTGTTGCTGTGCATTCTGTTGCTGTGTGTATTGTACAATGTCTATTTTTTCCTTCCTTCCGTCTCCTGCACATTTGTCAGGCAAGCAGAAATGCCTGCTCTCAGTAGATGGAAGTACTGAGGAGTTTATGCACAGATAAACACACCTACTTTTCAGACTGGGCTGGTCATTATTTGTTTTTGACGCACTCTTTGTTTTTTGTCTCACATTTTGTACAGTGCCATTATGGATTCTCCAGCCAAGAAGTTTTGATACACTTTCTAACACATTATCAATGTCAAATGCACTGCTTTCCCAAGAAAAAGATAATAAACTGCTTTAAACCGAGCTAATGGGTAAGAGTTTTCCATTGCATTAAAGCTGCAGTGATTATTATTTTTCATCAGCATTTCTTAAACAACCATGTCAGAGGACTTATCCCCCAATCGTGGAAAAGATGTAATTCTTTTTGACCATCCAACAGAGGGGTTAAATTATTGGCCCATATCAAGCAAATAAAACAGCTAAGCAGATGTTGAAACCACTGAAACTAGGTTAAAAACTGTCCAATGCATTATTAACACCTGGAAGAATAGTAATGAACCGTCATCTTTGAGGAAGAAATTTGGTTGAAAAAAATCTTGAACTACAATCTGACCACAGCTTTCATTCAAAAACAAACAAAGAAACAAAAAATAATAATAATTTAATAGTCAAAGTAAGAGCTTTTCCACAGACAATGTAAATACATCTCAAAGGATTGGGACTAAACAGCTGTTCAGCCTTAAGAAAAAAAAAACATCTACCAATGACAGTAATCAGAAAAAAAGACAAAAAAGTTTCAATTTGCTAAAAGATTAGACTGTGTTTCAATGGAAAAACTTCAGGGTGAGATGAAAGGCAGATTGAGTGTGATTACCCATCATACCTAGTATCTACAATTATGATCTGGGATTGCTTCAGTTGGTCAGCTCTAGGTTCACAATGTTATGTGTCCATAAAAAAAAGTAATCTGACTACCTGAGTATAGTGAATGACTAGTGGATTTCTTTCTATGCTGATGACACAAACATATTAACGCCGGGATTCTTCAGGCTCTAATTGTGAAAGAGTGGTTCACGGAGTGTTAGACATCATTTACATTCATGTATTGGACACCACAGAGTACAAAGTACAGTCTAATGAAATAGGGTGATTAGGGTATTTTTGCCTGGGCTATATTGATATTTAGGCTAGCACATTTGATCAGCTGGGCTCAGATACAGAAAGCATCTGGGGTGATCCGTCACTGTGTATGGCAATGTATGGCAAAAAATAAAAAGGGCATGAAATAGGCCTGTATGTTCTAGTGATTAAAACAATTGTGAATCTATAATAGAATGACAGTACGAGGCAACCCCTCTTAGAGTGACTCAAAATAACTGAAATCAGGATTTATTTTTGTTTTGTCTTTCAGTCTTGTATTTTGATATCTTTAGCTTTAGTTAGTTTAACAAGCGTGTTAGTATTCTCATTTTTAGGCATGAACTAGATTTAGTTTAGATTTAGTTTAGGTGTTTACACTTTCCAAATATTGTGGAGAGCATGAGATCAATCCAATCCACTTTATTTATATAAGACATTTAAACAACAAGAACATTTCCAAAGTGCTGCACATCATAAAAACAGTAAAACAATTAAAAGGAAAAACAATAAATAAATACATAAAACTACAACAATGCTCTAAATAAAACAATAAAATCAAATGGATAAAAGTAATAAGATCAATAAACAATAAATAGCATCAAAGCATCAAATAGAATGTACAGAATCATTGTGTATTAAAATACCTACACATTAAACAAAAAAAATTATGTTTCCCAGCTCCTGCATTTCATTTTAATTCATGTTGCACTGTTTATTGCAGTTTTTTATGTTTCTGAACACAATTTTTATTTTTTGTCAGCAACATTATTTCTCACCTTAGCTCAGTTTTCACTAATTCTAAAAATAGGTAAAAGACATTTTGATAAGAAGACGTACTTGCAAACACTTTTCAAACCATGCAAATATTAAATTAGACCGAAGACACATCATAAACTGACGTCTAAGCAGCGTGTACACAGTTTTTCCATTTCTTTATTTGTCACCTCATTCCTTTTTGGCATTCTCCGGGTCTCGCTCCCCACAGCCTATCCATGAAGAGACCCCAGCAAATGTGATTCTTTAAGCCTTTTAAAATCTCCTGATAGGTGCGAGCATTAACACAAACTGAGAACACAAAGGCCACTGCCTTCTGTATTATCTCCCTCTCACAGACTAGAGACGCAGGACATTAATCACTGCAAAGTCACACCTTAAAGCACACACACAACCACACACTCACACTAGTGCTTTATGGCCAGGGCTGATTCACTCTAACATATATTAGGCTTCTTTTTGGGTCACTATTAGTATTTGTTCAATTGATTTGACCTCCTTGACAGAGCATTATAACCACAGGCTCTAATGACTGCTGGTTAAAAATACTAAATTAATATTTCAGCAGCTGCATAATTACTAATGAAACAAGGACAAAGGCTGAGTGCAAAGTCATCGACTCCAGAGGGGAATGCTTTTATGCATTCATTTCCCTTCTTTTCTTTTTAAAGTCCCTTTATAATCCCAGTTTGCTGGTATCGGAAGTGTTGCAAAAAAAAAAAAAAGCATCTGCTCTTTTAAACATAAAGCAAAAGGCTGTTTCACAGACAGGTGAACAAATGTCTGATTCTGGTATTCATGCACTATTCAACACATAATTTACATAGAAGAAGTGTGCCACTTTCATTATTTATTACAATTATACATAATGACACCATTTCATGTTTAATGCAAAGGAGACATTTTTCTTCTCTTTATTATTCTGCAGCCACTGTTCTTCTGTCACAGATCAAGCGAGTGATTCTTTTTCTCCGAACACTTATTGTGCAAAATAACTCAACAATGGAGTGCAAGGCAGACGGTTCGTTGAGATGTATTCACTAAAACCTGGTGTAATTACACAGGCAGACTGCTGACTTTAGGTAAAATGATGAGAAATGAGGTTCTGATGAAGACCTTGCCTGAAGCAGCTTAGTAAATTTATGTCCTGTTCGAGTCCCCCAGCCCCCTAGTTGAAGTGGTGGGTGGGGGGAAAGCAGAGGAAAAACAGGAAGAGAAGAAGGGATGAGGGGAGGGAGGAAAAGGACAAACGCACTAGATTTTAATAAGGGGTTGTCACAGCAGATAGCCTGGCCCTATATCAACCATGCAGAAGCTTCGGGAGATCTGCCAAATGGCCTGAACGCGACTGTGCTCCACTCAGGTTCCCTCAGGACCCAGAGCTGCAAAATAAAACTTTACAGCCGGACTGTACTGTCGCGTACGACCAAACACTTCATTTCTGCGTTGACCCCGCCTGCCAGCACCATCATAATGCCTCCTGACCTCTGATCCCTAACCTTTGACAATGAAAAACAACCCTGACCCATGCCTCAGAGCTTCCAAACAGAACTACCATCTTTTACTGGCAATTTTAGAAATCCTTTGACATCCCTTTCACATCAGAAGAATACCCTTTTTTTTATATATATATATTTTACCTTGTCTTTTGTTAGCCTGCACCATCTGTTCCATATATTTTGAGCAACTGATTAAAAATGCTGCAGAAAATTCCACTTTGTAAACCCTTTTATCATATGAAATGTTTAACTACCTGTGTAATATTGATATGCCTGCTGTAAGTCGAACATGCCAAATAACAAAAATCTGTTTGATTACAGGAGTATTTATAGGTTTAAAACAGCATCTGATGCCATTACTCATAGTGCTGGTATTAGAGGGATGACATATACATGGCTCAGAAGTTACCTCAAGGATAGATAAGGGTATGCAATAATGGATAATGTCAAACCCATTTCTTTGACTGTTTCTTGTGGAGTTCCCCAAGGTACAGTGCTTGGCCCAAAACGGCTTATACTGTTCTTAAATCATATGTGTCTAAATTGTTATTTTGATATTACACAGATTTATACTGTTTAGGGGAAAAAATTAACAACTTCTGTATGCAGTAGAAAGTGAAATGAAAGCCTTAAAAATGTTGTTTGATATTAATATGTGCAATAATCTATAGCTGCAGTCTGCTCCCTTTTTTAAAATAAATTTGATCCCCATTACCTGAGTCAAAAACACAATTCCCTCCTCTCAATTCTCATGCTGTAGTTCCTGGGTTCTTGCCTCATATCTTAGCCACTCCCACTGGAGATAAGAGTGTAGGAGTCGAGGCGAGGCGAGGAGCCAAAAGAACAGGCATTTAACAAAATGAGACGTCTTTGCCTTGGAGCTGTCATTTTAAATAGACGTCAGTTGAATATGAAATGTGGAACATCTGCATCATCTGTCTGTCATTTAGTAGAGCTGTATTTTATGATCTGTCAGATGAATGTTCATGTGACCATATGACTGTCATGTATGAATGCAGGAATGTCATACATTTATTTTTATTTAACACACACAAGTTTGGTTACACATTTAATCAAAATCTTGCTCCAGCTATGGTTTGTATAATCCAGATGTAGGTTATGCCTCTTTTACATGTCTGTGATTTAAAGACTTACACAAAGCTACGTATCCTTGGTCATGGCACCAAATTTGACTTCCAGGTCACAGCTAAGATTAGGGACAATAATAGGATGGATGGATGGATGGATGGATGGATGGATGGATGGATGGATGGATGGATGGATGGATGGATGGATGGATGGATACTTTGTCAATACTTTGATAAAAAATATAACAAAACTTAGTTTAGCATTCCATGTAGCTCTATATCATAATACTGGAAGGTCTCAGAGTGAGTGTGTGCGTGTGTGTGTGTGTGTGTGTGCGTGTGTATCTACATAGTTCTGAGAAACTGAGATGTTTTTAGATGGCCAATTTGGTACCTACAGTTGAGGAATAGTCCCGTCTCCACATTAAATATATCGGCAAGTTGATAGGACCAATATTTAGGGAGATATTAGTCATTTTGGAAAACAACAGCCTTACAATCACATTGCGTTGCCCATGGTGGTTGACTGGAAGCGCAGTACCACACTGTGGGAAATAAAGATATAAACGGGAACGATGCACTGACTAACTTCAGTCCCTAGATATCAGTATTAATACGTATGACCACATTGACCCCCATGTGTCAACGCACAAATGACAAAAGTCTTACAAAACATTAAGTTTCTCATAATCAATGATTGCTCTAAAATAATGATAAGAAATTTTAAGAAATAAACATATAAAAACAGTCTCAAAAAAGAGAAAATATTGCATTATTTGCTACGTTTTACCTTGGTTTTACAAAACTATCTACATTTTGTTTCCTCTCTTAACCCTAATTCTCAAATGTGTCGACTTAAATAGTTACTAAACAAAGCTTAGATGTTAATTAATAAGTGACTGTAATTACATAATAAATTAACCAAACATTAAGTTATTAGCACTTGGAGCAGATTTATTAAAATCAACAACTCTACAACTTTACCAATGCAGAAATGAGGTAAAACTAGCTAAAAACTCTTTAAATGTTACAGAGAAAAGCTAGAAACCATGCTAATACATTTACAGAGATGCTAAAAAATAAGCTGAAACAAGAAGTTGATTGTGACTAAATTAAAACATTTGTGAATGCACGCTCACAACCCTGATATCACTGTACCGACGGTAAACAGGCATAATAATGGTACTTAAATCTACATAACCCTCTTGCTCACACTCTTTTATATCAGATGTTGCACTATATCTCCATTTTTCCACCACATTAATCAGTCTTAAAACACTATTTCATACAGTCCTGCACAGGCAGCTGCAATCTTCTTGCAGTTGTATTTTATCAGTTTGTCATCTACTGTTTATTTGACTCTTGTTTGTTTTCATATCCAATGAATTCCGGAAAGCCCTGTGAAGCAACCTTGTTGTGATATAGGGCTCTACAAATAAAACTGAAGTGAATTGAATTTTCTATCAAATAGCTGTAAGAAAAGATACAATAGGCAATATAATGGAGGCTACATTTGTCTTAGATCTTTTAACACTGAAATGGTTAACCACTTGCATAATATTGATATGTGAGCTCTAAGTCAAACATCATCAAATAACAAAAAAAAAAATCACTTTAATTACAGCAGCTCTAGGAGACATTTGCAAATTGATTAAGCCATTTTTTTTATTTATAGTGCACAGATAAGAGGCATGTAACGCGCCTTGACCGTGCTACACTGTAAAGGAGATTCAGTCGCATGCATCTTGAATGTATTTGCTAATCACATGGTTTCCTTTCTACTATGTCTTGTGGATTGTCAGGGGAAATCACTATCACTATGGCTGTACATTCCACAAGCTCATCCATGACACGAAAAATAAAGTCAAAGATTCAGAAAAGTCTGACTTGATTAATGCGCGCTGTATGTTTTGTCCTCCCCTTGAGCTTCCACTGTATTAGAAATGTGAAATGTATTGCACTGTTCTTTGTAGCAGATTATTCACTATCTATTATGCACTGATTATCCACTGTACATAGAAACAATTACTGTATGTGTTGCTTTTTGTTTTTTTTTTTTGTTTTTTTATTTTACAAATTAGATAAATCTAAGGGCCATCCACTGGCCAAAAAGGTCCAATATTTAGAGAGATGGAAGAATAGTATAAAAGTATATTCATAAGGTCTATGGAGAGAATACAGTAAGATCCAAAATGCAATGAAACAAAAATAACATCAACAACAATAATAATACATTTAATTTAAAGGCAACTCTGAAAATACTCGCGGTCACTTTACTGAGAATCAGAGCAATGTCAATAAAACAATACATAAGAATAATAATTACAACTAGATTCATGCACGACAAAGACCATAGATCGGGGTTTTTTTTTATCTACTGAGCAACAGAAAAGGAGAGTTTTGAAGTAATATTATAGCTGTGTACTCTTGGAACAATTCTCTTAATAACTTTGTGAGCCATTTTTTGTCCTGGAACAGAGCGGATCTTTCAAGACTTTCTTCAAATTTTCGGTGCTTCCTCTCAAATTGAAAATGCACATAAAAGCAACAGGATAGAAATACATTTTGGGATGTTGTCATCGCTTTGTTGCCTCTGCTCTAACCAGCTCTGATGCTGCACTGTATAGGGGATAAATTGAAGTTTCTTGCTTTGCTTCTTTTTTGTCATTGCTCTGTGAATTATGTGCATCTCACAGCACTTGACCTCTGCTGCTGACCTTCTGTTGCTACTTGGTCACAGATAAACTAACGCAGAGAAGCACAATAGAAACAGTAACATAAATAAACAGCCAATGAACTGACAACAACAGCAATGGTCAGTTGAAATGTCATGATTTTTTTTTTTTTTTTTTTTTTTTTTAGTTAGGAGTGCAGACTGAAGCCAATTCCTGTCCATGAAAGGTATTTGTTTTTATCTGAACTGTTTGTTCAATGATGTAAAAGTAGAAATGCACTGATTATAAAAATCTGAACTAATGCTGCTACTGATACCGGTGGTATTTTCTCTGTTTATCTTTTATTTTATGTATTTATCTGTATTATTCCCGCTATCCCTCTTGTGCCCAAGAAACAAAGGATTCTATAACATATACATAAAAATATGTACATTTTTTAAGAGTCTTTCAAGCTTTCATCACATTATCTTTTAGGAGAAATTATCCATCCATCCATTTTCTGAACCGCTTCATCCTTGAAGGGGTCGCAGGGGTGCTGGATCCTATCCCAGCTACCTATGGGTGAAAACAGTACAGTAGATAAATATTGGCCACTGCCATCGGTGAAATGTGCGCAGCTACTCTTAACACTGTACTGAGGTAAATTGTTTTGGGATGTTCTGATAACATTACTATGAACAGTGATGAAAATTACACTAAGAACACTTTGTTTTACATGCAAACAATGGAATTTGGATGTTTCAGTGTCAGATACATAAATGGGTGGTGTGAAGGCTTGGTCGTTTGTACCTTACAACTGAATTTCCACTTGTACCAGGACCTTTCTATGCTGAGTTTTACTGTTCTCTCTGCACCATGCTGGTTTCCTCTGGTTCCTCCAGTTTCCATGACATCAGAACGGGTAGATGTAGGTTAATTCTCCTCTCAGTGCCCTTGGCCACGGTGCTGATGAAGATCTGGAGTTGGTCTCCGAGCGCCTTCAGTGACAGCTCAGTTCTCCTACTATGCTAAGAGCCAATATTAATGCTGGATGGAGATGAAATGTTCCTACAGGGATGATAACGTGAGTTAGCCCTAAAAAGAATAAGAACCAAACCCTGAACCAGCAGCCTCTGAAACCACAGCTACAAAGGAGAGAATAACCCAATCAGCTTGGTAACATTAATAATGCTTGCCTTATGTATACCACTAAAGTAATGATAATCATCACCATCAAGATAAGAGATGCCAAAAGATGTGTTTGAGTTTGTGTGCTCATTCAGTGACTGAAGCTGGTGATTCTGGAATTTCCTGCTATCATTTAATAATGAAACACTGTTGATTCTTACATGACATGTCCTTTTTCTCACACTGTAAAAAATAACTTAACATTGGAACAAAATGATGACATGAAATGACACAACAATGTGTGCGACCATGAGAAAGTGAATCACCATGGTAACAGGGATGCTCTGACTTAGTTACAGTGCCTGATGAATACCTTACTGGTGACGTCTATTGGTATATCATTTTTGCAGTGTTGGATAACATTGTATAACATGCTCCGATCTGTAAACTAATTGTATCTTTACAGCTTAATTGCAAAAAAAAAAAAAAAAAAAGGAAGAAACCGATTTGGTAGTTTGCCTGTTCTCTCTGTGCTCTGCTGGTTTCCTCCATCATCAAATAGAGGTATGCATAGGGTAAATTTATTGTCAAAACCCTAGACAGAGGTACTGATGAAGATCTGGAGTTGGTACAAAGTGACTTCAATGACTGGTTCTAATTGGCTAAGTGCTAATGCTAATCTCTAATGCTGATGCTAGATGCTGTCGGTTGAAATGTAGACATAATAACAAGGATAACAAAGTAAATTAACCTGTAAACTGTGATGATAATTGATGGTCTGCCATATATATAGCTCAAGTCTGTGGGAAATATTCATACTCACTTTCCGTTCCAAATGTTTGGGTTAGCACCGCATGCCAGAAAATCAGAACAACTCAATAACAAACTGATATGATAAATAAACAAATGACTGGAGAATTTAGACAGATTCTCAATGATAACAAATCACTGACAATCAACAGAAGTGGCTCCAACCCCAAGTGTGTCTGTCAGAAAATTAAATGTATTTTCCCCGCCTGTTGCAGAATAGCTTGGTGCAATATTATTTGGTAACGCACATAAAAAAGAAGTGCATTGAAATGATATTCAGAAAAGGTCACACTGTAAAAAATCACCCTGCATTAGTGTATTCCCCAAACAATATGTGAAATACTGCTTCCCTCTTCCCTCTCTGTGTTTATCAATAAGATGAGTCTAAAAATAAATTTCCCCCTAGCAAACATACATAAAATCTGAGTGGGGGTGTGAGAAATCAGTCATTTATAGATTTTGTAAAGTTTTCCCATGTTCAAAGGTGTTTTTTTCTTATTTTGCCTCTATACTTCACTATGTACACAGAGCATATTATAAACAGTCAATTCAATTCAGTTTTAATTATATAGCCCCAATTATAATATGACTGATATATTATTATGCTATTACTTTACTTGAGATCATATTGGTCTGTATGTGGAACCTGAACTAAAACGAGTCTGACACATATTTGATTGTTAATATCTTCAGTGTAATTTTTGCATTTTGCAAAATTCATCCAGCGGGCCGCATTGGACCCTTTGGCGGGTCATGTTTTGGTCCGCAGGCTGCATTTTGACACCCCTGCTTTAGCGTCTGTCCACAGAAAAATATTCAGGTTTAGTCCACATTAACTTGCAGAGTCTGTATAACATGTTTGCCTGCTGCTGATGAAATAATGATGAAAAATGACCCTAAGTCTGTCAGTTGCGGGTACGGCTTCTGAACTTAAAGTCTGTTTCACACAGATGCTATAGGGTCTAAAGGGTAAAGATGTTTCTGATTCATTATAAAACTCAGATGAGACAAATAAGATCACCACGGTCTTGGTTAGTACTGTAGCTTTATGTACAGGAAAATGTCAACTACGGTTTATTTCATTTGAATATTGTTAATATTGGAATAATGCTGGTCCAGAATGATGCAAAAATGCACAGTTTCTGGTCAGATAACATCAAAAATCATCACACAGCTTCTAGAAAATGTAAGGTTTAGTTAGAACTCACATTTTATGAGGTGAAAAAAATATGATTCAGATTGTGGTTCATGATTAGTGCAGTAGATTATATTTTAACCAGATTTCCAAGGCCTACCCACTCTGCACAGGGGAATAATTTAATTGCTATCTTCTGCCCTTATATATTCATTTTTTTATCATAGTAATGTGTTTCATAGGAGGCAAAGCCAGATTATTATAAAAAGGCCTGTGTATGGGATTTGATATAGTGATTTTAAAACCACAAAAAGTAAGCAAGTCTTTAACTTGGTGTCACTTTTAATCATAGATCTCTGTTAAATTCAGTGTGAATTATTATAGAAAGCTTATATTTTCAGCAGGGGCCAAGGCCTAGTGCTGGCCCCTGCTATAAATCAGAAAGCCTGGAACGCAATGGCAAAAGTTGCATGGTGTTAAAATTCAGGAGCATTATTTATGATGTAGAATTTTTCAGTGATACAGTACGTGTTAATAAACCACATACCCCAGTTATTTTTCTCTTCAGAAACCACTGCACCGTACAAGATGTACTCTGTTTAGATCATCTATCAGAGCAAATACATTAAAATATAACCTTTCCAATTACACTGCTGGTATTGTTGTTAGCCTGCATGTGTCGTAAATGCATCATCATAAGGGATATTTGTCTGTTTTGGAGGCTATTTTGTACTATGTGCTAGAAATACCTTATGATGTGTTAGTGCTGTTTTCTACAAATAGCTGAAAGTGTTCTCCAGAACAATATGCTGGATCCCAAGTGAACCAGCAGGGACTATGGCCTCATTGACATACCTATTACTGTTTCTTCTGCTGTCGAGGCTGTTTCTGTTCTCCGGGACTGGGCTATTATTACAGCACTGTATCATGATATATTATGGAGAACTGGGGCTCTGATTTTCACAGTCAGCTTTTCAAAAAGGAATTTACTTTACAACCCAGTTGCCAGAATAAAGTGTTGCTGTTGTACATTCCTGCAAAATAACAGATAAGTATAATCTTCATAATTTGTCATAGAAGGATTTTCTAGTTTTTTGCTTTTCCTCTAAAGGCAGGAGGTGTTTGGGGTAGATAACCTTCCACACAGCGGGTCCAGAAAGTATTCAGACCCCCCCTAAATTTTTCACTCACTTTTCACTTTGTTATATTGCAGCCATTTGCTAAAATCATTTGAGTCCATTTTTTTCCCCTCAATGTACACACAGCATCCCATTTTAACAGAAAATAACAGAATTGTTGATATTTTTGCAGATTTTGTAAAACCGAAATATCACATGGTCACAAGTTTTCAGGCCCTTTGCTCAGTATTGAGTAAAAACACCCTTTTGAGTGAAAACAGCCATGAGTCTTCTTGGGAATGATGCCGCAACTTTTTCACACCTTGCAGATCCTCTGCAGTTCTGTCAGGTTGGATGGTGAGTGGTGGTGGACAGCCATTTTCAGGTCTCTCCAGAGTGCTCCATTGGGTTTAAGTCAGGGCTCTGGCTGTAACCAGTGGCCCTGTCCCTGCAGCTGAAAAACACCCCCACAGCATGACGTCGCCATCACCATGCTTCACTGTTGGGATTGGACTGGGCAGGTGATGAGCAGTGCCTGGTTTTCTCCACACATACTGCTTAGAATTAAGGCCAAAACGGTCAGTCTTAGCCTTGTCAGACCAGAGAATCTTATTTCTCATAGTCTGGGAGCCCTTCGTGTGGCTTTTGTCCAACTCTATGCAGGCTTTCATGTGTCTTGCACTGAGGAGAGGCTTCTGTCGGACCACTCTGCCATAAAGCCTGATTGGTGGAGGGGGGGGCTGCAGTGATGGTTGACTTTCTACAACTTTTTCCCATCTTCCCATTGCGTCTCTGGGGCTCAACCACAGTGATCTTTAGGTTCTTCTTTACCTCTCTCACCAAGGCTCTTTTCCCCTGATTGCTCAGTTTGGCCAACTCTAGGAAGAGTTCTGGTCGTCCCAAACGTCTTCCATTTAATGATTATGGAGGCCACTGTGCTCTTAGGAACCTTAAGTGCAGCAGAAATTCTTTTGCAACCTCAGCCAGAACTGTGTTTTGCCACAATTCTGTCTCTGAGCTCTTCAGGCAGTTCCTTCGACCTCATGGTTCTCATTTTCTCTGACATGCACTGTGAGCTGTAAGGTGTAATATAGTCAGATGTGTGCCTTTCCTATTTAAGTCCAATCCATTTAATCAAACACAGCTGGACTCCAGTGAAGTTGTAGAACCATCTCAAGGATGACCTGAAGAAATGGACGGCACCTGAGTTAAATATAAGAGTGCCACAGCAAAGGGTTCTGAACTCTTACGGCCATGTGATATATCAGTTTTTCTTTTTTAATAAGTCTGCAAAAATGTCTAAAATTCTGGGGGGGGTTTTCTGTCAAAACGGGGTGGTGTGTGTACATTAATGAGGAAAAATATTAATTTAAATCATTTTAGCAAATGGCTGCAATATAACAAAGACTGGAAAATGTAAGGGGGTCTGAATACTTTCCATACCCACTGTATATTAAGATTGTGGCTATTATTAACAATGTTTTGATTACAGTTAGGATTAGCCATGGTTTAGTTTACTATTTCATAAATATTGTGAGTGACTTGTTCTGCATTAAAACAATTATTTCAATCCTTTACATCTTTTGCCAACCCTCATAGCATACTGCCAATGTTTAAACCTACCCATAAAATGTTTAATAATACCATTTCTGTCTTTAGATGCTGTGTATATTTTTTATTCTGGCCTCATTCTGTTGCCTCAAAATGCCAAAAGCACAATGGGTGGTTAAAACACTACAGTTGTAATGTTTGCATGTATTCTGGGTTTAGAAACATAAAACATGTCTGTGGTTTTCTAACATGGAAAACTTTTTATTTAGTATAAGTGATGTCTTTTTTTACTCCTTTTTGTAAATGTTTCACTGTTTTTCCTTTCCTTTTTTTTCTGTTATTATTCCACAGATCTAATGTCAGGGTTCCCTATTAATAGGCGACCACTTTCAGATGATTCTTAAGCCTGTGGAAAGAGAGAAAAATGTTCCTTAGTGTATACTGCTGGGCAAGTCATCCATCTCATCATCTTTTGAGATTTTACTCTTCTGCTCTTTCAGCTTCCTGAAGTTCCACTCAGATACTTTTAAAACTTTTATAATGATCAGTGCAGCCTCAGTAGATCTTGACCAGAAAATAGGCAGAATAAATGTAGAGAAATTGAAAAAACAAACAAATACAAATTCAGAGGTGATTCACAAAGGACTAGTATTACCACAGGGCTGCTGTGTTAGGTAATTTGTGATCTTTAATCCCATGCAAATCTCCTATGTCTGTAATTTGTACAAAGCACAAATTACACCGCAAAGGTCCAAAACAAAAACTAAACTAAGCCAATGGTTCAGATCCTTCCATTGGATAATTACTACAGTGATTGATATGTGTCAGTTCTTTAACTGATGCAGTGAGGGGCTTCTCATCCCTTAAACAACCATCAGTTTGCACAGAGCACAAAGACATGACTGTGTTTCAATGGAAAAAGGTCATGTGGTCTAATTAGATAAGATAAGATAAGATAAGATAAGATAAGATAAGATAAGATAAGATAAGATAAGACTTTATTGATCCCAGCATGGAGAAATTTCACATTTGACAGCAGCAACATACAACACACCAGAGCAAAGAGAAAGACAGGTAGAAAAAAAAAACACAAATGAGAAATGAAATATAAAAGAAATTGATCAATTTTGTATTACAGACATATTTATATAAATAGAGAATTAGAATTTAAACTTAAAAAAAATGTAAATAGTTTTAAAATATTTACATTGTGGTTGCACATGTACATGGTGTGATATGGGGTTGGGGGGGGGGTTACTGTGACCTG
>JAPQRP010000005.1:41786109-41797872 GCA_037367295.1 Apogon hyalosoma | reverse complement strand
CAGGCCTCACCAACAGTGACCCCCCCTAAATTTTCATCCTATTTCGCACACTGGTTGAAACTGACAATAATATAAAATGAATCTCTCTTTTAATGGATTAAACGGGGACAATATGCTTTCATTCTGGCCAAATATCATCAAATGTGTCTTCTCTGTTATTTTGTTCTGTCGTCCTCTTTGTCTGCTTTTCATTTCCCTCTTGTATTCATTCCAGAGCGGCACCACAAAACAGTGCTCACCAGTCGCAGGTGAATGATGTCAGCTTGGTATTGACTAAGCCTGATGACTTATGTTAAAGTGCTTTTTGACTAAAAGGATTTGTAAAAGATATGCCACTCAAGAGAACGTTTCCATTCCTCTTTTCCGGGTGGTGGTGGTGTGTGTGGTGGGCCCATTTAAATGAGAACAGTCAAACCATTATCTTTTCTCTCTTGACTTATTGACAGGATGCTGGAAGAGGGCTGCATGGAAGTGAGCCAATCACTGCTATTAAGGTCAAGCACATAAATATACACTTCTCTGACACGGTGATAGGCAATGTGAGGGCCAGGCTTTATTCCCTACAGGAATCACATTAAGATCAAAGCTCATACACTGACTGATCTTGTCTTATACAGAAAACTGTAGCCTTTTGATGTCAGGAGACAAAGATGACTAGAGCTCTGGGAGAACAGTTGGCAGTGTACAAGTGAGAGTGGAAAAGCCCATTTATAAAAGTAGACAGCTGAATATTGAACACAGGTTCATATGATGAGCCAGGTTCTCTGCGAGGGGTCGGGCTGTGAACATAACATGATTCTGTCTCACTGTTGATCCGTCTGTAGTCAGTGTCTGCATTACAGTCAAAAACCTGAAAGGCACTGCGGTTCAGGAGTGTAAAGCGTCTACTGCAAGACTGCATGGTCATTGATTTAGCTCCACTGGCTTTATACCACAGCTCTGCAATTTGCATTTTATACAATAAGGTGAGGGGTTTATGGTGAAATCAGACCAACATGTTCAGAGCCTTTGCAGCTGAAGCAAAGTGAAATCAAGCAACAGCTACAGTTGTATGCAAAAAAACTTGGACTTTGGTTGAAAAATAGAATAATTGGGGGATTTCTGTGCCATGCTTTGAGGATGAAGGAAAAATGGATTCCACTAATATCAGCAAATTCTGGAAACAATATTGACACTATTTATTTATTGATTCAATTTATGTTAAATTTTTAACAGGAAAAAGTAACTATGCATTAATATTGCCAATAATATTGTCCCTTGTCCATTATCCTGCAATGATGTGTGTTAATGCCTTGAAAATGAATAAATAAATGAATAAATAAAGCAAAATGTGCAATTTTTCAAGGAGTTTTTCAATGTTAACAGGGGATGTGATTACAAAAAATAAAAACAAATGCCATAATATATTATTTTATTGCCCTAAAAATCATTGCAATATACATTTTTATTTTGTCTTTATGCTTAGTTTTGCAAAATACATTGTTTTCTAAAATGCTTGCAAAGTTTACTTTTTTACTAGAATTTAGTTTTTTAATTATTGTAATTGCTCTAAACGTTCTATCTGTTCTACCAATTTTAACTAGAAATAACCATCTGGTTTTTTCAACTCTCATTCAGGAAGAAAAATAAGCCTCTAGACAGACATATTTACTTGACATTCATTATAATGGGATGAGTATTGTTTTTTTTTTATCATAATAGTATTTAAAATCAACTGGAATAACCCTAACCCGCCAATAAGAGGGAGGACACATGACAAATTCATGGAGCCCAGTATTTGTGGGGGGCCCATAGAGGATAGGAGGGGGTCCAGTGAATATAGGCTAGAAGTTATGAAAATGTCCTGTAAGATCTGCTCTATAAGAAAGACACAGAAGTCGGGAATCAGACGTTGAAAGCATGTTAAGTTTCAGTTTTGTTTTCACGTTAGTGCAAGTGACGTTATGTGTGGACCCCCCCCCACACACACACACACACACACACACACACATGCTCCGATAGATTGACAAGATACTGAATTTGATGAAAGGACCCACAACGTTTCGCTTTCATGGGGCCCACAATTGGTAGCAGCGCCCCTGCTAATATATGTCCATATATGGTGGACCTTGGTAACTGTGTTTACATGAATACCTTTATCCCACTTACTGTCAGGTTTTTTTAAAGATACTGAGATAAGAAATACTTCTTATCCTGGTTTCTGACAGTTATGGATTACTGCACAAGTGACAAGAGGAACACAAACAATGGTGATGGCAACAAAAGCGTCACACTTTTGGAGTGACAAAGGAACACAGTATTGTCTTTTGATGGTAAGATAATCTAAAAATACTTGGCAGTTTGGAAGGAAAAAAAAGAATGCTGCAGTCCGAAGTAAAACAGGCTGCAGGGCACTGGTTTCCCCAGTGGAGCAAGTCACCTCACAGTGGAAAACACTTAAGATACAAGAGTCAACGAACATCACAAGCCATCACTGAACTCCATCATAATGACCATGAACCATCAGTCACACCCATGTTTCTTCACCCACCACTGCTCCTATTTCCAAAGCGATGGCATTGACAAAATATTAGATGTCACAGTGCATATATGTTTACCTGTTGCTCATCTCATTTTGCTGGCAAGAGATGGATAATGGTAAGAAGAATCCACAACACAATAACGCTTTGTCTGCAACAAGCTAAAGTAGTCTCCTTTTCAATAGTCGCCGTCAAATTAATTTCAAGCTAGGCTAACAGTTACTAAAATGTCAGATTAAATTGCCGTGCTGGGTTATAAATATTATGAGCATCTCCTAAAACAGAAGCGATAATCAGTAGCTGAGCTAAAAGTATTTATCATGTTGTTATCATAGACGTTAACAAGCACATTACCCATTATGCACCATGTATGATCGAAATCAAGATAAGCCTCATAACTGAGATACTAGTGTGCAAGTAAACATTATCCAAGGCTGATCAGCAATATCATCTTTTAAACCCCTCCCTAAAACATTATTTTACTGAAAAAAAGGGCTTTTATTTTCCTCTAGTTGTTCTCATGATAGTATTTTAATCCCCGCTGTCTTATTTGGTTTGGTTTGGTTATTCTATTTCTTGTGTTTGTTGTTCCTATTGGTTTCCCCTTGGCTCAGTTTTAGTCATTGTATTTCACTGATAGTGCTCTGGAAAGGACTTTGTAGCATTGTTAAGAACAGTACTATACATATTTATTATTATACCTAAAACACACTGTGTCCTTTCCAATCTGACAGATAAAGACAGTGGTATCACGTCCATTCAAACTAAGAAAGGTACCAGATTTTTTGATGAAATGATTTTTGGCAAAATGTATTTCTAGCTTTTTTATTTGATTTTATTACCATTAGAACATTCCCATGTGTCTTTTTCTGGTGGTGTTGGTCATATGAGAGCAGTCAAACCCTTATCTTTCCTCTCCTGACCCATTAACAGGCTACTGGCACCTCTGATTCAGTTTTAGTACTTTTTTTTTTTACAATATAGTCAGTATATTACTTACAATAATTTTGTACCATATGTTAAAAGTGTTTATATGGGATTTACTATACCTGAACAAGTCACCCACCCCCTTTCTGGAGGAGATGTAGACCACAGCGTGAAGCCAATACAGATGATGTTCCAAAAACAAATCATCTGATCATTCTAAGTAACATTTTTTCATGTCTACCATAATGTTTTTTTTTTTACACTTGCGGTTCTAAGTTGAAAACATTATTTTCTAGAGGTGGTGAGATTATATGAAATTTATCAAATACAGTATTAGAGCCTTAAAATACTAGAAAGATGTTTGAATTCTTGATGCAAAACTCCATTCTTTGAATCCATAATGAACAGAAATAATCACATTTTAGTACTACACAAATGAAAAAAACCTGAGGCTTCTCCCTTTCTGTGTACTGTGCACCATGGGTTTCCATCAGGGCCTTTTCTTGGTATAGGTGAACTAGGCAAATGCTTAGGGCCCCCAAGCTACCAGGGGGCCCCCAAAGCTGCATGTTCAGCCTAATCTGAGGAGAATTAAAATGTCCTGTCTTTATCTGTATGTAACCCAGTAGAGAAAATGACCTTATTTATCTTATTTATTTTAATGCATTTGCACCAATTTATTTTGAAAAAAACATTTATTTTGAAAAGAGGAACTGTGATCCTCTCTTTCTAACTTTATTTTCCTGTTTTCATGGTCACATGGGGTGATAATGACCTTCTTATTTGTTGTTAAGAGTCTTTAGTCCCGCCTTCCGAACAGCGGACGGAAATGCACTTAAGTTTGTCTGAGAGTAAACGGGGGAGGTTGTTAAATGATCCGTGTTGAAATGTATGGCTCATATTTGTGAGTTTTGATTCAGTTAACTGTTCTACACCTATATTTGCACTATAAAAATGCTAATTTGAAATATTTATTTTGTTAAGTTGATGGGCGCATGAGCTAGAGAGGCCGTGCTCCCATGCTGAGATTAGCATTATGCTAACGCTAATCAAAAGTGGATATTTTCTGTTTAAAAGCCATGAAGAAGCTGTTTCTGTTTAATGTATGGTCGTGTCAAATGAGATTTAAGTGAACAAAAGTATTACGAAGCACTTTTGGTTCTTTTTGCACTATTTTTGGTCATATGTAATGTTTATGTCAATGCTAAATGCACAATTTGATGATTTACACTGTGAAAGCTTACACCAATTCTTATGTAATGCTTAACCTGGTAGCCTAGATAAGGTTTTACTGACACGAGGGGTGACTTTAATTCAGTTCAATTTAATTTTATTTGTAGAGCCCTATATCATGACAAGGTTGTCTCATAGGGCTTTACAGAGTTAGTTGAATATAAACAAACAACAGTCAAACAGGAGATGAGGGAAATGGATTAATGTCCCGGGCATCCCCCGTCCTTAGACCCCCCTTCTTGGCAAGGAAATACTCCAAAAACCCAGTGGGAAAAGAGAAACCTCGGGGAGAACCACAGTGAAGGAGAGATCCACCCCCATGGACGGACAGGGTATAGATGCACCAGGACTGATGGACGTCCATTTGTAGTTCCAGTCTGTAAAGATGCAGTAGGGCGGGGGCACATGAGGGGATCCATCTAGTCGGATGGGACAGGTGAGGGTGAGGAGGTTCGTCCAGACAGGTGAGGGTGGGGGAGGAGGTCTGGGGTCACAGGTCAGGACACAGATGAGTCACCTCAGATCCCGTCATCTTTGCGCCCCAGGCGGCTACAACTGAAAAAGTAGCCACTCTCCTGTAAAAGCGAATATTGGAAACTGTTGTTTTATGACTTCTTTGGTAATGTAATACATTGATTGTATTTCATTTCATGATTTAAAAAAAGTTTAGAAAGCTTAAACAGTCAATAATTTAATTGGTTGGAAATATTAATCACAATTTCATGGCTAAATAATATACAGTAATATAAAGAGAAATGTATTTGTTTTACATGGGTTAAAAATAATTTCATGTATAACACAGGATATTTTGAGTTAAAAGCATGCATGTGAAATATTACTGTGTACTGTCACAATGGTAATGTGATTTGAGAAAAGAAGATAAAAACTAAGCTATAGCTATGAGAAGAGATTGAAGGAATTGACTTCATCTAGCTCTCTATACAATAATACCATTGTTGTTGTGCAGGCTAGGTTTTTTAGTCCTGTTGATAAAGAAAACCTTGGATCTGATTCCTGGATTCTCTCTGGACAGAGATGGCGAGCCTGTGCCCGGAACTGAACCAATTCCTCCATCGAAGAACATCATTCTTCTCTTCAGTGTTGAAATACCAAAGTGGTAACAACTCAAACTACCACCAGGAAAAACAACTGAACTCTGATTTAAGGCGAGACACGGCAGGCAAAAACATTGATTTTTCCTGCAGTGGCCAATTTTGAGATTTTGGGCTAATTCACTCCTTCAGTATGTGTTCTTTCAAGCTGCAGCTAGACAGTTGGATGGACCCAGAACCAGACCAAGAGTAGATGTCACAGCTTTTTAAAGTCTTTCTAAAGGATCAGTGTTTAGAAATGGACCCGACGCAGCACAATTAGGGCACAAGAAATCATGCATCAGTTCACTGAGACGTGCGACATGCATTATCAGCCCTCCTGGTTTCCCAACGGTACCTTGTGGTCAGATGTGCTGCTTCCTGGTTCTTTTTCAGCTCATCCAATTGATTGATTTCCCTTTTCACATCTTGCAAGGTGTAATTTATGCTTTGTTTTCCTTGAATGTCGCGGAGTTTGGAGCATTTTCAGACATCCCGTGGTAAGCTAACGCAGAAGTGTATCACGTGACACGTCTGAGCGAATCACGTTAACCGAATCCAGCAGTAGCCAATGAAGTTTCATCATTGGCATTAAATCCCCCCTTGGACATTAACGACTGGTTCCTGATAGAAAGGAAATATCCTTATTTGGTTTACATAGCCTTGTGCACGAGACTCAGACCTTTCCAATGATACCGGGCATGACAGAGTTCAGTAAACAGATGAAACACGGCTTGTCGGTTTGGAATGCTAACTTTTTGGTAAATTCGGGAGAAATTTACTGCTGCAAGTGAACAAACTGTAATAAAATAAACATCTTAATGTATATTTTCAATGTTTTCTTTATAGCAGCTTGAAAGAACACATACTGAAGGAATGAATTAGCCCAAAATCTCAAAATTGACCACTGCATGAAAAAACAATGTTTTTGCCTGCTGTGTCTCACATTAAGCTGTTTAATTTTAACTGGAGTCTGTTTTGCTCATGAAGTGTAATAGATTGTGGCATCTTAGTAGACCATCTAAAGGGTTTAGGGGCCCCCAAACAGCATCTTGCTTAGGGCTCGCACAAAGCTAGAAACGGCCCTGGTTTCCATAACCCTCTGTTATAGTGAGTTATGTTCAAAACTTTACCCTTTGAATACCTGTGTGTTTGCTACTAGTCTAACAACATAAATAAGGGGGGTATGTATTTTTCCCTGTTGTTGGAGCAAAAAAGCCAAACACAAAAAACAGACCTGTGGAAAAGAAAACCAAAAAATGCAAAATCTCACATTGTGTGGTTCTTTCTTTTCTTTTATCAGTGGCACAACCACAATATTTTGATTGTTAGACAAATTGAAAAATAGTTGCACAGTCCTGGCTAATGCAGTGAAACACTACTGCAATGAAGTCCAAATAATCACATATGACCTTCTCTGATAAAGACCTTGATCTACTTTTCTGTAAATGTATGTCACTGATAAATGTTATATTATGGGCAGATGGCACCAGACAATGTTCTATCAAGCAGAAAATTATACAAGGTATTTCACATAGTTGCTACAAACAGATGTTTTGCTCTGTTGTCACCAGCAATGACCTCCTCAGACACATTATCATTAGATGCCAGCTCTTCTGACTGTGGTTGCCATCTTGAATTAGTGACGGCCTAGCGTGCACAGGGCCTTCCTGTCTCCCTGTCATCTCTATGGAGACAGAGGAAGTGGATCTCGCCCACAGCTTGTGCCCACATTTCACATCTACTCAGCTTCACACCACACCATTCCTGTAGGCTGCAGCAGAGCACGATTCTGCACATGAAGCCAAGTAGACTTAATAAACATGATCAACTCTCCCATCCCTCTCCACTTAGGCCTTTAAAATTCTTCAGATGATCTAAGTACACCGGCGGGGGCAGGAGTTTGGCTCGATATGACGTCACAAAAAGAGGCACAAGTGCAAGCTAGCGTATGTATAATTTTACATTTCAGCATCACTTGCACCGCTACCTGGCATGAGCTACATACACTGATCCGGTCAATTGCTTATTGTCTGGGTTCATGGTCCTGTGTGGAAGCAGCAGCCATGATATCATCAATGTTTGGCAATGACATTTTATTGTGTACCTCGCTAAAAAAGACTGACTCAAGGGAACAGCATAGGTTTGGCATTAACATTGGCTTGATGAAAAAGATTGGTTAATGCAGACCCATTTATTTGAAACCAATATTAAATGAGTGAAGGATTGGAAAACAAATGATTAATCCTCCTAAATCCTAAATGATGGCACCTCTTTATAAGTCAATAAGTGATAATTACAAGCTCACCTCACACCTTAAACATGCTGCTGGATAAAATGATTCAATAATGATGGCATTTTCATGGGATTTGTAGGTTGAAGTTTATCTCCATATATCCGATTGTTTATTGTTTACTCATCCCTACAGGTAGAAGAAGCATGGATTATCTTGGTAGTTGGTAGCTAACATTTTAATTAACAAGAGCAGACATTATTTTTCATTCTGGGAAGGCTGGGGATGTTAGGTAATGAAGTGCTTCTGACTCTGTACCTGTTACTTATGCGCTTTCTCTTTTTTGGTTGTGGAATAATAAAGTACAGTGTTGACAAGAACACCCTGTTCCGAGGAATATAGTCATTATGGACTTCAGAAAGAACCAGAGAGAAAAGATAATACAAACAAGTTTCTCAATACTGATAGGGATAATTGTGTCTTGAAATATTGTCAGGGACAAGTCTCCGCTGTAAATTTGCAAATCTGTAGCCTTGACTACAGGTAACTCAGGTTTATGAAACTTGTGCAGAATTTGTACATTTGAAGAAACTAAGAATAACAGTTTCATGGAGGGAAGTTGAGTGATTGTCAGACAGAAATATCAGTGTGGAAAGGTCTTCACACACTAAATGTCAAAACTTATTTTTTTGTCTGAACAGCTGTTTATGTGTGATGAATAATTTTACACAAGAATGCAAATACTCCGCGGTGAAAGAAATTATGTTTGACGTTTTTTTTTTTAACGAGGTAAATTTTTTCAAGCTCTTGCAGCTGCAACCAAACAAACATTTGTATAAAGTAGACTTTATAGGACAAGAACAATCATGGACCTAGACCTGTTGCTTTCTTTTTCTCCACAGCATTTAATAAGAAATATACAAATGTTAAAGGTTTAGTTTAGTTTTGTTTATTAGGAACACTTCTTTTCTACAGCAAGGGTCCAGCTATTCTTCCTGGGGTCTGCGACATATCTGATGAAAAAGTGAGCAAAATACGTCATTAACTAATCATAAAAATAAGTGTCAAACACTGGCCTTGAGTTTTATTGATGAATCAAGGTTGCAGAAGATGACTGTTTCCTCGTTCACTACAGAGCCTATGAACGTCCAAACGGGTCATATGTGATGAGGCTGAGAAACTGAATTTTACCTGAATTATGTCAATGCATTGACAGGATTAGTGGTTCAGAGGATATTAGACATTTTAGATCAGCAAATGCTTTTGGTCACCGATGGCTGCCTTGGTCTTTGAGGGTGAACCAGATCAAAGCTGTTCACATCAATGCTTCCAGTAATTCACTCTGGTGTTCAGACATTGCATCACCTCATCATCAAACTTCCAGCATCAGCCACACAATCACCCCTAGTTAAATATTCCATTATTATAATAAAACAAACAAGTCTATTTGTTTCACCACATTCAATATTATATTTAATTAACTGTGTAATTATTTTTGTTTAGTAATGATGAGGGTGACGTAGAGTTGCAGTGACAACTAGATCATCAGCACAGAGTGGAGTCTCTGTAACTTGAACTTCATGAATCAAACAGTTTACGCTGAATGTGTGTTTTTACATGAACACTGGACACGGACCCGGAGGAGCAGAGGATGCTGGATCAGATGGATGGAGACTCACAGCCGGCAGATGTGGCTCCAGGTGATGTTGAATTCATTAAAATTTCTATCAAACAGGCGGAGGCGAATAAATTTGACTCTTTTATTGAACAACTGTCACAGCTGTCGCAAACATGCGTCGCCACCAGTGTGATTCATTTTGATGCAATATATTCACAGGCAAGTATTTTGGTCTTTTGTAATGATCATTTGTCATAGCCTCAGAGTGTGAAGGCCTGAGTGGTACTCAGATCTGTTACTTATATGTCAAAGTAGAGTAGAAATACTCCACTACAAGAGAAAGGCATGAATTCAACACATACTTAAAAAGAAGTGCAATATGATAGAAGAAGAAAGTATAAAATGGAAAAATCAAGGGTGTCAAATGTTTTGGATTGTTATGTAAAATTAAAATCCAAATACTTTTTCTACTACTAAAAAAATAATACTACATTATAATAATAATGATGATGATGATGATGATGGTTAAAGACATAGGTTAAAAAGCGTAGAACACTGAATGAAATTATCAGAATGTACAATGTTCATCAAAGTATAAACTCAATTAAAACCAGAATCACATATTAATCATATAGGAATCAATGTCATTCACTGATAAACACTACATCTTGCACAAAGCATTAACACAAATTAAGCGCAATTCTGAAAAGGTGAGTTTTGAGGCATGATTGGGATAAAAGCAGATTTTGATGATGTGTCATGGAAGCTGGTTCCAGACAGAGTGGGCAGTGATGAACAAGCCCCATATGAGCAATAAATAAACCCAACATCATCCGTTAAAGCTGCAGGAGTTGAAACCAGAGGAAGTAAATGCCAGAACTTGAAGATACGCCTTCCCTCTACAGCTCGGGCTACAGCTACTTTTCCAGAGTCTGAATCATATCTGTCAATCACATAACTGTCTGGAAACGCCTGTGTTCAGCCAAAGCCCGCATCACAAGGTGGATTTTTTGCACAATGCACAGAAGTGGGTCAGGTTTTTATTTCTACTCCAACCACTTGAATTACAATACGCTGGAAGATAACTGGATTTTTACCCCAAACTGTCATCACTTGCAGCTTTTACAGCAGTCTTTTTTTTTTTTTTCCATGGCCTGAAGTGTCATCAGTTAAATCGTTCAGTGGGGAATATTTATGGCACTTGGGATGAAGGGCTTCTTAAAAACTTTTGTTGAAACATGTTGGCCGTGAAGTGAAACTGGCTTAGTTAAGCTCATATCACCGCTGGAGTGTTGCGCTGCAGTCTAAAAGATTCAATTAGGGCCAGGATTTCCACTTCATTCAAAAGGACTAATAGAAGTAAATGTGTGGTACGTGGTACATGACAAAACATCATCACATAAAGTCTGCAGAAATATAAACCAATGGCTTGCATCTGGTTGTTAAGCCTCTATTTATATTGATGAATGCACCTCTTGATTGTAAACCTTGATAAAGACTCTTCAGCCTCCTCAAGTGTGTTCTGGACTTGGTTGGATGTTGTAAAAGGTTTTGTCTTCACCAACAAAGGAATTCTATGATCACCCACTTTGGTTGTTTTTTGGTGTTGCTGAGCTCACCAATGGATTCTGTCTTTGTAAGAACGAATCAAATCGTTGATTTGGCCATTTCCGAGGTGTTTTTTTTTTTACTCAAAGATTTATTTATTTTTTATTATTATTTTTTTTTTTTCAGTTGAATCATGACCTCCTTTGCTCACATTGACACCTCCCACCTCACTTCAAGAATTCCTACAGCAACAGCTATCAAATGCTAATTCAAGATCTGGAATCAGCGCTAGACCTTTTATTGGCTTCATTTGTTCTAAAAAAAAAAACACTGAAAGAGCTTCTTCTGGACATGAAGCTGCTTGTCAGTCAGTTGTCCAATTACTTTTGAGCCTCTAAAGATGCAGGGACTATGTTTTAAAAGCTTGTAATTCCTAAGTATTTGCATTAATACTGAAAATCCACACTTCAGTTACATGTAGACTGCTTAGTTTGCATTGCACTGCAGTAGTGTACAGAGATTAAAAAAAGAAAAAAAATTATATATATATATATATATATATATATATATGTTCTTGTCCAAATACTTATGGAT
>JAPQRP010000005.1:41740992-41762549 GCA_037367295.1 Apogon hyalosoma | reverse complement strand
CTAGTTATTTCAATTGTTTTTTTTAATTATTGGAAACCCCCCCCCCAACAAATCCCACCCTGGATATGATGAATTAAATATAAAATAAACATCAAAACAGTTGGTGACTGATTCAAAAGTTGGCAATAAATCAACCAATCATCTAATTTTTGTTGGTCCAATATGATGTGAGGTTCTTCTAGCGTTGTACAGAAACAGGCAATAGAAATGTCCTTCAGAGAGCTGTATTTTATTTCATGCTTGCATGGAGTAGCAACATTTCAGAGCCAGCATGTTTTTTTGTTTTGTTTTTGTTTTTTTTACATATACTGTACTCAGTAAAGAACTTTAATCAGTACTTCTACTTTTATCAGACGTTTGTACACAAGTATCTGAAGTATCTGTACTTCTACTTAGGTACTGAATGTGTACATGTTGTGAGGAAATCTAGACAAATTACAAATGTATGTGGGGAGTGTGGCCCATAACTAACGTAACTAACGCTGGCGTGAAACGAAAGTGAAACTTTACATACTTTAAACGTTCAATTCCCAGGTTCTATTCCTCTATTATACAGCGGATCTTACACAAAATTTTCACAACTTCTAACCTGTGTCCAGTGGACACACAAATGCTGGGCCCCATGAATTTGTCACGTTAAACCCCCACCCCCACCCCCCTTTACGGCGCCCCATTGCATGGGGACGTTTGCGAATTCTGAGACTGCCAGCAGTCACAGATTGTACGTAAAGATGGACCACACTGTTGCTTTATGTCAGACCCAAAAAAAATTCAGACCCAAAGTCTATTCAGTAGAGGGTAAGGGCCACTTGATTTGTTGTCCTCCCTTACGCTTGATAGAATCTTGACAGTGATTCATCACCAATCACAATTATCACCTGTCCTTTTACCATCAAATTACTTATTAAAAACAAGCTAAACAGAAAAGCAAAGAGTTGAGCACAGATCAGCCTATTGAAATCTACCTCAATAGACAGAAATCACTTTTCGGAAAAATTTATAGGATGTGTACTTTGAGTTTTTATTTTGGCCCAAGTCCCATTGAGGAGCACAAAAGGGAACTGGATTTACAGCTGTTAAATCAGCCAGCTACCGGAATGAGATCACATTACTCTGACTTCACTTTTAAGGATATTTTTGTACAAAGTTTTACCATGGATATACCAGTAGTGAGATGCATATAAGAATTATGCAGAATAGTACAATAGCAGCATGTTTTTCTGACAACAGGGTTGGTTGTGTATAGTAAATGTTACACATGACACCGCTTTGCAGTCTCTTTTTAATGGGTACTACTCTATTTTATGATTTCCCTATATAAAAACTTTTGATGAGTGCTAATTTACACTATAAATAAATCCATATTTGTCTGATTAAATGTCTCTGTACTTCAGTTCCACCTAGTAATACATTTCTAAAGGGGGGAAAAAGCATTGAAAATCTCCTTTTCGCAGCCTCTGGCCTGACAGCTCACTGTGGTTTAAGAAGATGTCACTCCTTTCAAACCAATAGCGTTTTATGAAAAATTGCACAATATGTGTGTCACACAAAGTGCCTCGGGTTCTTTAAATTCAAAGGTGAGATGTGCCTGCTGGGATCACCTTCCAACACCGCTGTCTTCAACCTCAGTCAAATGATTCTTCAGAAGGAAACGTTTCCAAAGGTAAAGGGGGGAAAAAAGAGGGA
This sequence comes from Apogon hyalosoma, assembly GCA_037367295.1. NCBI lineage: Eukaryota > Metazoa > Chordata > Actinopteri > Kurtiformes > Apogonidae > Apogon > Apogon hyalosoma. Next base: position 41,760,863 of record JAPQRP010000005.1, on the reverse strand, counting down.
GAAAGATCGAGACTTTTTTTTTTCATTAGATTTGTCTGAAATGAACTTACAGTGGATTTGGTTTTACCTAAATACTTCTTCCTCTTCCGTTCCTCTCTTTCCCCATCAGAAAGCTTTGAATCAATTTCATGCCCTACAAATGCTGTTTACCCTCTTGGGTGTGAAACATCTGCTGCGAGCTCCCACTGGCTTCTTGAGCTTTCCTTGCTCTCTCTCTCTCTCTTTTTTTTTCTCAAAGACTTTCTAAAGAAACTTGTCTCAGGCCCAGTGTGGTAATGGATTATTGCTCGTAATGTGCATTCAAGAATGGTTGGGTACAGAGTATTAATTTTCCGCTGTAATCAATGAGGGACATTGCATCCCATTGTTAATTCAACCTATATTAAAGGCTGCAGTTTGTTCTTTGGGTTCTGTGATTCCTCAGGGTTTCTATTGGGGACAACAGATGAGCCTTAAAGTTATGCCCAAAACTCATCTCTCAGGTCCAAAAAGCCTTTACAGTCAATAAATATTTCACCGTCTGGAAAAGTACTTTATAGAATACTTTAAAAACATATTAAAGAAAATCTATTTACGCGGTACCAATAAAAGCTTTAATATATGTTTTTTTTTTTTTTTGCTCTCTGTCTCTCACTCTTTTCGCTCTTTCTTCTTGTTAAATTTTCAGTTCTGTAGGCTGTCAGATTCAGTGTGATTGTAAAAAGCCTATAATTAGTTATTCACCCCACGGTTTCAATGTAGCACCATGCAGAAAAGCAACTGCCTATACAAACATGCAATCCTGGGAAGAGATTTACACATTCATAATAGATGATTTTAATGTCCAGTAATCTATAGTGGAGCAGGAGGACTTGTATTATTTATATTAAAGCTTAAGGATTCCTTAAACCTCTGTAATCCATAGTATACATATGGGGTTTTCAGTCAGAAATATTTTATTCAACTTGTATTTTTAGAACCTATTGTTGCAGCCCTAAAGGATAAATGCATGATACCAAACAATAGAAGATTAGATCAAAAGGGAATATTTTGCTGCAGTTTTTAATCTGCCTCAACTCAAATATGTATTTAACCTCTATCTGAATGCTTCAATATTTGACCACAGTCTAAGAATTGAGCAAATTGACTCATGATAGTGTGGTGATTGCAACATGCATACAGTAGGTCTTCAAGGATTTATCCTCATTTCTGTTGCGTTTGTTTAAAGAATAATCCTGAGATGTAGAAAGGTGGAAGTTATGAATTTTTTTAATTTTTTTTATGTTTTTCCATGATTGTTGCTGGGAAATGTTACTCTCTCTTTTCGCAGAAATCTGACCTTTTTTTTGCTCACAGCCATTTTCTCCCTGGAGTTTTCTCATACCTCAGCTGGAGATTACTAGGGTTTCAAACCCTAAAGATAAATATTTCTACTGTTATCGCAGACACTCCAAACAGAGAGGCAACAGCACAAGTTTGTATGACAGGTTTTGTTTCCAAAAGCTGGAAATTTAAAGTCAGGTAAGTTTGTACTTACATGATGTGCTGCATTTGACCCAGCGTTCATTGGCTCCACTTGTTTTTTTTTTTTTTTGTTTTTTTTTTTATCACAACTCATTATCTATCAGCATCAACTGTCATTGCTCTTTCCCTTCAGCAGTATTTCGTCAGTTTCACTTCTACTTTTAAGTCTTAGGTGTACTCTCCAAGCTTTAACTGCACTTCATTTTTGTCAGTTTCAGATATACACCATCAGCCTCACTGGTAGTGATCTTAATGCAAGCATGTTAGTAACTTTCAAAACGTCTGTCTTTTAGAGCTAGGTTTCTCAAGGGATGGGTTTTGACTCAAAACTGGGTCATGAAGTTACTTAGGTCTGTGATGCTGGACTTTCTTTTTGTGAGATGTGCGTGTTGGCTGTTGCAAGGTGACATTTAGTGGGGAATATGACCCCAGGTCTGTTAAAAGTGAATTTACACACTATAACTACTACTACTTTCAGCTGCTCCCTTTAGGGGTTGCCAAAGCAAATCATCTGCTTCCATCTGACCCCATCCCCTGCATCATCTTTTTTCATACCAAGTACCTGCATTTCCTCCTCCACAGCATCCATAAATCTCCTCTTTAGTCTTCCTCTTTGCTTCCTGCCTGATAGAGAACATCATTATCCTTCTACCAATGCAGGCAGCTCTCTACCTTTACCTGTCATTGTGCCAATATTCAGGGTCCCTACTCTCAGTCCTACACTCTTAACTTTATCTTTCCTCTACCTCCTCTCTTTCTCTGGCCAACAGTAGCCCAATTTCTGCCGGCACCCTGTTCATCTACAGCACAGCAGGCAGACGTTAATCTGTGCCTCAACCGATTTGGTACTGAAGTCGTGTTTGTGATTTGCATGGTTAGTTTGGCAGAATTTTTGCACTGGATGCCCTTAATGGACTGCAATCCTCTCCGTTTTTCTGGGCTTGGGACTGGCACTAGAAACCAGAACTAGAACTATGTTGGATTACTGTGAATTTACACACTGACAATAGAAGTTAGGTTGTGTGATATGTTAAAACTGAAACTGACTATAACCTAAACAGTTTCCACAAATGTGTGGCAGGTGAAAACTGCCATTTTTGTCAGCTTTGCTTATTTTGGGTGCAAACACAGTCGCTTTGCTGTTATCTCTTAATGTAAAGTCATGTACTGAATGCAAGGAGGGAAATGTGTGTATATTTTGTGTTTCTCTAAAAAGATTGACTGACATAGATGAGTGAAGTCATTTTCCTTGGAACCTTATTATAGAAAAACATCTATTGCAGTCAGTGTCAAGAGAAGAGTGATTTTTTTTTTTGACCCATCAGTATAACATTACTGACATGTATGTTTGTCAGTTTAAAAGATAATTTCACAAGTCAAGAAAATTGTAGTTTGTTGTAAAACCATCACACTGTGAAAATGCATTATTGAAAGACTACAATCCTGAAATGTTTCCTTTTTACACAGTCTGTTTAGAGTCACTGAAGATATTTCTGCAGCTTCAACATGTTCAGACTTGTAGTGGTTTTCATTTATTTGTATACTTTTTCATCTCCCTCTCGAAGGTTAAAAAACCTTTTTGGTGTTGATGACACATATCACGTATGATGAGAGATGTCGCCCACTGAGCTGTGTCTCACAAAACTGCAAGTTACTTTATTGTCTTTACAAACCACAGCTTTCTTGTGTATTTAATAGCATATGTCAAATGATCAAAAACCTATTTGTCACTCACCATTGACAGCTGTTCATATTAATTTGTGTTTACTGCGTGTTTTTAGAAAGTATGCCTGTTTTGAGTTCTCTTACAGTGGGAAAGATGGGTTCCAAAATGAGATTAGCTGACAACCGCTGTTTCAGATTATCAGTTTTGACGACATGCATTTCCAAGCCTTTCTTCCTACTAACATCTCTCACTGTTGTTTTTACTGTTTTAGAGGATTTTGCCATCTTTATATGATATGTGATAATGAAAAAAACAACTCCCCCTCCCAGCCCTCACAGAATACCCATATTTAATCTTGAGAGATGTATCTGATAAAGGAAAAAACAGCTCAGACTGCCCACTGTAATCCCAGTGATCACAGCTGTAGTGTGAAATACAAGCGATAATGCTCTTATTCAGTAGATTAAGGTCAGACTATAGGCGTGAACATGTGCCAACAAGCTAAAGTGGATCTTGAAACACTGACATATTTATCCAATGCGGTTGATGTTATTAAAAATCCCAACTCTAAAATAGAAAAACCCTTGATCAGTTGGATTTAAGTCTATGATCCATTTATTTGTGCAACGTGACGAAATCTTTTAACTTCCAGACCACACAATATGTCAAGGCACAATAGCATACTGTAGTTTCCGATCCCCTTTACCCCTTTTCACATTAGCATTGCACCGCTTTGCTGTTGTTGATAGAAGATACTTCATTATGGAATGCTTACTGCAGTATGTGCTATGAGTGCTATGTTGCTACATCTAAGGTGGGCTGTTTCTGTTAACCCTTACCTATGCCATAAACGGGTCACCACTCTAGGGAGGTGATTATTCTCTAGCCTGGTTAATGGTCCTTACTGACAGCACTTAATGAAAATTAATGACCAGCTTTAGGATGCCGTGCACACAAATGGGGCAGCAACTGTGTTTTGCTAGAGACCAAGCACAGGGAAATAAACACAGATACATGGATATACATATATAAACACAATCAGTGGGGTGACAAATTAAAGGAAAAACTTAATGGGGATGGGGAAAATCTGTGTATTGTCTTTTTTTAAGCAAATGTATCATGTTCAGATTTCCCTGTGTGTACATCAGGGTTGTAGTGTTCAAATCAATCAATTTGTAAGAACGTTTTTCTATTTCCTCAGTAAACAGGAGATAGATGGGGTGGATGGTGCATAAACAAAACCCAGGAGATTCCCATCAGAGACTAGCGCAGACATCTGGATTCCCAAAAGTTTTTAGGTTTTTACAATAAAAGCACTTTGGTTTAGATTTGGTTTAAAAATGACTAATTAAATGCACAGGGAGTCCGTTTTTCATCAATCATTTGCAGACTGTTTCTATACTGAACCAAACCCTGGTATCTTTCCATTGCCAGCCAAGTGCTGTCAGGGCATAAATCTAACTATAAAAATCATTCAAGTAGAAGAGGCTTCACCACACGAAAATGAGATGATATGATTGATTTATAGAAGAGGATGGTGTGGTTGTTGCCAAAGAGTGTAATGCAGGAAGGGATCTGAGGCTGCCCAGGCCAAGGAGTCTTTAGTGCCCGGAGGTAGGTGGAGTAAAGGACGTGGAGGGTGCCTGTAAGATGATCAAGAAGTGTTCCATTTCTGAATAAGATGAGATGTAATGGAAGCGATTGGATGGAAGGGATGTGATGGGAAGCAGGGAGATGGAAGAGAGGCTGGACCACCGAAGGAAAGACATGAATGAATTAGTTTCAGTCAGTGACAAACTGGAAGAAAACTCCAAGGCACTTTCTTTAAACATTAAAATGCCTTTATTACCACGGCATGGTCATATCTAGACCTTAAAAACTTTCAGTCTGTGTTGAACTACAGTATACTTCTAGTTAAATACTCGAAATGAATATGATTTTTGATCAGTTAAAACATTGATTTATATATTTTTTCAGCTGACATTGTATTGGAACATCTTTATCATACTGGTTGGGTTGGGGATATGTGCCGAAAAGCACCTTTTGCAGAGTGGCCCATCACCTTACCACTTTTTTTTTTTTTTTTTGTCATCTCTTTATAGATTGAGGATATACTGAGGAATGCACACGCTCATTCTTTTGTTTGTAGTCCTTATAAAAATAAATGTTCCGAAATAAATCACACCACGCTGCAGTAATCACCCAAATTTACTTTATGAAATGAACTCCAGGATGTATTTCTGTCTAATAATAACAAATTTCACTTCTCGGCCAAGCTTCTGATGAACTACTTTGGCAGAATTCTTGCAACATCATCCAGTCATTGGTCGGCCCAGCTGGCTGTAGAGACACAGCAGCACCCACTAGAAGAGATCAGCCTCGGTTAAGCCAGTTAGAATCCCCTTAATGAGTATTAATGGATGTCTTGGAATGCCATGATCTCTGCGACATGGATTGGATCTGCAACCTCTTAACTTGACTCACTTTTGAAGATTAGGTCTTAACAGATTTACAGGTAGAGACTCTGAGACTTTGCTTCCGTTTATTGTACACAGACCACATGCAGACAGAAGATAGGACCAGGTTAATCCAAGCCTGTAGCTGCTGAATGCATAGGTAAAGTCAGTAAATTAAACAAACTGTTTGAGTGGCTCCAGGTGGTTCTGATGGAGGTTATTTTACACATGACTTTTTATCAGTAGATGTGACATCCTTTCTACACTAATATAGATATAGTTCTAAATACTTCCTGTTTTTTCTTTTTTATTACTTCTAGAAAATGTTTTTTCTCATCAGCATGCAAAAATGACTACAAACCACTAAAAATGCTAAAACCTTATTTGTGTTGCATATTAATCTGTGGACCTTTGTGTAGCAGGTGTAGAGCTTTTTGTCTGTTATGAACCAGAACAGCAACAACAAGTTAACCCTTTATAGGACACTCACTGAAATACTGTGAAATTCAAAACGTCAACCTTAGTGTGTTATTGAACATCATCATGTACCTCCTCCGGTCTCCCTCATCTTGCCATAAAACATCCGTGCAGCACTTGCTAAAAAGTAAGCATGTGCAATAAAATAACTTTTATAAGGCCATAAACTGACAAAGGTCATAAACTGACAAAAAAAATCACTTATGTTCACTATAGTGAACTTATGTTAACTATTCACAGCTGTGGGCTCCTGCAGCTGTGGTGCCTCCTTGGGGTCTGCTCCCTCCTGGTGGGGTGGGGGTCACTGCCACTGCAATGCTGTGGTTGTTCGGTCCTCCCTCACCGGCTGGGAGGCGGCTCCACGATGGCGGCACCAGGCTGCTGGGGGCTATGGCCGCCCCTCTGGGGCTAGTGGCTCCCTGTGACAGCGCCTCCTCTCTCTCTCTTTGGTTTATGGTCCCCACGTGCCCAGCCTGTCTCTTTTAGTTTCTTTTAGTTATTTCTGTTTGTGTGTGTGTGTGTGCGTGTGTGTCCACACATATATGATTGTGCGGTGGAGGTTGGTGTTGGTGGTGGGGTGCTCTGATTTTATATGTTAAGCACTTTGTGCTACATTTTACTGTATGAAAAGTGCTGTATAAAGATTGATTGATTGATTGATTGACTATTTACAGCTTCAAAATTTCTATAAACGGTCTCTGAATCAGTGTATAGTGTTATAAAAACTAAGATGCTTCTTAACCTCACTGAGGCACGGGATTGTCCCTATAATTAATGTTTGCAGAAATTAGCAAAAATAGTCACTTGGCCGATAAAGGGTTAAGGGATTTTTTAAAAATGGATCAGTTCTACATACATAATACAGATGGTACATGTATGGATTTCATTGTGACGTGTGATGTGTCCACATGGACTATGGTCTACTTCTCTTCGCTGTCAACTCACTTTAAGTGGCAACCACAGGTGCCCGTGCAGCTTCACCAGTCCCTCCGTTTCATGGCTGCCACCCTCAGTTTGCCCTCATTCAGTGGCTACTTTGCTGAAAATAACTGGTCATAGCTGGTCATTGCTTGCCGTGGGAAGCTTTTGCCTGTCCTACTCCAGACGGAACTGTAGGAGCTGACTCCAGCTGTTGCTCCAGCCATCGCAGCTGGTGCACTTTGACAGTGGACTTTGACCAAATGTCTGCAGAAGAACAGTTTGACATATGATCTTTACACAAGATGTTCATGATGCATAGGCATGAAGTTTGGAAGTTTTCCACTTGAGACAGCAGGTCTTCTGTGAGCATCCAAGACTCACATCCACTGAACAGAACGTTGAACACAAATGAGTTGAGGAAGGAGAGCTTTGGTGGCAGTGGCAAGGTGTCAGAGGACCACTATTATTTTTCCCCTATAGGGAATACACTGACTTACACACCTGCATGAGCTATACACATCTACATTGGCTGTTATTATGTCAGTTATTGACATGTACAGGCACATAGTCATTAAACAAGGCAACAATACACCTGCATGACCACCATAATTATTTAATATCTTTGTTTTTGCCAATCTATATGGATACACACAAACTGGAGTTTTTGGAAAGGCACAGTTCAATGAACTAAAACAGTTTACATGTGGATGAGTTGCCCAAACACAGAAGAAAATATGGCTTTTGTTCAAATATCCATATTACTGTGTTCAGGGCAAAAGAATTTCAGTGACTGAAGCTGTCAATAAGCATTACAATTCCCTACCTCACAATTTTACCTCATTTTAAGATAGTTGTGTTAGATAGAAACACTGTTTTCTGTATAGGAGAGTGTGTCATTGTATTAGAATGAATGAATAAAGTGTTTGTGTGAAAGCCCAGAGTTTGACAGACTGGAATTACACTTCATGTGTGGTGAAGCAATTTCTGGACAAAAAAAAAAAGTTATTCTGATTCTCTCAAGCACAGAGTAGAGTTACGTTGTTCATAAATGATTCATTCAAAAAGAGAAGGAAAAAAAAAAGTTAACAAACTGGGCTGAACACAGCGAGATCACTCAGATCTCATGTGTGTCTTGAATGATTCACTCTTTCAGTCTTTCCTCTCATCGCAGCTGCAGCAGTGGTGATACTTTAAACTCTCCTCTCACACTGTGAACAGCAAATATGTGTGATAGTGGCTCAAATGGCACAGCAAGTTAATCCCAACCTGCAGGTCTGCATAAAGACTTAAGAGTTAAGTGGTATTCTCATCTGATATTCAGAATGGAAATTCCTAAAACTTTCTCAAAGCATTTATACTTCCAGAAACGGTGGGAACACACAATTAGATTTCTAGTGATGGACCAGATGATTCAATGAACAGCTCCTCAATCCATCCATTCATTTATTGTTATCTCTTTTCTTTTCATATGTTTTTCTTTTTAGAGAAGTAATTCTAGTGATTGAGGACAAACCCTACCTGGCACATCACTCCTGCAGACTCACACTAGGTTTTTGCCCATAAATGTACAGCTGATTAATTTTGACAGCTCAAGAAAACATATTGATCTGACAGGTTCAAAATGAAGTTGTGAAAGAATTGCCCAGGGACATAATTCTTTATTTATTGTAATCCATTTTCTTTGATAAGTTATTCATCATAGCACATAATCTCTAGTTTGTCAGGACTAAAAATATGTTTATTGCTAACATGCATTTTTACCTAAACAGCTGTCGTGCAGCTCTTTTAATTATGATTGATTTTTGCATTGTGCATTTAATACTCTGCATCAGTTGTTGAGCAGATCTAAGAAACATGCATATTATTAAGAATTCCCCAAAGTGTCCCTTTTCTGCAGAGTCAGGGGAACCTTGATGATTGTGCACAATTGGTGAGTATATTGTTCAAAGTGCAGAAAACATGTTCAATGTGCAGAAATAATTCATACTTCCGTCTATACACAGTAGACCCATGCATGAAAACAAAATGCATGTATACCGCTTTGCGCACATGAATGTCAAAATGAGCATTGTTATCTGCATTTAAATGTATGTGCATCTATCTGTGTTTGTGTTCTTCAGCTGTACTTGCACATATGTACCAGTTTCTGCTTGATGCATTACAGTGACTTTCACTGAAAACAGATATTTCTGTGTGTCTGGTTTGTTCGTGTGGTATTCCACGGAGACCCCGCCAACATATTAGCAGTCAATACTTGCACGAGGCATCTGAAACCATTGCAATTTATAGGCCTTGTTTCTGCTGATACAGCCCGGCTGTCAAAATCATCAGTGTGCACACAAACACTGGTCCTACTCGAGGCAAGGAAACGCATACAGAGAAGACACACCACACACCCCGACGAAGAGAGGAGGGAAGAATCGAATCTCCCTCTTTCTTTTCTTTTTTCTCCTTGTCTGCCTATCTCCCACCCTCTGCCTTTTGTTTTGTTTTGTTTTTTTATTTTTTTAAGAGGGGGGTATCTCAGTGCCTTTCCCACCCTTCATGCCATTCAGAGATTATCTTGTTTTCCTCTTCTTCCACAGCAGCAAACCCCATCAAGCTGGGATATGGGTGGAAAGCTGTTTTTCAAAACCTTTCAGCCGTGTTTTTACATATAATCTATAGCATTAAAGTAAAATAGTGGAGATTATTTTGTGAGTGCAGCAACATAAAAAGAAAAAAAATCTATATTTTCAAGAAAATAATTTTAATGACAGAAATTGGAATCAGACTATAACTGTATGTTAGTCGGTTGCAGGTTTCTTGCATCAGTGTCCCATATTCCCATGTATACCTATGGGTTGAGTGACATATTTCAATGTCACTGTCACTTTTTTATTTTTTTTGTCTTCCTTTTTATTCCCATCTGCTCCCTCACAGTTGGTGCCATTATTAGAGCGTACACTTTTGGTCATTCTGCCACCAGTCGTGATTAATGCGCCCATGTCTCTGTGTTGTTTTTGTACGATGAATGTACACTTCACTTCTCCTCCTGAATCAGATGTTTCAGTTGGACATGCGAGATATGCCAAAACCCTAAAGAGCCAGATAAAAAAAAAAGGGGGGGGGACTTTAAAGCCATCAAGTACTGATAAGTCAAACCGATAAAACCCCACAGTGGCTACTCCAGTGGCCCAATCTAACATACCTGTTTGTATCAAGCTACACTGTCAATAATCGCAGTGATTTGATCTCTGCCTCTGGGTCCTGTGATAATTACACTGTTAGAGCATCAATGAGGATTTATTGGTCTTCGCTCCACAGTGCACAAAAGAGTCTGCCTTTAATCTTTGTGGGGTGAGAGCCTTCGACTTGTTAGTAACGTGTGAAAAGCGCCATCGTTTTTTTCCTCATCCTTGACTAATCATTAGTGGAAATTAGCATGAGCAGGAATGGAGAATGTGCAGCTACTTGGTGAAGAAAAATTGTGAAAAGTGAACAGTGCATACAAAGTGGATAGATGCTTTCCAAAACAAATGAACCAAAATGCCATGGCAATGAGAGGCCAAGGACATGACAGTCCATTGATTTTGAAGGAAAACTTGCTGAAAAGACAACATCTGTCATTTTGTGGAAAGAAAATAGCCTTGGAATCATCACAAATGTATTTTACATTGTCTGCAAATTCAAAATAAGCTTTACAAATATGTAATAAAAAAAAAGTCTGCGTAGTGGGTGGGTGTTGATATTTACATGCTACAAAGTTATTTGAGTATATAGTGGAATTCTACAAATGCACACATTGCAACTTTAATATTAATGTTTATGTTAATATATTACATAGTTTGTTATCAGACTATTTCTCTATCATTCCATTCTGTGGGCAGAGTTTTATCAAAACAAAATACATTACAGTCTACTTTTCTGAGATAACGGGTGAGAAAATTGTTTCACATCTCACTAAACTAAGGTTAAAATACTTATTAACACATTAAAGCATTTTTGGCCAGTGGACGTCGTGTGACCTGCACTACTAACTGCTGTTATCATGCCAAAATTAACATGTCAGGGCCATTGGACTATAATTACACAAATGAACATTAACCTTAAAGTGGCAGATGATAAAATTAGGGTTAAAGAGAAGGGGCAAAAAATATTCGAAAATGAACATCTTCCTTCTACAGTTAAAATCAAGAGAGTAATTTTAATGATGCTGTTTCAAGCTGCTTTGGAAAAAGATGCCACTTTTCCAAGCTTTCATTGAAGTAGAATAGTAGAATCACATATTGTATGGTAGTGTGGTCCTGTGCAGCAAAAGATGAACTTAAAAAAATTCAACTGGTCTAAAGTAGAGCAGCCAGATTGGCTTTTAAATGTTCCTTCAGAACACAAATTACATAAATGCATTGCAGTCTATTATGGTTGACTATTGAAGCAAACATTAAATTTAACTTCTTCCTTCTTATGAGGAGTGTTATTCTGAATGGGAAACCTGACTTTCTTACCAACAGAATAAGGCATAGAGGTCTACAACATAATTATGGCACCAGACAGGTTACCATGGGTCACATTGAACTTCCCAAACCAAAAAACGAATCGATTGAAACATTCTGTCTTTTACAGGGCCTCCGGTCAATGGAATAAGTTACCTTCATACATCAAACACTCTAAAAGCTTACATTCATTAAAAAAGAAAACAAAACAAAACAAAACAAAACAAAAAAAAACACTCAAACAGGAACTACTGAAGGAAATAAAGTAACGTTAATGATTGTTTTGACTCTCGCAATCCAAGTTGCTGTAAAGATAAAAGTTTAAAGGTTTTAAAGTTTATGTGTTGAGATGAAATGTTCAGCTTGCTGATGATAACAGTGAATTGTAAACTTGTTTTTATTTATGTATGTATTTCGTAACTTTGTATTTTAACGGACCCCAGGAAGAGTAGCAACCACCATGGTAGAAACTAATGGGGATCCATATAAACAATAAACAATAGTAGAGTCATATCTGAGGAACCACAATAAAGGTTAGGTAATCCCAGTGATCACTGCAGTGTTAAATCCACATGGATTTAGCTATACGAATAGTTAGAACCTTCCACTGGATTCACATGTTTCATCATTCTTGCAACAAGTTCTGTAACCCTTTAACTGATGCAGTGAGTAGCTTCTCATTTCGTAAAGAACTGTCAGTTTGTAGAGAGCATAAATATTGGACTGTGATTCAATGGAAAAGGGTCATGTGATCTGATGACTCCAGACTGACCCCATTCCAGAGTGATGGGCCCATCAGGCTGAGAAGAGAGGTCAGTGAAGTTATTACCCATCAACCCTAGTACCTACAGTACAGGCCTGTGGGGGCAATGTTTCGATCTGGGGTTGCTTCAGTTGGTCAGGTTTAGGTTCGACAACATCAAACGTTCAGCAGGTTGTGACATTGTATTTGTGAAATCATGCTGTAAACAAAGCCAAATCCAGCTAAATAATATTGTGGAACTTTTCTTTCTTTCTTTTTTTTTTTGGTGGTTGTTTTTCAAACTGTGTATTTAAGATGAACCTATTTAACCTCAAACTGAGTCCAGAGAAACACACAGGATTCTTGGTTCCTCTCAGTCCACATGAATTACAATATGCTGAAAGGTAATTAGGGAATTTTTGCCCAGTGATTAAGCACCACAGCTTTAAGTATCACAAGGACATCATTTTCACAGCTGGAAACTGACTCTGCGGTGAGTAAAGATAATCACAAAATCCCTTTATTGTATTTAATGGGAATGGAATCATCTTACCTATAAATGTAATTCAAATTTCACAAAAAAAAAAACCCAAAAAACTAATAATAATCATTTAGAGGTAAGGGTAGACATGGGTAAAGGTTGACATGAGGTTACTGAATGATTTAAAGTTAATTATCTGTCCTCTAAAGTATGCTAAACTATCATTAGCGTGTGTCTGTCTGTTGCGTATTCCCATATCTTCCTAATCTAGGTCAGAATGGCCAGTACGGCGTGCCCTTGGCCTAAGCATGTGAACTCCGAGGTCTGAGCAAGGTGACTCCCACAGTGTGTAATTAAACAGCAAACTGCCTCACTAAACATGGCTGCTGCCCTACTGAGCGCCTCTTCGCTCTAGCATCTGTGCCCAACAACAGACCGGCTACCTTCGCCCATTTTTCATGGCACTCCTCGTCCTGTCAAAGCAGTCAACAGGCAAAGCAGAGGAGAAAGAGCCGCACTACACCATCAGCGTCATAGGTTAGGAGTCGTGGAATTCCAGAAAACACATAATAAAGTTTGTCTAACCTGAAGTAACACATCTCCGAGTGCCTCATTATATTGTATCTCCCACCACACTGAGGTGCCAATTATTAGATGGTAGCAAAGAGCACACTTTGAAGATGAGGTTTATATATTCTTTAGGAAAAATGTCACAAAATGTCGAAGACAAGAACTGAAAGGAGAAGTGGTATTTTCTCTGTTCCTTTTACCTTTCTGTATTCAAGCTAAATGTCAACTCATTCTAGAAAGCAGTATTTTGTATTTGTTTACAAGAAAACAAAGCTGAGTGAATAGGACACCAGTAGGTTGTCTATATCACAGACACTCCATAGTAATTGTTAGTATCTGTGTGTATTTTTGCAGGTTACCTAAAGCTGCACTGCTCAACAGTTTTATCATCATCAAAATTCTATATTTGGGTGCTTCTATGAAACTGGTACCTAAAAGCCGGACAGAGGGGCTAAAAACTCAAACGCCATGTGACTAATGTTATGAAGCAAGTTTGGAAGCACTTTGGGTCTATTTTAAAAATAAATATTCACTAAGATAAAAAAAACTATTTTTTAGACAAAACACATTTTTATTTGACGCGTGCATACAAAAATCCACATGTAACAGTAAAAAAGAAACAAAAATTACACGCTACTATTTTTTTTTTATATCTTTTTATTCTCTCACAGGTACATTTTGGGAATTAAAGCAAATATGCTGCTGCAGAGTGTTTCATGAAAATGTGTTGTGTTGTTGCAAAATCACTCACGATTTGTATGTGTTTAACTGGGCAGGTTCTGGATGTAATGCAAGTGGACACGATGGGTTACATACAAAACCTTGACTGAGACTGCAGATTCATGAAAAACCTGCTGTCTGGATTAGAAAAAAACACTAGGATCATCAAGTTTAACACAGTTTTTATTTATAGCGGTATATAAGATCATTTCAAGCTGTTTTCCAGATCAAATGCACTGACACCTAGGTAGCTTGAACTGTCCCAATTTTGGTCCTATTTTTGGCCCCGATATTTTATCAAAAATTCATTAATTTTGGGATGGCTCAGAGCAAGAGTATATATTTTTTTTTTTTTGCATTTATCTGAGGTCATCATTAAGTACATCCTGGGGGTAATTATGTCTAAATTCCTCTTTTATTTTTGGGTCTAAAAAGTTGGCAAAATGCCAGGTACCAAAATGAACCCAGTTTCATGGAAAGACCCATTTACATTTCAGCACATTGCAATTTAAATGGTCTGAGATGACATGAGAGTTTTGCATCTATTCCTTGTATGTGTTTTTAGACTGTAGAAAATCTACTGCACAGTGCTCAGATTTAGTCTATTCACAGGTGTTTTCAGACAGTCAGACGGGTTAAATATGTGGCTGACAGTTGTAATTACCAATCATCAATCAGAATCTGTCAGATGTGACCTGGTGCTGCAGAAAGAAGATGTACAGTATATTTGCAATGTATTTGTGTCTTTTTTGTTGCCTAAATTTAACTATTACCAATGTTCAATATGGCTTTCTGAAAGACATTGTCAAAAAGCAGGAGGAAACCATGTATCATTAAAATGCTATAACATTAATATACATTTACATATATACAAACAAACCAGATACAGATGTATTTTTATGCATCAGCAGAAATGTACATGTCAGCAACATTTCCTTTTTGTGAATGGTCTTATACCGCAAACTTGCATGAACATAATTTATGAGCATTAAACACTTGTGTTTTTGGTTACATTTCCTGACATTATTTTCAAACAGACAGCTGAATATGCAGACATTCAGATTTATTCATCCAATGTTTGCATGCACACATTAAAAGTTGATTAACATCAGCATATTTCTTTAAGAGCAAGTCAAAAATTGGAGACGCTGTATATGTGGCATGTGTCAAGCGCACGGTGCACATTTGAATACAACAAAAAGACCTTATTGTGCAAGTTCAAATCAGACACTCTCTCACCCGGCTACAAGTAATGAAACCTTATATTTGTGTGGGTTTGAAAATGATTCTGTGCATTGGTGTTTAACCACGGTCACCCGTATGAAATAGCCTGAGACCATCTGCGATTTATGATTCGCTCCCAGCCTCTGGCAAGCCAGGCTGAATAATTTACATTGTGCTGAGGCCTACGTGCCCAGAATGTCTGATGCCAAAAATAGAGAAATGAGGGGAGAGAGTGGGACGAGGGAACACAGTCAAACGAGCCACGGCTATCGTTGGAATTGTGGTACAAAGTGGGTGTGTCAAGAGGAAAGGGTGTGGGCAGCATGCTGAGTAATTGGCCAAACATGCTGAGTCACATGGAAGTCCTCTTCCTGGCCTCACTAATTTGTATGCCTTCAGTGTGTCGCCATGACACTATAAACACTATGCGCAGGAATCTCTTCTGCCTTCTTGCTCAGCACTAGAAAGGGATGCTCACACTGAGCCTGTGATCCACAAGTCAACAATGAAGTTAGCAGAAAGGATGAAAAGACTTTTTTTTTCCCGCTCTCAGCTGTCAGATACTATCTATTCAGCTCGGATAAAAGTCAGAACTGAAGACATCAAACAAATAAATCTACAGGATATAAACCTTTAGAAAAAACAAATGTAAATGAAAGAGGGATTGAATGTTCCAGGAATTCTTAGTAGTTAGTTCTTTATTTCAGGGTCATGCTGAACAGTGTTACTTTTATTCAGCCACCCAACTGCTTAGACACTATAAAGTATCATAAAATGTTTGTCGCTCAATTCAAAATTGTGACGTTTCCATATGATTTGGTAATACTTATTATAGGCTCTCTGATGTAGGTTACATAAACACTGTTTTCAATAAATTACCTTGACATCATAATCTAATGTGCCTTGTAACAGCTTCATAATGGACTGGATGGATGGATTTACATTTCTCATTATAGGATACAAGATTTCAGTTGTTTGAAATGTTGTATCAGTAAAGCATCGGTATAAAACCGGGATGCTGCATGATCTGACATCTGCAGCTGTAGTGTTGACTTTATCGGCAGAAAAAAAGTCACTCAAACTCATTTAATTGCTCTAATCTCACAACATTAATGCTATAAACAACCAATGATGGAACACTTTTTGTAAAAAATACTGTATTTACTCACGGGCCCATTTACAAGGAATATTAGCAGAGTAGGACTGATACTGTATTATCCAGCCAAAGCACATACAGCATATAAAACATTTTAATTAGTGGATATTATGCGATATTATGCTGACAAATAATTTTATGTCATGGTAAATAGGTTTATATTTTGCATTGTGAAACTGCATTTACTGGAAAAATGCCATAATGCTGAAACATTAGACTAAAAACAGGCAGCTTAAGTTAAATAACACCGATAATAGGTTTAATACACAGTAAATACATATGCATACACAGCTGTATATGGACAAAACCAATGTAAAATGCATAACTGATGTTTTTTTCAGTGTTGCTCAGGAATCGGTATATGTAAATGATACCCTGCTTTGGTGCATGTACCTGTTTGCAACACAGTCTGTTTTCTCCCCTTTATGCCTCCTGGCTATAACATTGGACGGCTTTGACTCTCTCACAGGTGAATGCACTTTAACAAAGGTGCAGCCCCACAGCTTGCAACCCTCCCACATGGCTCTGAAAACTGCAAGATGGGGAAAAACCCAAAATGTAACAATAACCCCGTTATTCGAGCTCATAGAGTATGTATATTTAGCAAAGGTCACAGGTATAAGTCATCAGCATTACTAGAATTATAGAAAATTACTATGCGGTGAGGTAAGCGCTGAATGATATTGCCTGTAGGAACCGAAAAATACTGTCATTAACAACATAAAATGTGTCCTTGAGGATGTGTTTCTTGTGTCTTTGAACACAAAAGTAAGCAGGCAAACAATGATTGCATTCAGTGATAATCTTCAACTTGTGCCAATCAGCCAGCTTAATCACATTGGGGATTTAATGAAAGTGGAGGACCACAGGCACAACAAAGTTAAACTGAAGCAGATAAGAAACTCCAGTGGCCTGTAATTGGACCTCATTGATCTGCTGGGTTTATAGATCCTTATCATCTCACATTATGTAAATTCCTCCATCTCACAAGAGCACTGGCAGACATCCTCATGTGTCTTCATGTTTGACCCTATCAGCTTTAAGCAGTTGTCCACATAGAAGAAACTGGTGATAAAATGCATAACATTAAGGTCTATTTTAGCCTGATGTGCTTTTCTTGCTCAAAGTACCAACATTGCAGATCGCATCGTGCCTTTAAAAGGGATAATCCCATTCTTGGAAGCTTAATGCAGTGTGCTTTTTCTCTTGGATAACAAAACTTGGGTGCTTTTACAGTCTTAGAATACAGTCTTTGGGATCATTTTGCTCCAAATAGAATACGTTTCCTGAATATAAACGAATTTGCGTCGAGCTAAACCAGAGTCTGTCTGCCTAACCATGTTCTACCCATGTGAGCTTATGTCCACAGAGACCCCATGGGCAGTTGACAGATGGCAAGGCAGTGTCATACACAGATGCCCACCTCTTATCTCTCATATCTTTGCCAAGACAAAACACATGAAGCAGGCATGGGATCAAGCAGTCAGGGAAGCAAAATGTGCGGAGGAGCACATAGCCGTGAATGCTACGCTGCAAATGTCAGCATCTCTAATCAGCAAAAATCTAAAACCAGTCTTGTTGTGTCTGGCACTCAGAAGACAAACACACAAGATGTACACTTATTTTCTGGTACTGAAAATGGATTTTACAAGCGACTACAGTTCTGCTGCCCCAAATTCAATATGGAACAATTTAGGCACAGGTAGTGAAAATTGTAAATTCTGTGGCGCCAAACACTTCCCCATTCTCTCCTTTTGCCATGAATATGAACATTTTTTTTTTAAATTATGTTTCAGTAGATTTCATTGCTAAGAGGACACTGGGTTACAAATTAACAAATTATTACTGTTGTTATTTTACTCATTGTTAAATTGTATTTCTAGATTTCTTGAAAATGTGTCACTTTCTGATGAGAAATCATCTTTTTAACTGTCTGATTTCTTCACATCACAAAGCAAAATGTATTCTTAAAAGAAAGTACTGATTTGACTTTTAACACGATACTAATTGACAACAACTGGCATGAACATTTTTATCATACTGGGAGCTCATAATATGGTATTGAATGTGGTGATGATTAATACTTTACACTATCAAAACTGTCAAATGGCTTTGTTGTACAAATGTTTAATGCAGTATACTATTACTCAATAAGCTAGCATCTAGCATGAGCTCACATACTACCTCAGCTCTTAAAACCTGATGTGTCATCGCTGACACACCCTGCACATATGCAGTTTGGATGGCTGTAACTCTTTCACAGTTTGTGTAACTGGAAAAATTCCAATGGTTTCTGAAACCTGAGATATTGTGTTTTATAGGCTTTATTGAGTCATTACTAATTTCACTCATGCCTGTACTAGAAGCTGGAGAAGAAGCAGTTTTAGCAGAATCATAACATGCAGTAAATAGTAAACGATTGCTAAATTTTGAAAGGTCTAGAGAAAAAAAGTGCTCTAAAAACTGGGCAAATGGACTAACTCACAGCATATTTTCTAACCTTTTTATTGTTAAAATAAGAAAAAAGTCCAGGTGGACCATTTTAGGCTTAGGGTTTAAAGGGTTAAGGTTGCTTTTTGCTCCAAACAGCCGACCTGTTGTACACCTGACTTCCAAATGTCAACAAATAAATGAATAGATCAAGTCATGTTAGCACCATCCACTTCTTATTTGCATTCTATATAAGAAATCTTTGATGTTTTTTCCACCACTGCTAGTGAAAAACAATGACATGTGACCTGGGCAGAATTTTTGATGACGTATTGTGAAGTTGTATTCATTTTGTATGTCATGACATACACTGCCTGGCCCAAGAAACTCACACACAATATTTCTTGGGACTGCTTGTAGTTTTCATCACAGGATGCATTCACTGTGGCATTGTTTATGCCACAGGGGTCATGGTGATAAGGTCTGGACTCTGTGGTGGCCAATCCATGTGTGAAAATGACATGCAGGCTCCTTGAACAACACTGTCACAATCTGAGCCAGATGGATCCTGGTGTCATTGTTGAATATGCCAGTGTCATCAGCATAGAAAGACATCCCCTGATCATTCAGTGTATTCAGATTCAGCTGAACTCATTTTCATGGACACATAACATTACTGAACCTAGACCTGACCAACTGGAACAACCTCAGATCATAACACTGTATCCATAGGCTTGCACTGTAGGCACTAGGCATGATGGGTAATTCCCTCAGCCACCTTTCATCCAGAACAGGGTAAGTCTGGACTTATCAGACCACATGACCTTTTCCAGTGAAACACAGCCCAATCTTTATGCTCTGTTCAAACTGATGGTTGTTTAAGGAATGAGACGCTACTCTCTGCTTCAGTTGAAGTTAAATAACTTGTTGCAGCTGAAACATATTAACTACTGTAGTAATAATGGTTATAACTATAATAATAATGGATTAGATTTATATTGCGCTTTTCTATGAACGCATACTCAAAGCGCGTACAGTAGATCCATTATT
>JAPQRP010000005.1:41709183-41739803 GCA_037367295.1 Apogon hyalosoma | reverse complement strand
TCAAAAATAATAATATTTGAGCATTGAGACCTGATGTATCAAATATGATACAAAATTGAAACTCATACATGGAAATTCATATTTGAAAAAAACATTTTTTTTGGGTTGTTCAGATGGACCAATAAAGGCTCCTGTTTCAAAGAACTGGAATTTTCTGTCAATAATTTAGTGGTTCAGGCTTTACAGGGTTGAAGTGGTTAACCATTCTGCCAAAGGACCCACTGGGATGTATTTTGTGCTTGTTTGTTCTATTAATTTATGTATGAAAAAAATCAATATTTCATCATTTTGTTACTTTATGCTATCCTCTAGCTCCTGTTCAGATTACTTTAAAAACATAGAAGTATTATACAATCTGTACATAACATCAGTATAATCCGTATGAAGCAATGGCACCACATTGGTGATTTGCCTCCCCCCTCTGTGATCAATACAACCTGACATGCTTTATCCTATTTGTTCAACACATTGGAAGCACTTTATGTTTGCCTGATATTATGTACATCCAGACCCAAACACCTCAGTCACTACCTAAGATACACCGTGGTACACAGCCATCCAGATTGGAGCCCAGCTTGGGGTAAAGGTTAATGGAGGCGACCTGCAAAACAGAGATTTACAACTACCACATCTGCTGGTGCAACCTTGGCATCATAACATTCTTTGAACCTGAAAACATTTTCATTTTTTTTTAACAAAGCCAAAAAGGAACAAGCAAAAGTTTTATTTTCACATTGCTAGTGTTGGCTGTATAAGCTGTCCCTGGATATTTTCCCGATGATTCACATTCATAGGTGAACTCGAGAAACTCGGTGTCAGGTTGAAAATTGCCTTGAGGCAGGTTAAGACGATTCTGCCAGGCTTAAGATCAGAGGAAATGGAAAAAGAAAAGAACACTAGAGAGAACAAGTCCCAGTCTAATGTGAACATGGGAAGGACAGAGCGGTGCTTCTTTCACCCCAGAGATCGCCTGAAAATATCCTTTGTTGTCAGAATCATTTAGACAGAACACATGCACCATGAAGGCCATACAACACATTTACCTATACAGGTAGGTCATCAAACCCCCTACACCCGCATCCATCACTGAATCCATCCTTTATCAGAATTATCCTCTGGAAATCCTGGATGCCAAATATGCTTTAAAAATTAATTAGAATGTTCTTAAAAATATACGTTTGATGAGATTACTAGAAAATATTAAATATAGTCAACTCATTTGTAGATATAGTCAAATGTGTGTATACATTTAAGTTAAATGGATATAAATTGATATGTTTTAGTTATGACCACACCTCTTTTTCTTTCGACGATGTAAATTGTCAACTGCCCACGCCAGTCTCAGTGCTTTTGGTCAAAGAGTAGCTGCTATAGGAGGTTCGGTGCTTATCATACAAGATACTAATCAAAAAGTTTTAAGTGGCTGTCGGCTATCGATTGTTTGTTTTAACTGTGAGAGGAATGTTTTGTTTCATTGTCCACCAGTTCCATGGACATTTTCTCTTAGCTAGGTGTCCGCTAGCTGACTTGTTACTTTTCTCAGTGGGGGAGACTGTAAGCCCGGATAACTTGAGTTTACTTAAAAAAAATTGAGAACAGTGGTTGCCTTAAAAAAAAATAAGTAATGATTAATGAACTTTTTAAGTACAAACAACTTAAAATCTTAGTTAAATGTAAGTTAAATGTACTTAAAAAGTTAATTAATCATTACTTAATTTTTTAAAGGCAACCACTGTTCTCATTTTTTTTTTTTAAGTAAACTCAACTTATCCGGCCTTACAGTATGTAATGTAATGTAATATTTAACACTGAACGTAAGCTTGACACATGAGCCTATATAATGTTTGTGCATTTCTCACTTGATGGTAATCTTTTATTTTGTTTATCAGAGTGCCTTTTTTCTGTAATTTATTTCAACATTTGTCATTGAGTCATTACATATACTCACATTTTTTGTTTCTTAACTCAGTGTCATACTAACTTCCAACATTTTCCTACACATTTCCTACTCCATTTTGAAATCCCATATTTTTCCAGACTCCATTTCTTAGACCATAAAGCTGTGTAAAATAGCTAAAAGCTTACTCTGTAATTAAATGCTTCTCAGATCCAACTGTGAACGAACTCTCTCTGGCCCTCGCAGTTGTAAACATTTTGCCTTTGCATCAGGCTCAAAACCAAATGTAGTTTTAGAAAATCTGTTAGAAAAGTGGATCGGAGAAATAACCTAAAAGCAAATATTTGTCAGTACTACATTTACTCCTTTCTATATTTTTCCAGAGTTGGCAAAAATCTACTTTAAAATACTGTGGAAGAACCCTACCAATACCCAAGTCACATAGAATGGAAAAATGTGTTTATCATTTGAATTTAGACACTTCCTGAGGGGAAATATAGTTTTCAGCATTTCGGTTCACACACAATAGGGATGAAATGGCAAGTAAAATAGCAGAGAAACCATTTCTAAACCATTTTGGAAATTTTCCACTTCAAGTGTCACATAAAAAAAAAAAAAAAAAAAAACGAAAACATGGCAAGCACAGTATCAGAGTTTAAATTCACCAGACAGATTCATACAGGTGAAAAAAGAAATCTCAAATTTAGCCTCAAAATTTGTAGAACCCGTAGAGCATAATTTGGTAATATTCTAATTTTTTATGCAATTTTGTAACTTGAAAAAGTTATTAAATTCTAGGGTAAAAAAAGAAGTTTAATATGTTTACTGCTGTCAATTATCAAATTAATAATAAAAAAAAATGTTAAGTACAAGTGCAAAATTATTAATCGTAAAATGTATTTTAAAGTAGGAGGTTGTCTGTATGCAGCAGATTTCAGTGTTACATTATCATAACAACATTATATTATCATTTCCTTTTATTAATCTTTAAAGTTCATCTCTTTAGTACTTAGGTAGTGCATTATGTCATTTAGAAAAGTAACAAGTTAAAAACCCTGAAGGAGTCTTCTATACAATCCTGAACACAACAACATGATTACTTACTGCAATGACTAATTACAGTATTCTTTATGCAGGTATTATCAAAACAAAGAGAAACTAATAAGAGATTTTTTTTTTCTCTTCAAATCTGCAAGCATGTTTCACCTGTATAAATGCTGAACACCCCCTACTGACAGCCACCTAAACCAACAATGAAAGGCAATTCATTGGTAGGGCAGAAAGGTGAGGTGAAACAATACCCTTATATTTCTTGAGAAGAGAAATTATTGCTGTAGCTTCTGGGCTGGCACTGTCTGTGTCTCCATAACTTCGCAGGGTATTAATTGTTTCAGCGCCGTCAGCAGAATAGCCTCTGCTTGTTGAACTGAATCCAGAAGTAAAGTCATCAGCCAAATTGCATAGAAGCAGATACTGAGGCCAGGCTATGGCGCTGGATGCAAGATGCTGAATTTGAAAATCATTAGGAAGATGATGATGGATAAGGAAAACACTCCAAAACAATGTAACTGACACTGAGTTCATAAATTGATGCAGTACTACAGAGTTAGTAGGTTTGTGTCATTACAAAAGTTAGATCAGTAATACGGTGATATAGACATGACAGAAGTGCCAAAGGTGAAACATTTAATTTCATTAATTTGACTTTCTTATCCTGATTGCCCACAATAAAGCTTGAAGAAACACCATCAGATCAACTCAAGACAGAAATTTAGTGCCAATTATACAGTGAGCCTTTAAACTGATGCAGTGGAACAACAATCCCCAAGTAATTAGTTTTGTTTTTGTGTTAGATATTCAGTGAAATAGCATTAAAAAAACAACTAAAAAAAAAAAAAACTCGTCACACTTAAAGGCGCACAGATGGGTACTTGGGTGTGTTTCACTGCTGCACTATCTGGCAAAGTTTCAAGCAGTTTTTTAATACAAACACTAAATAGTGATGGACAAACTATAGTGATCCTTCAGTAAAGTAAAAATAAAAGGTTTGATACATTACTAGTTCAGAATTTAAATGGCACTTGGAACAGTTAAGTATGCTTAAGTTTGATAGGTAAAAGGAGTTCCAAAATGACGTCCATTAGGAAATTTTAATAATAATTTTTTAATGTTGATCCAGATGGTCTTAAGTCTGATCAGTATTTTTATATAAACTACTGAAAGAAAAAAAAAAGCATACATAGGATGCTGCATGTGACCTGATTTGAATATCTGTTTGTATTAACTAACTAGCCTGTTTCTTTACATATGGTTTATGACAAAGAATCACTTGCAGTATACAGATATGACTGAAAACAGGTGTCCCATTTAAGCATTTAAATGTTTATAGTGGACATCACTTTGCAACACCGATCCCTAGAGAGGTTGCTTTTAAGAAGATTAGAATAAGCCCACTGGCACAAAACCAAGAATAATTCCACCTGTGAACTAAGTTAAGTATACAAAATGTACACCTGTGCAAAAATCTGCTAAAAAAAAAACAAACAAACAAAAAAAAAAACTGTTATATATAGAAATCTCAACTGGCAGTGTCAAATCAAATGTTCTAAATTCTTCAAAGCCTGAAGCTATGGAGGACACTATTTTATCACTATAAGGTCAGTTATATTTAACTGCGGGAACAGGAATGGGCAGCACAGATTAGTAAATAAACTAGTGCAGATGCAAGTCACATTAAAAATTCAGCTCCTATTTCTTCCTTAAATACATCCAAGTTTTAAAATACAGCAGACGGGAGGCCACTACACTGATTTCTTACACTGCCTTTGCATTCTTGGTTAAGTGAAATCTCCTCAGTCCTTCCTTGTGACAGGTGTATGGAGACACCGGAAATCAGAACCCTGGAGAGTTCCAAAACCCAGTCCGCCTATGTTCAGTCGCTCTGCTGTTTCAGCACCATGGACAGCGGTTGTTGTCAGAGCTGGATGTGAATTCAGTGTTTATCAGTAAAAAACGACGTGACAGACTCAACATAAGGCTCTTAATAATCTTAACCCTCAAATAACTGCAAAGACCAAACATACCGTTACATGCCTAAATATCAGGAAGATCTAAAACATGCATATGCATATCAGTTAAATGTATGTGGCATATGTAAATGTGTTAAAATGCCCTCACCAACACCATAGATTGTGAGTCATATTCGGGAAACGTGAGTAATCATGGTGTATTATCCTCAGATTTCCTCTACACCAAAGTGTAAAATAAGGGGTTCACACGGTATGGTCGGTTACTGTTTTCCGTTTTCGACTGTGGCAACCTTTTTTTAAACACGTGCCGTGACATTTAACTCGCGATGCACCCTTATACAAGCTCATGGGTCGCAGTCTCGCCAGAAGAGGGCATTCCGATTCTGCCTGACAAAGTTGCTTTGACACGCACACGATTAACAACAGCGTCGTGCTGTATTTCAAACCAGGCGACGACGAGAATGAAACCAACATTTGGACAAAAGGTGGATTTTGTGATGTTTTACTCTTCCGCGACACTCGCTGACAGCGTTTCACTGAGACTTGTGGATAAGCTACCGTTACTTTCCTCTGTGCGCCATGCGCGGATCAGACTGAGCTTCCCTTAGAGCACAGACGATAAGGTTTACTTAACGGAGAGGAATCTTTGGCTGTTTGGAAAATTGCGCCTTGTTTTTTTTTTTTTATTATTTGTTTGTTTGTTTGTTTCTCTTGCATCGTGTTAACGTGTTGGTGAAGTCAAAACTGGATTTCCCCGTTATCTCTATGCGCATAACAGACTGACATGCATTTCTTGGATGTGGCTTTGTTAACGTCTGCGCCTACTGCAGTACTCTTTTTGGCTGTAACTTGAGGGAAAAAAAGGACGATTTTTTTGCAGCGAAAACATGGATAGGGAGTTTTAAAACCGGATTTCCCCCCCTTTTAATCTGGAGTTGGAAGTAAATGACAGTCACTCCGGTTCAGTTGTTCGGTTATACATGCAGAACTAAACCGGATAACAGATCCAGGTCCTGGAGAGTAAAGGGCAGGTGCGCTTTGGAGTCGGCGGCTGCGCGAAGAGACCGGGCTAGTGGATTGGGACGGTACCTGTCTGTGGAGAGCGCGTCATGCGGACTCAGATGTCGCGCACTAGAAGCCATTAAAACCTGTAGGCTGGAGCTGACAGATAAGCGGATATGGGTAAGTTCTGTTTATGATATCATGGTTTGAAACGCGTAGGGTGTTGAATCCAGTTGTTCTGCATTTTTCATTATACACCCCCAAATATAAATTCACTCCTCCGAGGAGAATCCGGTCCGGATCAGATGAAAAAAAAAATCGTCTTCCTTTCAATTGCACTGTTGTAATATGTAGAGGGGGCTTTTGGTGTCTTTGGGGAAGTGGTTCGGGAATCTTGAGGAATGTGGATCTAGCCTGTGCTGAAGCTATTAGTCGCAGACCTGCAATGTGTTTTTCCTCCATTTCCTGGCGGTATGGTTTATAAGAGACTAACCGTGTCAGACAAGGACTCGATCCAAAAATCATTTGATTTGGACTAACATTACCCTGTTTGTCTAAGTGCGGTCTCTTTTTTCCCTTGACTAGTTAGAGTGGCTGGCTGATTGACATGGACTGGAATGCTAATCACGGTAAATGTTGGAAGGCAGTCAACTTTATAAAGCATGGCCCTACATAATCATTGATTTGTCTTTATCTGTACGCACTAAGCATCCAGGTCCGGTTTCCATCCTGTGCTAACGCCTCCCCAAAAACTCTTGTGGTTTGGAGGCACCGGTCGTGCCGGTTTTGCTTAACAGACTGATTCTCATTCAAGAAAGCCGTCGTATTCTGCACCTGCTATCAAGAGGGACTCTCCAGATCATGCACAAAACTGTGCGTCCGCCTATGAACACTGTGTGTGTGCGTGCGTGCGTGCGTGCGTGCGTGTGTGCGCGCGCGTGTGTGTGTCGTCAATACCTTCCTCTTCAGTCATGCGTATACGTCCGTGTTCGGGCGCGTGCACGTGTTATTCCTATGGTTTCTTAGTTTTCAGAGCAGGCATTCTCTTATGCTTTCTCAGCTGTCCGGTTGTGGTTCCCATAAGTTTACACACTCATAATCTACAGCCCCCTCCCCTATTGATTGCGCCTCATTCTTCAATTGCTTGCTGATTAGTAGAATTCAACAGAACTGTTTTCTTCCTTTCGCTTTTTTCCTGACTGATATTATTGTCTGTGGTAGTCTAATCACCTCAGCCATTCTTAACTAGTATACAGATGGCCAAGTTCACTGGTGGTGCTGTGCCATTAATTGTGAGGCCGCATGATGTATCGACCCACAGTGGGTTACTGCACCACATCAATATAAGCTACTACAACACACAAAGCTGTACAGTACAGGCTGTAGGATCTCAGCCTCAATTTATGTCTGCTGCAAAGGGACCGTATATGGTTAATCACAGAAGTCTGACTTATGGCTCTGTTTTTAATCTAATATCACAGTATGAAGTCAGAAAACCCTCTGCACTTCATGGATTGCTTTGACAGAGACTCTGAAACTGCACATGCAGGTGTGCAGCACAGAAGCCAATAACACACTTTCAGGTGCACAAACATGCCCACGATCAGAACTGTTGTATATAGTTTCATGCTGTTGCCCACAATTATTTGATGATTACATGGAGCTGTAGTCTCAGTTATCTACCAATGTAGCTGACTGTGATGCTCTTCATTAACAGCATGCAGTGCACTTGTGTTTCATGGTCCATATCAGTAGAGATCTGCTTTGCAGGAAGAGAACAGTAGGGTAGGGGTAATAAAAAGACCAATTTAGAGATTAAGCTGTAGACCTGGAGCATTTGGACATCCTGACCATATTTTATTCATCTTCTCTCACATGAATTGCTTTGAAGAAAGTGCGGCTGACTAAAAAAAAAAAAAACACAGTACTTAACTAATATTATTGTTAGTTTTTTGGTGTGAATGTTCAAGTTCACTACAGCGTTTATTTTCAAATCTGGTCTACAACTTCAAAGTAGCCTGGCAACAGATGACCTTCTGCTGGTCCTACATTATCCAAAAGGCAGCATGCTTGAAATGTCAGCTGAAGCAGGTGAAAAGAAAAGATCTACAGGCCTTTTGAGGAGAGTCTAAGCACAGTGTAAAATTTGCTCTGTACATTTCCTTACACCAGAAGTGGAAAATCAATCATTATGAATCTCTTGAGTCACCCTGGAAGCATCTACAGTAATGTGGAATGTGGGCAAAATTTCAATCTAAAAGGGTAGTGATGTTCCAAATGTATGTAAAAATGCTTGCAAAGTAACTTTTAAGTTTAATTCATGAAGGAAATTGTCCTTTGATCAACCAAATGAAACACAGATTACTTTAAGAACAAATGGGGAGAATGTTATTCTGTCATATAGCATATATCTTTGTAGCTTATCTAATTTTTCAGTGCATCTGTCCTTGTATGTCTACAATTGTAAGGACCCACATTGATATTGTATCCAACAGCTCATAAGCCAAAGCTGTCTGTGGACCTGAATTTAACTACTGAATCTTACCAAGAGTCCTTTGAAAATGAAAGGACTGCTTTTATACGTAATTCTACTGTCCAAAAATGACCTTACTCTTGAGATCTGAAATGTAAATTTGGTCCTGACAAAGACAAATGTAGAGTACCAACACAGCCCAGCTCAATACATATATTATACAAGTCTATATTTGATTGTCTGATTTTTTTTTTTTCTGTTTTAGTATTTCTGTCCTTTTTTGTGTGCCGAGTCGGTTTCATCCACTGATCACCAGAACACATAGCCACTAATTTGCTATGTCACTTTGACCACTTCTTTTGCTGGGTACATCATCTAAGCAATTTTAAATGAAAAAAAAAAAAACATGATAGGAGCAACACAGACCAATCCTAACAGGAACAAGAAGTTCCAACCCAGTTTGCGAAACAAAATTTCTCGTGGCAATTTTCCACCTAGAAACAAAAATGAATAGGAGCAAGTATTTAATTTACAACACAGGCACACCAGGACACAATGCTTTCCAACCACTGCTGAAATGCGTCTAACTTGGCAGGCCTTGCTATCATCTCAAAGATAATTGTAGACTAATAGGATGGCTTAGGGTGTTCTGGGGATGTCCTTCCCTATGTGTTCGGCCGTTGTCCAGCCCCTATGTGCAGTCAAGGCTGAGTCTGGTAGCAGTTTTGTCAATGACAGGCAGCAAATAGCAATGAGCCACTTGTGTGCACTCAAAGTGCACCAGTTAGCAAGTCCATTTGCCAAGTTATTAAGCTACATTTGGTTTTATTTTAGGTCAGCAGTAAAGTGCACTTACTCTCTCTATGTGTTAGGGTTGAGAGGCAGAAATAGCTATCTTCTCATGCTGAGGACAGCGGGGCTGTCTGCTAAGCATTACTCACATGCCTTTACACAAACTTTATTCTAGACTTATACATCCACATGAGATGCAGACAGATAACTGCTCAGGTTAGCAAAGATAAAGGAGAAGCAAGAGGTGTAACATATCTGATCTGTCTAAAGGACCCTATGGCCGTAGTTTTAATCACAACCACAATTTATGCTGTTAATTGTAAGTTTTCCTCTCAACTTTGACAGCTTTTGTAGATTATACACATACCAGAAATATCTGATGGATCTGCATTTGTACAATTAAGACAATACACAACTTTCCATATTACATTAACACAATAGCTATTTTGAGATCAGTATTTTGACATCTTGACACATAAACACAGGCAATCACACGACTGGAAAATTCTGTGTCTTATCATGTTATATTGCAATCTACAATCCTCCTTAGCATTTTAAAACCCTCTTCTCTACTGTTTAAAGGAGCTCTATGTGTTTGGCTTAAAAGATGTGACCCCCTCAGTCAGTTCTCACACATCTTGGTTCATGACAATTGTGTTTGGGTTTTCCAAGCAGGTCTTCTTCATCATATTACTATTGTCCATGCTGCAACTCCAGCTGCATCGTTCATATGTTGCATTAGGGAGTTGTGTATCAGGTTATAAAGCTCAGTTGACTATAACATGGATACACATTATTAAATGCTCTCTTTTGAAACCTTTCATGAAAATCTCTACAGTTCACCGAAATGACAGATGTCTGGATAAGACTGTCAGACTGCCTACTGCTATAAATAAATAAAAGCTATACCTGAAGAAATCCAGTAAGACAAGTAGAAATTGAAAACTGCAAGGAAAGAGAAAGGGCTGAAGGCTGAGGTTTGACCACATGCATTAAAATATCCTTCACATTATAAAAAAAAAAACAAAAAAAAAACTTACTGATGGCTGGGGGTTTCAAGGACATATCTAACTAGCATATTTTACCAGGGTGTAGAATAAAGGCAAGGAGGAATTGTTCATCTAAGTGCATATGGCAGAAGAACAGTAATTGTGAGAGGTACATCAGGTAAGAGGTAATAGAGACACAAAACCCATGAGTGACACCTCAGAGGGTGACTTGTGTTCCTTTGTGAATAAGATTAGAGGAGTAGTGGGAAAGGAGATGGCTTACAGAGGCATTAGCGCACAGAGCACTCATTAAACCACATACAGTGTCAGTAAGGGGGAAGAGGTGTCTTGTGAGGCAGGCTCAATCTGAAAGAGATGGCGAAGTCACTTCTAATAAAGCAAGCCCATTATGCACATCCAGAATAAATGCAATATGGCATTGTTTCCACAAGCTCCAGAGAAACAAATCAAACACAGAATTTAGAAAACATGTGTTCAACTTTAGCAACCCACACACTCAGCTAAAATTGCTTACATATGGACATTGATTTAAATAAGTCTTCTCCTGTCAGTAGATGTTCTTTGTTCTGAATCTTTGAGGTAAATGAGTTAAATCTGCGTTCACAAAACTGAGAGAAGCAAATTGGCAGTACCCAGAAACCCTGCATCTTGTGATCAACATTATTGTCTTTGTAATATTTATGTGAAAGTATCACAATTCTTGGATCTGAGATGAAGACACATGATTGATGTATCTGCTGGTATAATCAATAGCGAGCGCAAATTATCTGTACAGTTCTGTGGTTCACTCCATCTGTAAAGAATGATGAAAGATTCTTCTGAAAACAAACAGTAAATGGGTCTCTCTATTTTCGTCACATTCTTAGACACACAAGCACACACATACAATACCCATATGGGATCAGCAGATGCTTGGCAAGAAGCGAAATGGCTATGTTAGATAGCATATGCTGTATAATGCCTCTCAGCCACTCTATGTCAGGGAATTATTTCTGATGAATCTTACAAAGGTTACAGAAACAAAAAAATAATTTTAAAATCATGCTTTCTCCAGCTACACCACAAGCGTCCCTAAATCTTGCAGACGCTATGTTGTAAAATTCATTCTCAACATTGCATAAATGCATGTAGGATACTATACTTTTTACACAAGTCGGTAAGATATGCATCCATTATGTCAACACATCATGCATTTTGTAGGAACATGTAAGTATGAACTGCATCTGAATCTTGACATAGTAATCGGATCCTATTTTAATAATGGTAATGGAGTCTGTGCTTAATATTGCAGTGAGAAAAGATGAAAATCAGACATGAGTGAAGCCCCCTCCTCAAGGGGAAATCAATGCATCTTAATGACAGATCATTAGTGACTCTGTAAAAGGAAACAGTTTTAATGGAAACAACTCTGTCTCACCTCAGAACAAGGAGCGATAGCACAGTAAGTCACCTTTGACCACGTTCCTGTAGATCTCAATACTGCATTTGATTTTCATTGTAAAATAACAAAAAAAAAGCAGGAATTGCAATAAATGTGTAAGTAGAGGCTTAGTTTGTTATTCCACACCTCTTCATTCACATAGATGCATTTGGTAAAACTTTAGGGTATATTATATTTTAATATAATTAATTGTAAAGCAGAAGACGATTCATGCTAAATATGTACTTCTTTTGTCTGATTTAACATAAAATGGCTGGAGCCAAAATGAAACGCCTCTAGGACTGTATACATAACCATCAGCACTTGAATGTTAATTCGCTCTGTACAATTCATCAGCCATGATTTATCTCCTTTTTCTGTTGGTATAGTGATGGTTTAAGTGATAACTGAACAACAGAACAAATAAAAATATGGCTGAATAAATTACAAAAGGCTTTGTTCAAACAGTGATACTTTGTTAGTGTACCTTCATTCTATAAAAAGTTTATTCCAAATGGCATCAAATCAAGCTGCTAAGACCTTGTAATTTGAGAAAATGATTCAAATGATATAATTAAATGACTATTAATTTGTGTATTTTATCATTATAAGTGATTAGATCTCTTATAATAACATTACATCATTAGATCTAAATAAGTCATGCTGTATTCATGACATACTGGCAGCTATTAAAGATTGCAGGTCATGTAATTAGATATTTTCAGGCATATTAGATTAAAAAAACAAACATTACCTATATAATTAATGCTGCCTGTATATATCTTTGTTTGAATATCTTGAACTGTTATAGACTCCCCAACTCCTCACTGTGAAGAAATATAGACACATAGACTCAGGTAGTAATTCTCACCAATGAAAAAAAAAAGTGCAATGACAGTGAACACGAAGCAAATAAAAACAGAGAAATTAAACAGACGACTACATTGTTGTAGACGAGAAAGCAGTTTCTTGAAATCTGGTAAGGAAAAGTCAGGAAAAGAAGTCTTCAGCTGACTTGATGGATGAATCTGAATCTACATTGAATAAGGGCCACAGACTTGCATACGTGATCTCTGAAAATTGAAACTACTGAACCCATTTAGTGTGACAAGAAAAGTGGATGACTGCCATCTCTCAACAGTGACAGAATTTACAACAGCAGGGCTTCAAACACACATAAACAAAAACTTTGTATTTGCTCCAGCCGACACCTAGACCGCTGTCTGTGGCCAAAATTGTTATTTTGAAGTATGTTCAGCATCACTTCTGAACTATTCATTCTACCCAAGTGTAGTTACTGAGCTTTCTAGTGGTCCCCTATATACTGTATACTATTTTGTACATTCAGATGTGTTAGTGTGTGAATGTGTTAAAGCCCTATTACTGTGATATTGTGCAGCAGTGATTCATCATAATTACTTAGTTTAAGTCAACAAATGGCTCTAAGTTGCTCAAGAAAAGTTAGATGCAGACAAAATTAATTCAGAAGTCTAAAGCCTCTACATTAAATTAAATCTAAACTCAAATGTCTTCAAGATTATTGTTTTGCCCCTCTGTTTCTTTCTTTTCTTTTGTATTTCTTATAAATTCATCAAGCCAATGACAAAACAAAACTAAAAGTCTGACTAAACCACATGAAAATTGGGGTTCTCACGAATCAGATAATATTTGGCAACTGATGCTAATCAATACTACTGGTTAGGAAAAACGAAATAAACTAGTGCAGGTGATTTGTTGCAGAAACCGTTCTACATCTGAGAGTTGATGCACTACTGAGAATGTTTCCACTTTAGTTTTTATTTTTGGTAATTTTAATTTCCCTCCTTCAACCTGAACATGAGACAATCTTTTCTATTTTGTCAGTGAGCTCTTTTATAGTTTCTATTGGATATAACCTGTTGCTTAAAGTCTATCTTCTCTGTTTTTCCCCTCCAACAGGCTCTGCTCTGCGGCGTCGCTGGCTAGTGGTCCAACTCCTGATGCAGGTGTGGCTGGCGGCAAATCCATCTTTGAGTGAGCGTCCATGCCCGAAGAGCTGTCGCTGTGATGGGAAAATTGTCTACTGTGAGTCGAGCGCCTTTCGAGATGTCCCCAAGAACCTCTCAGGAGGCTGTGAGGGCCTATCTTTACGGTACAACAGTCTTGCCAGTCTCAGAGCAGGCCAGTTTGTAGGCCTTAACCATCTCATTTGGCTCTACTTGGATCACAATTACATAGCGTCTGTCGATGGAATGGCTTTCCAGGGGGTCCGCAGGCTCAAAGAACTGATCCTAAGCTCCAACAAGATTACATCTCTCCACAATACAACATTCCACCCTGTCCCTAATTTGCGCAATCTGGATCTGTCATACAACAAGCTACAAGCTTTGCAGCCTGGACAGTTTCAGGGCCTTCGCAAGCTTCTCAGCCTTCACATACGTTCAAACTCATTAAAAATCATTCCAATGCGTCTGTTTCAAGATTGCAGAAACCTTGAGTTCCTGGATCTAGGGTACAACCGCCTGCGCAGTATCACTCGCAATGCTTTTTCTGGCTTAGTCAAGCTTACTGAGCTGCATTTGGAGCATAACCAGTTCTCAAAGATCAATTTCTCTCATTTCCCCCGCCTCTACAATCTGCGGGCGCTATACCTTCAGTGGAATCGCATTCGTTCAATGAGCCAGGGCCTCACCTGGACCTGGGCCTCCATCCAGAAACTGGATCTGTCTGGGAATGATTTGACAGAGGTGGATGCTGTGGTTTACCAATGCCTACCTAACCTGCAAACGCTCAACCTGGATTCCAACAAGCTGACTAATGTGTCGCAGGAGGTAGTGGATGCCTGGATCTCCTTGACTACGATTAGCTTAGCCGGGAATGTATGGGACTGTGGCCCAGCCATCTGTCCTCTGGTGGGCTGGCTGAGAAATTTCAGAGGTGCAAAGGAAACCACTATGATCTGCGCCTCCCCCAAGAAGGCCCAGGGTGAGAAAGTTATGGATGCTGTAGAAGCTTTTGGTGTCTGTCAGTTAAGCCCAGTTACAACCCTTGTGAGCATACCTCCAACGCCATCCAGCCTCCCAGCGCAGACAGAGAACCGCCCAGCCATTTTGGCATCGCCTACTGGCCCTGGAAAGAGAGGAGAGGGGTCTGTTAGAGGCCCAACATCATCATCTGTCACTCCTCCTGTTGCTCTCCCTCCAGAGCAAGATTTGGAGCCTGTGTCCTTCCACAAAATTGTAGCTGGAAGTGTTGCCCTTTTTCTGTCTGTTGCAATGATCCTCTTGGTAATCTACGTGTCTTGGAAGCGATATCCGAGCAGCGTCAAGCAGCTGCAGGAGCACTCGGCTGCTGCCCGCAAACGGCGTAAGAAAACTCGAGAGACGGAGCGCACCTTGAGCTCCCCACTGCAGGAGTACTATGTGGACTACAAACCCACCAACTCTGAGGCCATGGATGTGCTCGTCAATGGGACCGGACCCTGCACCTATACCATCTCAGGCTCCCGAGAATGCGAGGTATGAGCCACACTCTTCCTCCCACACAAAACAATGTCCACAGCAAGGCAAAAAGAGGTAATTACTCATGCAGCTTTGATACAAGATACATTTGATTACTTAGTTTGATCACAGAAGGTTTGGTAAACACTGCGAATGCCTGGATTACCAACAGAGACAAACAGTTGGTTTTAGTTTGCTGTGATTAACAAGATATCTTTTCATTTTGGCTGGGAGTTCGTATATGCACTTCAGCCTCATTCTCTGCTGAGATGGACATAAATGCGCTTAATGAGGCCGATTACCTTTCATATTAAGCATAAACTTGCGTTTAAGCTATACTGTTTGCGATAAAGCATATGTGTTTGTTTTGGTAGCTATGTGCTCATTTGATACATATGTAAAGTAAATACTGTGCTTTGTGTGTTTACCGCTGTGATATTCAGTTCTTTGAAGAGCAGTGTTGTGTGGGAAAGTGGCTTTACTGTGGGAACATTCTCTCTTAGACACTGCTCATAAATGATAATACAAGCTCTTACCACTGGATATACCTTAACCTTAGTTGTTGACCTTACAACGGTGATGCTCAGCAATTGGAATCTAAATCAAATCATCTTTTCTTTCTCTTTCTTGAACATCACTTTCAATAGTATCTCACATTTAACAATGTGCTCTGAACTTGTTGCTGTGCTGTGAGCAGAAAGGAGGCACTCAGAGCCTATAATGATGAAGGGCAGGATAAACAAAAGCAAAATGGCAGCTGTGATTTGTGGTTCCTATGTACAATCTAATCAGCCTGAGCAATCTGAGTATGCATATTGCCAGGTAATCTGCTTCCAGTAGATCCAGACAGTCAGTACTGGAAATGGAAAGAAAAGCAGAGAATACGCCTTCCTCTGCCTCCTCCTCACTGTTAAAACCTGCTAAAATGTGTTTATGGTCATTGCTCCAGAGACATCCTACTAGAATTCTGTCTTAGAATTTGGGAAGAAATCTACAAACTAGACTGTGAGTGGGCTGGAAATGTGAAGACACAATACAATGACAGCTTATACAAAACATGTCATATGTACAATACCTGATCCCCTGGGCCAGTCCCCTGTTACTAATGGCCGGTGGTTTATTTCTGCAGGATCTATCCTTAGCTGGAGGTTATAAAACCTAGTCATACTCTGCAGTAGAATAAAAGGTTTAAGCAAGAATGGTACAGTGTGTCTGGCACAAAATCCGTAGAAGCTGAGCATACGATGAGAGTATTACCATATTACTGCTGTCTGTAAAAACTGGCTTTAAGAATTTCACTTGCCTGTGTAGAAAGTATTTCAAAGGATTTAAGAATCCCAGATGAAACACTGTGTTTTTCTGTGTTCATATATAGATATATACTCGTACACATATACGCGTGTGTATCATAAACTCCATATGTTGTAGTTCTGCTAATGTGAAACTTAATTCATTCAGTGAGTTGGTGAGAAACTTCAACAGGCCTGTGTGCAAAGATAAGGAAAAACAAAATCATGAGGAAATGCTGAAAATGTTTCACACCAGCTATTTTGACTCATTACCTTGTGGAGACAGTGTGTGCAATGCCGCATGGGCTTATTCTAAAACAGTTTGACTTTCACATAGTCACCATTTGACCCACTTGTTATGGACATACCAACTGGACATACCACATCATTGGAAACCAAGGAAAAGTGTGCAACAATTTGATTTTAGATTAAAACCTGTACATGGACTATATGATATGATGCTAAAAACATGCACTGGATATCTATGCGCATTACAACAAGAAAACCAAAAATTCCCCTCAAAAATACCTGTCAATTACAGTGACGCTGACCTTATTTTGTCACAGCCTAATGGTAAATAAAAAACATATAAGACTGTTAAAAAACTGTGCAAGTGTTCATGCTTTTTTTTTTTGTGTGTGTCTACCGCCTATCAGTTAAAAATATTTGAATATAATTTTGCAAAGTATAGAACTGGGACCATCAGTCTCACAGTGAGAGCGGCACAATGATAGTTAAATATGTTTTCAAGAGAGGGAATGATGGAAATCTTTAAATCATACCTAATCCTTTTCATATTGTCATTTTGTTTTGGTGTTCAGTCAGGTTTTTTAAATCAGTGTCATTCATATTTCCAAAAACCATACATTTGTCAAGAGAGGTTAGAGTTATTTCAAAAGCACAGCTGTGTCTCAGACTTATATACAGACTTTTTTTTTAATATTAAGAGTACTTGAAAACTTTGCACCTTATCAAATCAGTGAACACTGTAAGTTTATAGTGCTGTAAGATGAAAAGCAACTAAGTTTTTGATAAGACAGGGTCATATCACAAAAGGTGAGGCCTAACAAAACAGAACAGGGAATATTGTCACGTAACGGTCTATAACTGATTTTCATTCACATCCCTATTGCCTCAAGTCACTTGGATCAGAGTATTATTAGGTACATGCAGGACTGAAGGGCCTTTCTTGACCTACAAAGGGTCTCCCCTGCTTTGTGGGACCTCACACAATACCTGACAGACCCTTCATCAGTGAGAGCTAGAGACAAATAAGCTGTTTTATTAGGTTTTTATCTCGACTTGATTGAAATGCAATTTAGCCAACTCTTTTATCTTATAACCTCAATTAAATGAGAATCACACCACAGGAGGAACAGAAAAGGGGGAAAATGATAGTGTCTGAGCTGAGCTTTGCTTAATTGGTTGTCAAAAAATCATAAATCATCCACAGAATAACATAGATGTAGGATGTTTTGGTAGGTTTTTACTATCCATGAGTTTGCCTCCATCATGCTTTTTTAAGATATCTACTTTGAAAATGCATCCTCTCTAACTTTATCTGTCCCTTTGTCTCATCTCAAAACATTGTAGCGGCGAGACAGGAACTATCCGTCAGTAGTCGGTGAAGTCCTGAGTTCATCTCTGGGCGTGCTCCGATCATGTTGCTACATTGTGTTGCTCTCACATAGACATAAATCACTCGGCAGAATGCAACAGTACCTGCTGCAGTTTCCCACCTCTGCTGCCTCTCTTCTGGCTGGAGGCCACAGTGGATGAAGTCTCTTCATCTCTTTTGGGTGAAAATTGCTTATTCCTTGTGTATCACTCTCACCATTTCTTTGATTTGGATTCTGTGCCACTGCTGTAACTCACTCTGGTCCTCAAATATGATTGTTCTTTACCAGCCTGCTGCTCCACTTGACATGAATGTGGGTTTGGCGATCTTTAGTGAATTGCCTGGGGATGATGCAACTGTCATTTACCTTCATCACTTCAGCTTTCCCCAGTTGAGGATGATTCCATCTGTACATCTTTAATACCCTTTGATTCCTATCAATGCACTGCACTTGACCTGATCTTGAGCTCAGACTTGGATAACCATCATCTCTCCATGCGTCACATCACAAATTGGCATCCTTTGCCATTTCTTCAAACCCGTCTTGTAATCTGACCACAATGTATTGGGATTTATTTATTTTTATTTCCCCCCCCTACCATTCCACTCTTTTTTGTCTGATTTCTTTCACTTCAACCAGTCCCCGTGTGAGTGGCCTGACAACCCTATCATCAGCTTTTCACCCACTTCGGCTCATGTGTTGTGTTGAGCTGTTTGGTGTTCAAAAACTGGCAAACTATTTGTTCTTTTTTTTTTTTTTTTTTTTTTTTAGAGATACAAGTTGCCTCAAATGTTTCCTAGCGAGTATTTTAGTAATATTCAGTGATGACTCTAGTGTCTGTTTGCAAAAAAATCCCCAGGGATCTTGACCAACATGCATTATGTTAAAAATAAAATGGCACTGACCAGGGATGTGCACAAATAGTAAAATAATCTATTAGTCAAAATGGCAAGCAAAGCATTTTATTTGAAGTGGGGGTATATTTGTATGTTTTTGTATGTTAGTTTCTGTGTGGAGGATGCAAGAAACTAGAACACATCTTGGCTTTTTTTTTAATATAGTTTATTTATGCTTTATGTGATATGAATATATACATGTATAGTAATAAACTCAGAACAGCATCATAGGGTTTGTAGTGGATGTAAACCCATAAAGACCTAGTGCTACATTTGTGGCAGTTCCCAAATTGTGATTTCTGTATATTTAACCTTTTATAAGTAATTTATCACCATTTATTATAATATTATCTTCTGTATTTTGCATTCTTTTCAGTGAAAATCAAGTGTAATTTCTATATTGAATTCACTGATCATGTAGATGTTTGTAAAAGCTCAGATTAAATTCTTTTTTTTTTTGTGATCAAATTTTTATATGTTTTCGCAACTTTGAAAAAGGTTGTACAAATTAATAACAAATGCAAAATATGATGACAGATGTAAAGATGAGACAATGAGAGATAAGAAAGACCACCACAATAAAAACAGAAACAAAACAAAAAACACAAAATAAACCCCCCTGTCCCTCCCACCACCCTCGGCTCCTCAGAACTACAAGCTACAAGCAAATTAGGTGGCAAGATCCACGCCTTTAGTTTCCCCACCAGTGAGACCCACAGATCAATCGTAGATCCTTTGACACCAATCACTGGAGCAGTGGACAGCTCTAGGTAAATAATGTCA
The DNA here is from genome assembly GCA_037367295.1 of Apogon hyalosoma. Classification (NCBI taxonomy): domain Eukaryota; kingdom Metazoa; phylum Chordata; class Actinopteri; order Kurtiformes; family Apogonidae; genus Apogon; species Apogon hyalosoma. Next base: position 41,720,114 of record JAPQRP010000005.1, on the reverse strand, counting down.
AGAAATGTGAGGATCCAGTTGTTCACTGACAGCTTTCCAAGATCAGATTAAATTCAAAGGTTATTTCAGAAACAGAGAAAACTGAAGAAAAAGTGATTTTTTTTTTTTTTTTTTAGCAAAGATACCAATAACTGAATGTAAAAATAAGTGTGTCCATCCACTGTCACTGATCCAACTCCATGGGTTTTACGGATGAATCAATGTTGTAGAAGATGACGGTGTTTCCACGTTCACTACGGAGCCTCTGAACGTCTAAATGGGTCATATCTGATGACCATAAAAAGATGACAAACTGTATTTTACACCAATTATTTACATGTATTGATAGGACTGGTGGATCAACAGGTATTTTAGTTTAGTTTAGATCAGTAGATATTTTGATCGCTGGTTGGTGTATGTGTGTTTATGGGTTAAAAGTAGTTAGTCGACTCGGTTCCACCCATTCCGACCCAACAATTTAAGTGGAAATTAGGAACCAGTTATCAGTAACTTGGCAGCCCCTGGTGAGAATCAATGTGTTGGAGCAAATAAATACATTTTCCTAAATTCTAAGAGTCTGAAATGGGCATTAAATTCTGTTCTAAGTGGTCTTGAAAAGGTCTTAAAAGTCCTAAAATTTACCTGTAGAAATCTGATTTCCTATATTTAATTAAAATGTTCATGAAAACTCAGAATAAACTCAAAGGTTATTGTATCAAAGCACAGAAAACTGAAGAAAATGTGACTTTTTAAACAAAGATATTGATAACTGACTGTCATTAATCCAACTCCATAAGTTTTACTTTTGAATCAGTGTTGTAGAAGATGACAGTGTTTCCACATTCACTACAGAGCCTCTGAATGTCCAAATGGGTCCTATCTGATGACCATGAAAAGATGACAAGCTGCATTTTACACCAATTATTTACCTGTATGGATAGAATTAATGGTTCAGAAGTTAAGTATTTTAACAGGTATTAAACAGTTTACATCAGTACATGATTTTGGTCGCCAGTGGCTGTTTGGGTCTTTATGGGTTAATTTGCAACACTTGTCCCTAGAAGAGCTTTTACAGAATCCAAACATTAAAATATGAATCATGACATGAAGAGTTAGAAATAAATACAAAAACATACAGCAGGATACAAAGAATACAGATGTAAAACACATGACAGTTAACACAAAAACCACAGTGACAAGATAAAATGAGTCGATAATACATGTTTGTTGGTGAATAAACTAGGAATTAGTCACTCTCCTGAAAGTGGCAAAGGAAGAGGAGGATATTTCAGATGATCAGGCTGTGAGTTCCAGAGTTTAGGTTCTTTCACGGTGAGTGATGTCTGAACAAAAGATGCTTTACAGAATCTAAGTTTGCAGTTTCTACTTGAAGCCGCTCTGGTGGATCAGCAGCAGCTTTTACAAAGTTTCAGTGTTTACAAAGAGGGTAAGGGGCAAGTCCAATTAAACATGTAAGTACCAGCTTTATGTAACTGAGATCAATAACGTTTACTTACTTAAAATGGATTGATTGATGATATCTTAGTTGCTTTATGTCCACATAATTTAAGGAGTATTGACTGGTTGGCCCTGTAAGACCACATAATCACATACTCAGTTGGACAGCAATACTTTTGTTTAAAAAAATGTTCTACTAGAAATATGTTATCTCTGAATAAGTGTTTTATGTCTTAAAAAATAAAAATAAGTGGCATATGTAGTGGTTCACCAACTCCTTGGTCAGTGTAGGTGGAGGAAGTTAATGACGACATCACAGCAAATCAATTGGTTCGATTATGTGTATTCAAAAAGTTTCATTAAAATGCCCTTTCCTAAAACCAAACAAACATGTAAGAAATCTGAACATTTTCTTATATTTTAAATGTTCACATCAAGATTTAAAGAACAAAAATAAGGATTCAAAACTTAAAAAGACAAGTATTAAATTACATCAGGACAGAAAACTCCTTTTTGAATGTTTTCCTTTCTTTTTATATAACTATTTTCGTTGTTTGGTTTTAATGTTCAATTCAAAATAAATAAACAAACAAAACTTGAAAAATCATGACTTGACATGAATTGAGAGCCAGCATTTACTTCAGCAGAATAATCGTACAGAACATTACAACACAGAAAACAGTACAAACATAAACCTGTATTTGGAAACCAAAGGGTTATTTCCAGGACTAATCCTGTTACTGTTACACTCAATTGTCATTATCTGCTCCACTTACCTCTGTGTTGATTTCTGTTTTCCTTCCTCTTCTTTCTTTTTTCACTTCCTGATGGATAACTTCACCTCTTTTACCCAAACTTGCTTCAAACTTGGAGAATGTTTTGAAGTTTAATAGGAATGATGGGGCTCCTTTAGGGGGTAGATGTTACTGTCAGTCATCCAGTGATAGGGTTAGGGGTCGTGGTAGTTGCCATATTTTGAGATATTGCTGTGGTGTGAGGTTTGCCAGTTCTCGGGGGCCACAGAGCCTTGATGCCTTCCTCTCCTGTTCACAAACTGTGGCGTCTGAAAACATGTTAACCCTGGCACCTTCCCTGTAATACTCCTCCTAATTCATTTACTACCACTGCTTAACTCACTCTGCTTTAATATATTCCTTAGGAAGCCCCCAAAATTCATCTTTGCCGGCAGGGCTGCAACATGCACCCTTGACTTCACTTTCTACTCTGTTTTCTGATTTCCCTACTGACCTTTTCCAAACTGTAATCATCCACTTGCTTTAATGTCACACTGCTTATGGCTTTCTTTGAATTAATTACTGCAGCTTTTAAGAAACCTGTCTCATTTCATACTAAAAACCAGACAATTGCACTGCACCTACGGTGTGTCTCTTGAATCTACTGCCCTTTAAAACAAGTTTCTTAGCATGACTCAGAGCAGACTGACATTATTATTGCTGTCACAGTATATTATCTGGTGTTTTTTACAACAGCTGCTGACCTGTTGCCTTGCAGCTGCCTCTACAGAAATGTCATCATAAAAAAGAAAATATGTTTCATTCAGATCTGTATTTGGAAGACAACAGCACATTGATTAAACCATAATTAAAATTACTAATAGTATTTTAATAATGTTATTAGAATTATTATTCTATCTATGATTTGTGGATTACTAAACAAAACACATAATTTGAAGACTTCCTTGGGCTGGCAGGAGTTCTAATTTATGCACTAAATAATTTATTAATTATAGTATATTACTATTAATCACTAGTGGAAATAATTGTCATCTGCACTAGATTTGCAAGGTCTTCTGTCTACTTAAATCCTTGATCTCAGGGTTCACTGCATGAGTCTTGTCTCTCTGACACGCATAGCTGTCAACTTTTAAGCTGGTTTTAGGAAACAATAGCACAGTGGTACAGGTACAAATATTATGCTCACATTTCCACTGTGGCTTTTGTTTGTGGTTTTAAAAGGAAACTGAAAATTTGTGAGATTTTTCATTTCATTACTTTGTCATTTCAAGGCCTTAATCTAAAACTGTGAGAATTAAAGTGTATGCATATCTCTGTGAACGTTAAAATTTAATCAAGGTCTGTGTAATTTGTCCTGTTATGTTGCACAGTAATACTAGTTTTGGTATTTTCCTCTCTCTCTTCCTGTCTCTGTAGCTCTTTCTGCCAGTACACTCCAAGGTCATAATGTCAGGTTGTTAATTGCACACTCACGCACACACACACGCACACGCACACTCACACACACACACACACACACACACACACACACACACACACACACACAAAAAGGAAAAATCAACACAAACACTGGGAGGCTAGCCAAGGGCAAGTAAGCTATCTGTAATTCAGTGGGGAGGCTGAACTTTTCGATGCTAGTGTCTTCAGTTGACAATTAGCCATGTGGGAGACTTCAAACATGCATTGCGCGTGAGCGAACATCTCTCTCATCTGCTAATCCTGTCTCTTTCACACTCGGGTTCCATGCCACTGCTTTCTGCACCGCCGTTTGATCCATGCTTAATGAGGGTGTTAGATCACCAATATAGCAATTACATTACCTGGAAGAGAGGAAAGTCTCCTTCCAGTTTCCACAATGCAACCCAAGTGTATCATTAAAGCTAAGCTTCCTGATGCACTGCCTCAGTTATCTTTTCTTTCTGTTGGGATACTCATCTTCAAATCTCTCACAATTTGCATCTATTTTGTACCTACTCACTCAGCAATTATTGTTATTTTTTTCCCCCACTGGTCTATTTAGTTTCAAAGTCATGTTTCAAAGCTGTGCATTTTTTATTTCACGTGCTTGCTTCCCTATTTTACCACTCTCTTCTTGCTTCACTAACTACTGATGCAGCTAATGCTGCTCTTCAGTTCTAGTTCCATACACCACTCCATATGCATGAGAAACAAGGGATGACATTTTGCTTCTCCATGCAAATTGACAATTAAATTAAAAAATCTGCCTGTTGTCATAAATATGGTGGATTAATTAAAAAAAAGTCAACATTGCTGAGACAGAATGAAAGTGGTAATTTCACAAGAATAAACTCGCATTAGAGCCAGGTCTTAGAATCATCACTGTTTGGCTCTTTTCAGATTTTTGACACTGCATGTACTTACGGTAGTAGCAATCTAAAATAAATCCAAACTGCTTATGCAGCACCTTTCCTACATCTGTTCTGCACTGAAACAGCCATTGCAGGATGGTATGTTACAAGAGTCACTATGTCAAGGACTTGCAACAAACATAGATTAAAAACCCCCTTTTTGTCAAGATAATACCTTTTAGCAACTGTGGGTCCTTAAAGTCTGTGCTCTGTATTTTAATAAAGACTATATGGCTCCCACCACAACAAAGACATACATTAAAATTAAGACTGAAGCAAGTTTATAGGAATGCTAAAATAATCTCGTTGCACTAGATTCTGCAGAAGACTCTAATAGCCACATGGGGGAAAAAGCAAGAAAAAGGAAGAGAGAAGAGCAACTTTTAATGTTGTTTGGTGTCTTGTTTGTAATACTGAATACATATCGGTGTGTAGATGATGAGAAAGGTTAAAGAACATTAGCAGTGCTCTAGCCCAATGAGGCACTCCCATTTCTCGTTAACTATATGATCATTTTCAGTATAGTCGAACAGCCTCACTGTCACCTTTCCCATGAGCCACAAAATTCAAATAGTTGTAAATCAGTAAATATGAGTGAAGATGAAAATGAGTCGTTCATGAACCTGCAACTAAGCACGCCGTTAAGTGCCTTCAGGGGTGCATTTATTCTGGCCTGAAGTGCCATAAAATGTAGAAGTAAAAAGCGACCAAGCCATCCCTGTGATGGCTGTTTCGAATCCCACCCACTTTTTTAAATCATAGGAACACTCACTGGTGAATGAAGCACTTCTGCTGAAGTTGTGCAGACTTGTTCATTCTCAACAGAAAATGATGTGCTATTTAATGAATTGACAATGAGTCAAGTATAATTAGCTTGTCATCCTTCCATAGGGCTGCTGTCAGATTAAAATATTTTAGCTTTCCAAAGTCAATTTTATATTTCTCTTTAATAGGTTTCATGGGCCTAGTGTCAAGAAACTTACTAAGAATTAAGCGTTGCATCTTTCAAAGCAATGAACTTGCAATTCATGACTTCTTGAAAGTGTTGTTATCTGTTTCTATAGCTTGTTCTAATGAACTAAGTACTGTAATTACGAGAAACACTGACCATAAGGGAATGCTGGATACCTCATCATTTCCACTTTTATCTCCTCTGTGTATTGAGTTGTGAGTGGTCAGCACATTAGTAGTTATACCAATAATTGTGACCACAGGGTCTCTGCAGCTGTTTGTTCTTTTTTTTTCATCTATTACATTTGCATCTAATGTGCACTTTGGTACTTTTTTTTTTTTTTTTACATTATTCCTTTTCCTCTGGATCTTTTTTTTTTTAATCCACTCTAAAGGTTGTAACCCCACAGCTGGTAACTGCTGTTTTAAACCCACTTCATTGCCTATTGTTGTATACTCCCATGGGTGTTGTCATTTACTGATTAGGCCAATTTTCAGCACCGTGTGGGTGTGCACACATTACACATGGTGATTATCACCTGCGTCCCCTGCTAGTTTACAAAGATGTAAAGGCACAGCTCTTGACCCTTTTGCTTCTTGACATGGTGTCATAAAATATTTTCCTGCATTACTGCAGATCTGAACATTGGCAGGTTTACAGTCAGTCACTGGAAATACTTGAGGAGCTTTGAGGAATCCTGTTGTTTTCTTGCATGCTTATATGTCAAGTGTGTATTCTGTCCTGCAAAATGTTAGCAAAATCAGTTTTTAAGTGCTGTAAATTTCTCATCCAGTCTGTTTATTGGCTTGCAGTGATGTCATTGCTTTTGTTGAGACTGAGACCATTATATGTGTATACAACCCCCCAGGGCAAGTTTTGGATTTTCTGTGAAGTTCATGGGACCTTGTGGAATCCTGAAGCTGTAACTACAAAAAACTTTTTAGTCACTGATTTAGCTGATTTGTATTTGCCTTCAAAATATCACAAATTCCTTATTTTTTGCATTAAAATTAGGCTGATCTACCGATCATCTACTGAACACTCAAGAAACCTAAATAATTTGCAGCAACATTAACATAAATCTTCCGAATGATGAACCAGTTATATATGGGTGCTTCTATGAAACTGGCCCCTAAAAACAGGACAGAGGGGCTAAAAATTCAAACCAGATGTAGACTAATGTTATGAAGCAAGTTTGGAAGCACTTTGGGTCTATTTTAAAACATAAGTATTTACTGAGGTAAAAGAGAAACTATTTTTCAGATTATTTTTCTACAAAATCTGCATGTAACACAGTCAGAAGGACACAAAAAATATGTGCTACTATTAATTTTACAATTAGTCTCTCAGATACATTTTGGGAATGAAACTGATTATACAAGGCAGAGTGTTTCACAAAAATGACCACTGCTGCAAAATCACTCACGATTTATGTTTAAATAGGCAGGTTCCGCATGTAACGTGAGTGGAAATGATGGGTTACATACAAAACTGGAAATGAGACTGCCGATTCATGAAAAACCTGCATGTCTGGATTAGAAAAGCCGCTAGGAGTGTCAAATTTAACACAGTGTCTTTTTTTAAGCAATATATAAGACTATTTCAAGCCATGTTTTTCAGATCAAATGCACTAACACCTAGGTAGCTTTTCCTGTCCCAATTTTGGTCCTGTTTTTGGCCCCAATATTTGATTGAAAATTCATTAAATTTTAGGATGGCTCGGAGCAAGAGTATAATCTTTTTATATTTATCTGAGGTCATCAGTAGGAATATCCTGGAGGGAAATACACCAAAATTTATTTTTTATTACTTTTATTATTAGGTCTAAAAAGCTGACTAAGTGCCAGGTACCAAAATGTATCCAGTTTCACAGAGGCACCCATCTTCATTTTCAAAAATGTATATCTCCACTAGTTTTCACTTTCTCACCACTACATTCTAATTATGTGTCATAATAATATAGTTGTATTATATCAAGAAATTGTGTAGCCCTGTTGCTCTTGCTAAATACATATATGGACCTAAAAAAACAACCTAAGAACACACAGTTGATGTGTTTTATTTTCCAGTGACTATGCAAATTCACTTGAAACTTTATTTTCTTCAAGTGGAACATGTTCATTTTTATTTATAGCAAATGTGCAAAAAATATATATCTTATCAGTTACTAGGTATTATTATTATTATTATTAGAAAGAGGTAGAGCAGGTCTTCCAATAACTGAAGGGTTGGTGGTTTGAGTCCTGCTCTGTCCTAGTCATGTGCTGTTGTGTCCTTTGGCAAGACACTTCACCCGCCTTGACGCCAGTGCTGCTACTCACACTGGTGTATGACTGTGTGTGAATGTTTGGTGGTGGTTGGAGGGGCCGTGCTGATTGGCAGCCACGCTTCTGTCAGCCTGCCCCAGGGCAGCTGTAGCACCATGTGTAGTTTACCATCACCAGAGGGAGAATGTGAGAGTGAATGAATAATGGCTCCATTGTACACACTTTGAGTACGTGTTAATAGAAAAGTGCTATATAAATCTAATACATCATCATTATTATTATTATTATTATTATTATTATTATTGTTTAGATTTTGTGACACGGTGGTGCAGTGGATAGCACTATTGCCTCACAGCTAGAAGGTCTTGGGTTGGATTCCAACCAGGGACCTTTCTGTGTGGAGTTTGCATGTTCTCCATGTGTTTGTGTGGGTTCTGTCTGGGTACTCTGGCTTCCTCCCACCATCCAAAGCCATGCACTGATAGGCTAATTGATCAAACTAAAAAAAAAGCCCATAAGTGTGAATGTGAGAGTGATTGGTTGTTCGTCTCTCTATGTCGGCCCTGCAATGAACTCCTCCAGTGTGTACCCTCCTTTGCCCATAGGTAGCTGGAATAGGCTTCGACCCTAGTGAGGACAAAGCGGGTCAGAAGATGAAATGAGTTGGATTTTGCACGTTTTCCATCTTTTCATCATGTTTTTTTCCTCACTTTTTTCAGTTTTCAAGTTGTTATTCTAGCTGTGTTAGAATACAATGACCCCACATTGACCTTCTATATATGTGCTGCACATATATATTTATATGTATGTCATCTGCTGATGAAAGAAACAAAAAGTACAGACTTGTAGAAAAAAAGCAACTCCGTTGGAGTTCTAGAAGTCTAAAACTCTCCCTTTGTAGCACCTTAAAAAGGTCTGACATTTTGGCATCAGTAATAATAATGTTTCACCAACTCTAATTAAAATCAGCTTTTATTTCATTATTTGACAAATGGTTTCAATTTGGATGTGTAGTAATTGTAATAAAACCTCAGGATGCAACTCCCACTGTCTTGAAACTGTGTAGGTGACTGTGGGTTTATTGGTACTGACAATGTTTAAGTGATCGTGATCCTGTTTAGCAGAATCAACAGGCAGAAAAGACTGGCACTCAGAGTTGAAGTGGAGTAAGACAGGTAGGCAAGTGAACCTGGCAGAAAGCAGGAGACAACAGTCGACAGGCGGACGGCGGAAGCAGTTAGAAAGCCAGAGAAATCAGGCAGTCATCCAGAGTCGACAGCTAGATTGGCAGGCGTCCGTCCACAAAGACACACAGCCTTTGTCCACCGGCAGCTGTCCATCCTCTGATTGGTGATGGCTCAAAGCTTTTTTGAAGTAAGATAATAAGTTTTAGACAAGGCCCAGCAGATTGGCATGTTTTCCTCAGTGGTCAGATCAAAATCGCAAGGCGCCACAAATGTATGTGTCCTCAGGGCACTTTCTGATCAAAAATATGTCAAACTTCTTTTGCCACTTGAGTTGAAAGGCTACAGTTCAAAGTGGTCCAAATGCAGTCGGTGTAGAGGGCACTCACGCACCGTGTGACACTGCCATTTTAAAGTCTGTCTTAAATTTCCATTCCAAGAAGAGTCATAATACAGTAGCAGGAGCAACCGGATGTCAAATGTCTGCTGCTGCAGTAATGTGCTGACAGATTTCTATGTTATATATGAATCCACGGGGGTGAGTGAAATATATTGATGCTGAAAATGTAATGAAATTCCATGTACCTTTTAAGTTCCAGTATGTAGGTGGTGGAGCAGGCGAGCTGCATGTGCTGCATGCACTCACGCCGACATAGAAAGCAACCTTCAGCTACCCAGCTATTCCCGGAGGTTTCATTTCATTGTGTCTCGCATTCCTTTTGAAGCCTTTCTCTCTGCTGTGTCAAGCACATATTATTTTTAGTTAATTACTTGTCTCTGTCAAACACCAACATCCCACTCTGCGGCCTCACTACTTTAGCCAGTTGGCTGTCTTCACCACAGGAAAATGTACACCTCTCATGATTGATGAATTATATTCTCCCTCTGCTTCACTTCAGTATTCCAGCTGCATATGTCTACGCTGTGCCGCAAAAAAATATACATGTGCCAAGAATAAGTCCCTACTCCGGTCCACACTTTCCTAGCACAAACAGGATGAAATCCTGACAGACATTTGTGTGGAAAAAAGAAAGAGAGGGGAAAATAACAAGGAAATTTATTACCCTCCAATGTTCATACCCAAGCAATATCTTCCCTACGTTGTAACAGTCTTAATGTAACAAATGTCATATATTTGGAGGTCATGTTTCACAGTAAAATATAATGGTCCATCTTATCGATTGGATTAGCAAGGTAATAAAAGGTCTGTATTGACAAAGCTGACAATGGGTGCATTTTTGGATTGATTGTGGCACAAAGCTACTGACGGTACTTAAAGACCTGGACTCATCTCTGTATTCATTGACTGCCTTTTGAAATGGGAAAAAGATCACTGGTAATGATATCATAAAAAGCAAAACACCGCGAAACCCATTTTGCCATATAAATGATGAGATCCTAGTGTCAGACATTTTATTAACCTAACCTGTTGCCTTAGTGATAATAATACAAATGATACAAAAAGTCTTTCAGTGGTCCCCATTCCATAAAATATTGAAAAATTAAGCTGTGGGGTTTGTTGAGCCTTCCAAGGATATTAATCATTGCAGAGTTTACTCAAGAGCCGTACAAATTTTAGGTACTTGTAATTTCTTTGTGTGGCTTTAAATTTCTACTCCACTACACCTCGGGAGCTACTGTTCATTGATCCCCTACATTTGTATGAAACTTTCATTATTTTTCTGGTATAACCTGTTCAGTACCTTCATGTTCATCCATCCCATCCATTTTCTGAACCCACTTTATCCTCACTAGGGTCACGGGGGTCGCTGGAGCCCATCCCAGCCACTCAAGGGCGAAGGCAGGGTACACCCTGGACATGTCGCCAGTACATCGCAGGGCTGACATATAGAGAAAAACAAACACTCTCACAATCACACCTAAGGTCAATTTAGATTAACCAATTTACCTATCAGTGCATGTCTTTGGATGGTGGGAGGAAGCCGGAGTACCCGGAGAGAACCCAC
>JAPQRP010000005.1:41683128-41709130 GCA_037367295.1 Apogon hyalosoma | reverse complement strand
GGGGTGTGTGTGTGTGTGTGTGTGTGTGGGGGGGGGGTGCAGGGAGGTTGCTGTCAAGAGAACATGGATAAACAAAACAGGATGGGATTAGCAGGTATAAGTAGGTGTGGCCTCGCTCGCAGAACTTCAGCTCCTAAAAGACAGCACCGGCAGGATATGAAGTATTACTGCAGAAAAAAAAAAAACTACACATGATATAAGACTCAAATAAGCTGACACATCTGCAAAATGCAAAATGCAAAATGAAGCAAAATGCATCATCCATATTAATCCAAAAACATCATGTTTAACGATAAATATATTGAATAGGGATATTGCATATGTGCAGGTTTTACACTAAGTACATTTTACTGAGAATACTTGATAATACTGATCAAGCATGTCCCTGTATACATGATAAACATTTATATCCCTGTGATGCTTACAAACACAAATGTTTAATCAACCTGCCGTTGCTGATGTAGAATAAATTTCACTTAAGCCATTGAAATGGAGCCTCCACAATATCAGGCCACGTACCGACATGCCTTTTTCATACTGATGTTTCTTGTTGCGTTTTGAGCTGTCTTCAATGTCTGTACTACAGATTTGAACAGGTCAGTATTTTTCTGTCTTTTTGTTGCTCAAAAGTGAGATGATGCAGCTTCAGTGCTTATTTTACATCACTTTCCTGCAGTAGCACTTGTGCAGGTAGTCGGGAGGTCTTGAAGATTCTTATATAAGACACAACAACATAAATTCAGCAGTGCTTTTTGTAGAGGCAACTGTCCGTGGTACAAAAATATAATAATAATAATAATAATAATGATAATAATAATAATAATAATAATAATAATAATAATAATAATAATAACAATAATAATAATAATAATAATAATACGTTTTGCCAGGAACAACAAACCCCGCCCCTCACTCGAATTGTAGCTTATTTTGGCATCGATCCAGCTGATGTCATCATATCTATGCATGTGCTTAGGTGAGCATATCAACTGCCTCTATACATGTGTCAAGTTTGAAGTAAATTGAAACCGAATTGATGTTTTATAGGCATTTGAAATTTTGCCCATTAGAAGTAAGTGGGGGGAAAAAATATGAAAAAAAATTAATTAAAAATTTGAACTTTGACCTACTATTCTCCAAATGTAATTAGGTCTATTCTGGGTTACTGGCAATCTATAAACCAAATTTGGTATGAATTCAATCAGTAGTTTTGATAGTGTCAACAAACAAAGAAACAAACCGAACCAAAAACAATACCCCTTGCCTCATGTAAACCCAAAAGCCCATCTCATGTAAATAATACCTCTTTAAGTTGGAGCTCCATTTAACATTTTCATCTAAATTTCTGTTAAACATATAGCCTATTTTGATGTAGGCTACATAACACATGTCTGCATTTGCAATGTATATCATTTCTGCATTCTTTGTCCATCCTTGTGAAAGAATTCCTCTACTACTATGGCTTTCCCTGACGCTTCTGTCCTTTTTTCCCATTAAACATCTATTTTTGTGGTGTTCCTAACTAGAACCAATGGTTGAAGGACAGACTGTGTTGTATTATGTAAAATCCTTTGAGGCGAATATATGATTTGTCCTACTATGCTATACAGCTAATATTGAGCTGAATTGAATCTATACAGTGCCTTGGAGAGTCATATTCTTTAGAAGAGTCAGTTTTCTTGATCTAATTTAATACACTGTTAAATAAAAAGTATATCGATACTGTTTTCCATTCCCTTCAAAATAGAACTTCAATTCCATTACTGGGTAGTGCTGTTGTTACCAGTGAATCAAATCTAGTCAGGTCTGGTGTGGGAAACAATACAGTGGCTTGATATTACTCATAAAACTGTAAGGATTTGTATGTTTTAAAGGGTGGCTTATGGTCTCTAGTGCACTCTAATCACATTTGATTCATTCAGTGGCAATAATTGCAGTTTTACATTCCAGTTTCTTTTTTTTTTTTTTTAAATTTGTACAAATTGCGAATTGCTATAACTTTATGGTTTTGCAAGTATTTTGAGTATTTTTAGTGGTTGACTAGGCAGGGTAATAACAAATAGGTAATCTATATCTATGTTAGAGACAGCCCGAATAATCTATTACACAAACTAAAGTGGAGCAAAAAGATATTTTATGAACTATTAATACTGGCTCTGATAGAGGGCAATGGTTAACATTAGACTATAACTGCTCAAGTTTGGCGAAGAATAGCAGCTTGAAAAATACAAATGACATCAGGAATCACCAGGATTTGTCACAGTTAGTTTGATGTTTATCTCCATATTTATCTACACTGTTGGCCATAAAATTGGAATCAAATATTTTTTACCTCTTTTTATGAAATTATTGTGAATTGTGGTTTATTCCTGATAGATAAAGAGTAACTGTGACTCAATATGATGCCAAATGAAATTTCTTTGTATCCTATTTACAATGACAAATAAAGCTTCTTATCTTATCATATCTTATCTTATATGTAATCATTGCACCTGGTAAAAGGGGATTACTGATGTGTATAAATAAGAATATAAAGAGGAATGTGTCTGAAAACAAATTTTTTCCAACTTTATAAAAAAGAGTGTATTTATTGATATATTTATGCATTTATTTGCTTGACTTAGCTGTTCAGTCCAACTGTTATAGGCTTTTTCCTGACATGAACTTTTATGATTATACTGGCCTTTAGAAATCCACAATCCTTTAATCTATATAACAGTTTTTTGTAAACCTGTCTGTCCTTCATTTAATCTGTGGATTCAGTAGTTAAAACCATCAGAGGAGTGCTTTATTCATCAGTGATATATTCAGTTTATTCATTGCTCCCATTTCTGTTTGTCAATGGGAATAGCCCTTTGTAATATGTGAATAGGTGGGGTCAATACGCTATGCATTTAAACATCAGAAAATATGGTTCACTGAGTTCTTTCAACATTGTTTAGAGAACACTGAACATATGAAGAAATACATTTTTCCCCAATTGCTCATGTTGTGTAATTGAAATAAATGAATGACTCTGGCCATTTACAGTCCCCTTCATTACTGGAGTAGTCGTGAGATGCTCAGTTCCTTTGCAAATTCCTTTCAGATTTGACAATGTACCGTAGCTCAGTGTATGATAAGCACTCACACACCTAAAGAAAGATTTCAACCTTTAGCAGTGTGCTATTTCCAGAGCAGAGAACCATTACTGAGGGAGCTGTATACTTGACCCTCTGGTAATGAAATTCTGCATTGCCATATTTTCTAAAACTGTATCAGATCTTTTTTTTTTTTTTTTTGTTCACTCTTTTTAATCAACACAGGACCTTCCCCCCCCCACACACACACACGTAATAAATGCCAGTTCAGGGCAGCAATCAGCATTAGGCTAACCATATTTCGTTAAACACATTAATGGTTAGGACCTTTGGCCTCTGTGGTTGATGAAGGTAGAATAATCTGCATAGTGTGGGAGTGCTTGGGTAAGATTAAAATGGTGGGTGTCAATCTGATTATCTATCCAGCATGAATTAATTCGCCTGCAAGAGACGCAAAATACTGTACGAGCAGAGCGTTGCAGAGATCGCGACAAATACAGTTCCTCTACAATAACACTCCATGATGTTTTTTTGTGGCATTTTACACCACGACAAAAATGTATCAAGTTAGCCACAATGGATGGGATGGTCGGGTAGAAAGGACGAAGAAAAGCAATGGCAAATTGCAAGTTCTGCCAAAAGATAAGAGCAGACAAAGAGAGAGGAGAGAGAAATGGGTAGGTGGACTTAGAGTGGATGTAGGCTTTGAGGACAGAGAGGAATTGAGCAGAAGAGAGAGCAGGGGAGAGCAGAGGCAGTCACTCTCTCAGCTGTCTCTGACCTGAGAGGCACAGCGTGTTTGATTTAGTGCCAATCAGAGTTTTTAATGTCTGTGCAGCGCATCATAATTTATTAGGATTATCATAAACTTGAGGTGGAAGAAGAAGCAGGGGCACTTGTGCCTCCCTCTCAAAATGAATTACTTGCTGCAAGCTGGAACGTCAATCAGGCCCGAAATGGAAACACCAGCCTTCCCCACTTTGTTTTTTACCCAACCTTTCCTTGTGGCCCATCAAAGCCAAGACCCACAATAAATATTCATCGCGTCGTGTTCCACCCTAGACGAGGCCAAGTATAATAGGTGAAGGAGAGCTAAAGGCAGGTTTAAATTATATTTTGGATTGCATGGGTGTCACTGAAATCAGCAACAATGGGGAGGAGACTTTGGGTCGTACTTTCTTGTAAAATCCAACTGTAGAGGTGACACCTTTCTAATCTACTAATGATATAAAAATACAATACATACACAAAACAATAGTCAAAATGTATTGTATTTGGGTTGTTAATTGATTTAATAAGAAGGAGAAGGAAAAAAATTGATTGCTATCAATCTAGTTTCCCTCATATGACTGAAACATATAATAATTAATGTAAAATGTGAATTAATGTAGAATTAATGCAAAGTAAGTACACTTAAATTGTAAATGCTTCTACTCTTTGCCTCTTATTTGATTTTGGACACACATATTCTTCTCGTTAAAACCATCCATGAAAATTGACTGTCAAGTCTGATAGATGGTAGTGCCGACAATTTTACTATCACTTTTACAGTCTTTTTTTTTTAATTTTTTTTTTTATGTGCAGTAAGACACATAATAACAAAAGCCAGGCTTATTTGCTTATTGGCTTAAGTGCCATTTGAATTTCAAAACCATCAAGGCTGTTAAGCTTCAATATCAGCATAGAACAAAACTGTATTTTATATGTACCGCTGAAACCATAAATCAGGGAAAACAATGTCAGAATTTGAAAATGCATGCCTCTGTCGGCGGCATTAAATTAATAGAATTAATATACAGATAAATGACAAGATGCCATTTTATGTCTCTATGGAAACCAAAATATCAACATTAGGGGGAGCAATCATGTTACGTCTGTGATGAACCATTAAGTAGAGCATTCCAGTTTTTTTTTTTTTTTTAATGTTGTTTTATGCACTTTTTTGCATTTTGGTTTGTGGTAATGAGCTTTGCTACATACTTGTCCCTAAACAAATAAAAACTCAAAAAATATATAAGTAGAATCAGCTGCATCTAAGTAAACCTTAATAGTAATAAGTAAATACAGTCAACCACTCTTTACCTTTCTGAAGAAACCCTATGATCAACTAATATATTCCACCATGCGGAACATTTGTAAACATGTAAACAGAATCAAAAAGAGGTGCAGAGCTCTTGTTGCATTCAGACCACTTGAAATACAATTCCCTGAAAGGTAATTATGGATATTGTTTTTCCAGTGATCTCACAAGACTGTTGCATACTGAAGCTTTAATGACCAAAATGTGATATGTGTTTAAACATAAATTGAGTTTCATAAAGGGTCACAATAGCCGTAGATTTCCTTTTACTAAACCAAATGAGAAAGCTGCTCAGTAAGATGAAGCTTGATTGGAGTTATTGGACTACTGGAGCTATAAATGATCTTCACTAATGGAAAGCTCTTTTTTTTTTTTTTTTCAGACATCCACATATTAGGGATCTTAAATGTAAGATGCAGCTAAAGTAATGCAGTTTGGGTAATACCACAAGATGTAAATAAAATATAGCTCTTTTGACAGCACTACATCAACCCTGCATGAGTAAAAATATTGTTTTAATGGAATTTTTAGTGCATGTGCCCTCTTTAGAAGATCTCTTTTTGGCACCTCAGTCCCCTGTGGCTCTCCTCCCCATGATTTTCATTACTGGGCTTTTTTTCCCTTTGGATGTTTTTGTTGAGAATAAAAGACACGGCGCTGTCATCATCTGCTAAGCTGTTTCACTCAATTTTGATCACGCAGAACAAGGAGAGAGCCATTGAAAATATTGCCATGAATATGGTTAAGGAGCGGTACTGTCTCTGCCAAAGCCCAAGAACCTTTCTCTTCTTCATCACTGACTGCTGATTAATTCAACCAGAGTCACAGATGAGGACACAGGAGAACAAAATGCTGGTGGTAAAGTTCACTTGAGAGACCTTAGATGGCCTAGCTTTTTCTGTTTCCATCAAGATGTGATGTAAACCAAATAGTGATAGATTTGTTCTTCTGTAAGAACCCAAGAAAACTCTGCTTCCCATTAAATTAGAATTATCTACTTTCATGTTTATTTTCTGAGGTTTCTGAGGTGTTTCTTTCTCAGAAAATGTGATTCATTTTCTTTCACAAATCAAGTCTTTCTCTTGTTTTAAATAACAATGTAGGTCTCCCCTCAACAAGTAGGATAGTTACACACAGAAATTAATATTTAACTACAAAATATTTTACCTGATTCCAAATTCAGCTATTGTTGACTCCAGTTAAATGTGTTCTAGAATAACTTTTATGCACAATAACAAACGTGTTTCTTTTCTTTCCTTCTATAGTACTTGCTATAATTTACAGAGTTTACATTGTAGCTTTAAGTTGCGCGGTGGCCTGCATTAATAGGGACAACACACATTCCACTGAATGAATGGAAAATCAGTGGAACAATAGATGGACTTGCTTTTGGGAGTTGGTTTAGGGCCCGCACTGGCATGGAGCTCAGTGGGAGTATGAGAGGCAGGCAGACTGGAAGCCTAATTAATCCAGCCTTCCTTAATTAGTCTCTCTCTTGCCCATGACGCACCAATTTTCTGATGCTTCCGTTTCTTTTGCTCTTCCCATCTTCTTCACATACTCAGTTCTTCAGTTCCAGCATCTATATTTCTGTGTGTCTCTCTGTCTTTCAGCCCCCTCTTTTTGTGTTGCCATCATTCCAGGATTGACCGAACGGTTACAATATGTTCCGAGGTGATAAACAAGCACATGCTGCTGCAGAGGGCAGCTTAGGCGAGGCTGTGGTTTTTCTGTGCTGTTGCCTGTGTTGCCACTAGAGGACCAGACAAAAGCCCAGCTGTGGACGGCAGAGATTGCCCGCACCACATTGTCTTTAGAGATATACGGTGTGTCTCACAGTACAGGTGGTCACTGTGTGGCTGCATGGCACACTGCCCCAAGCGCCGCACCTCCTGTGTGTAGATCATGACAGTAATCTGCAAACATTGGCACCGACAAATCTGGATGTATCCCTCCAGCATGGCTGGATAACAGGCCGTGGCAGTAGCTGTTTCCAGGGCAAAGCCTGTTACGCTCAAAGATGTTGACTATAATGACGCTGTGTGACGCTGAGGCCCAACCCACTCACTCTGTGCCCAGAATAATGAGGCAGTTATTCCACCAGCGGCCATGGTCATTCAGAATGACTGCACTGTGAATACTGATCAGCACTAACTGTTGACATTATCATGCAACATGCTGGCTTCATAATGAGCCACATGATTAACTCATCAGGGTATGCTTTTCTTCCTTATGGGATAGGTCATACTACAATTCAGATACAGAGATTAGCTGCAGAAAAATCTTGTAAGCAGGTTTTCCACAAAACATTTCAATGTTAAACTGAAAGATATATAATCATTAAAAAAAAAAAAAGTCACTATGTTTCATTCTTCATGCAGATTTTTTATGCATCCATTAAAGGAAAAGGAAATTAAAATCAAGGTAACCAATGTGAATAGCCCACGCATAATTATGACTAAAATCTCCAGCCTCGGTTGCCAATTTTTCCTTTCTCCTTCCATCCCTTTCACCGTACCCTTCTCTGTATGTATTCTTATTTTACATTTCTGACCTCTTCTCTCCATGGGTGACTCTCACACTGATAGAGGGTATGAGGTGAGCCTCTGCTTTATACTCCGGCTAAAAATCATATACCTCCTCCCATGACTTATTTTGGTTTTTCTGGATTTTGTAAATTAAGTCAGTGTGATTGCTTTCGGCAACCTTGTTTCCAGCAGCACATTGCAGCAAGTTTAGTAAATAACTAAATTCTGATGGAGTCAAACTGGAAGTGAAAATTAAATGTATAATCTAATGAACTGTGGGGAGAAACACAACTATGGATTAGTCACACAAAATGTATGAGATGTCAGCATCAAGAAAAAGAAAACAAAAGGAAGCCATTTTTACATAAAGATAATTTCATTCTAAACACTGCGTATCACTGTTAAACCAGTGTAGATGTGTTAGCATTAAACACATAACATGAATTACTGAAAAGCATTCCAAACACAGTAAACTGACTGAATAATAGACTCAGATTAGTCCATCTATAATGTTGCATGCATCTTACGAGTTTGTTCTTACTCTATCTTCACTCCATCAGATATATATGTATATATATAAAAAAAAAGCCCAAATGAAAAATGCATCCAAATAGAGGGTGATCATTTTCTGAAACAGATCTGTCTCACTGCCAATGGGCCATAATGTGATAAACATCTTAAGGCATGCTTTTTCATCCTTTTTTTTTCCAATTTGTGCGCTTGTGTAGATGTGCTATTTGTGTATCAAGGTCATCTTGCTTCCCTGCTGCATCTCCACAGAACAGTTGCCAATTTTTTCTTTCTCCTTCTGTCCCTTCCATCATACCCCTCTATGTATGTATTCTTCTTTTACATTTCTGACCTCTTCTCTCTATGGGTGAGTCTCAAACTGATGGAGGGTTTGAGGTGAGCCTCTGCTTCATGCTCCAGCTAAAAATCATATACTTCTATGCTCTTCTTCAATAATCCTTCAAATGTCAAACTGTGATTGCCTTCATTATATTTGATGAGACTTTGGTGACATTTTATAGTGAACTTGGTTTCAGGAAGAAAAAAATTCCTTCTTGTTATATGAGGTAGCCTTGTATTTTACCAGTTTTCTTTGTTTCTTCTTCTTCTTCTTATAAAAATGTAAAGGTTTAGTATGAGGGCGCTATTAAAAAAAAACAAAAAAAAAACAAAAAAAAACTTTTTTGTTGGAGTATATCCTTCAGCAATGTAGATGAACAGATTTCACAGCGCAGCTTCTTGGACTCTGCAGGATACGGTGGAACATAGCCAATACACAAGCCAGGGCTGTTAGCTCTCTGTGGTTTCTTTGTAAAAGCTTGGTGAGTTTGTCTCTAACTTCTTACCCCTGCCTGTAATCCCAGGTTACTCCAAGGCTGTGTGGGTCTGAGATTTGGACGCTTTCAAGATTCTGCACTGGTGTCTGTAATGACTCACTACTCCACTGCAGTCTGCAGACTAAACCAGCGCAGTCCCTGAACACCGAGCATAAATCTGTTTAGTCTGCTTCACGTTACTGCTTCTACTTTCACATTTCTGTTTCTTCAGTGCAGTGATTCACCAGTTTTGCATCTCCTCTTTGAGAATATCAGAATATTTCCTTGGTATAATACTTTTTGGCTCATTCAGTGCAAACCCGTATCCTCCGTGTGGGTTTTTGGTACTTTCTGTGTCTTCATTTCTATAGCTATCTCTTTCCTAGGGCCTGTGCGGCATCATTTGCATGGCCTACTTTCAGTATGGGGTTTGGTTAATACCCAAGAAGACTCTTGAGCAGTAAACACCTCCCTTGCTGCCACAACCAGTGGGCTTTCCTGGAAGAACTGGTCCACTTACAGCTCTTCTGTATAATGCCGTTTTATTCCATTCTGAGACATGCCATCATTCCATATCTTGAGCAATCACATACCTATGCCGCAGGGCAAATCGATGCCTGCACTTCTTTCTGTATTACTGATAGTGGAGCTAATATTGGTGTCTCACCTCTGCTACTACATAGATAGAAAAGGAAAGCCCAAATGCTGAATGCTGTGTAAAAGATAAGCTATCGCATCTGTTTATAATAGAAAACTGCATTTTACAGCAGTCAGACTTATTTCACAGAGGCAAGAAGAGAATCAAGTTTTATCAAACATTTTCCACAAGGAGAAGTGAAAAAGTCCAATGCACGTTCAGATTTTAAAGCTTCTTTATTTTTCAGTTTAGCGAAGTGGACTGGAATCGGATTTACAGTGCATACCCACAGGTTTCTGAGTCAGGGGCTCATTCCTGCACTTGCTGGTCCATTTAATGCATTTTGCGCTATCCCGTTTCAGGGCTCGCTTGCTAGTTCATTAACCCTAACGCAACACAAAATGCATTATCCCGTTTCTGGGCTAGTTGGTTAAAAGTCTGTGCTCCCGAAGTTCCGCATTTCAGGGATGATTTTAGGAGGTCTGCGTTAGATTGAGGATATATTCTTATAGCTTCAGTTCACTTTATTTCTGTCATGTGTTTCCTTTGAAATATTATTTACATTTGAAAAAGAAGATTTTTAACTGAAGTTTGACAATATCATTGATGATATCATATTTTTTCCCCTGGACATTTTGTAGTGATGTAGTTCTTGAGACCAGTCTCGAGACCAATTTTTTGCGGTCTCGGTCTTGTCACAGACTCAGCTCATTAGGTCTTGGTCTTGTCTTAGTCTCATTACCCTTTGGTCTCGGCAGTGTCTTGGTCTCGGTCTAGCCGGTCTTGACTACAGCACTAACATTTTGCACCGACAAAGACGAATTTATCGTGTGAGGATTGATCCGCTCACTGAATTTTATTCTCTGCATCAATTTACGGATAGCTATAGATTACTTCAAGACATAGTGCAGCAGAGGACAGAGTGTGTGTGGCTTTGAGAGATGAATGAATGAATGTATGAGAGTGCTACGGGGGCAGAGCCAATGAACCAGTGTGTTTGTGTGTGTGTGTGTACGCATAATAAGGTATGAGTGAGTGGATGAGGGAACAGAGCAGAGTTCAGTTTTCTATACAATCTGTCTGTCCTGTTGTTCAACATGGTTACAGTCAATGGTAACCATTTAGAGGTCTGTTAATACAGCCACCAGTGTAGAATAACTTGGGTCATCCTTAGACGTCCAGCCGGACACAAGATATATATGTGTAAAGAGCCTATAATTATTCTTCATTCTAACCATAATGCTGACAGATTAAGAGAAACAGTGGAAGCAGAGGTGTTCGCATTCGGTCACTCACATATAGTTGCAAATAGCGAGCTAACGATAGTTTAGTGAACGCAACAAGCCCAGAAATGGATTTTGTGTTCGTTAAGCCTCTGTGTTCGCTGACCCATTATTTGTGATGAAGGGTGCGTTCACTATTTAATGCAGAAATGAGCCCTGGTGTGATTGTTCCCACTTTCACATGTGTAATATTCCCCTTTGAAAGATGGTTTCATTCAAACCAGAAAGTCAGAGTTTTGAGTACCCTGTCATAACTTTGCATTTTATACCCGGTGCATCATCCAATATGGGTACTGGATGATGCACCGGTGTGATTTTTGGCCTTCAATAAGCCTGAGCAGACACTATTATTGGTATGTTCTATTTACAAAACATCACTGGGTAAACTCCCATCTTACTCGTGTAATTTTGTATCACCTATCTTTGGCTCTTCTATGTGGCTCCTGTACAAGGTTCCTGGGATTTTTATAGAACTTGGTAAAACAATATTTTCTTATGTTGCTCCCTGGTCTTGGAATAACCTTCAGAATATTCTACAACTATGTGATTTCATCTCTTTGGGTAAATCTAACACTCTTCACTTACAAAGCTGTGCAACTTCAGTGTAATTACTATTCATAAGTTGGATTTTGTCTCATGTACTTTTCCTCCTTTCTTCATACCTGAATTATTATCTGTACTCTTTTGTATGGCCTGGCGTGCACTCTAAGCCAGGTCTGTGTTGAAAGAGAGATTTTATTCTCAAAGGACTTCTTGGTTAAATACAATGAAATGCATAAAAATAAATACTTAAAAATCCCACTGGAACACCCACTTAAGATTTCCAGCTCAGACTCAAAAGAAATTCACCAACCCCTTTCTAAAGTTAATATGGGTGCTCTGCAGAGTTGTGAAAGCTGCAGGAATAACTCTTCTGTTGAATTTGCATATGCATTGTCCAACTTTTAGACGTATTGCAAATGTATTTATATCTGCAAAATGCTGCATAATGATAGAGACTGGTATTTCTTGAAGTATCGCTGTTGGTTTTCTGGTTTGTACTAAATCATGGTCTCAGGTCTAACATCATTCCCAGCTCCAACTTCTCAGAAAAATGGAACCCAAACTTACTTAATTATCGTCTCAAACATGCAGCAATGGACACAACATAAAAAAAAAACCAAAACACTTTTGTGAACATTGTCATGAACCCATGATAAGTGTTTTTTTGAATCACTATTTTTGTGAAAGATTTACTTGCAGTACCATCTCACTTCCATAGCCATATTCCTTTAATATTACCAACACAGACACATACTGTAAAAGACACAGTACTAAAAGACGAAAAAAGAAAGAAATAGAGAGAGAGAGAGAGATAGCATATATATGACAACATAGAGAAAAAGGATGGTAAAAAAAAAATCTGAAGTGCCATGTACTGTACCTCCAGGGCACCTCAGTGTTTCTTCTTAAATGTTTCCAAAAGAAAAAAAAAGTCTGTATTCCAAATAGAAGAGTCAAATGCAGAATTTCATATGATCAGTATGGTTCAAAAATTGACTTAAGATCCTCCAGGTTTTTTGGGTTTCTTTTTGTGAGGAAAATACATCTCAAGAAGCTTCCTCCCACTGCTTTTGCAAGGCTTTCTGGGACACAAAAAACCCAGGAGGAAGCTGTCTGTGCGCTATAAACATCTTCTCAGAGTTTGAGTTGGGGTTTCTTTGAGAGAAGAGGAAATAGACATAGAGGTTTGTCTTCCTAAGATGGGCGCAGCAAATAAAAGATGGAAAATGGATGGGAGTTAGAGAGTGGAGAGCAGGGTTCATCTATAATGGCTGACTGGTAAAGAATGAGAATTGGCTGTTTTTCATTTCACCTGTCGTTGTAAGAAGAAGCGCCTGTCACAATGAGGGCAATGTCACCAGGACAGGCGATGTTTCCATGACAACTAGAGAATTTTTTTTTCTCCCCCCCTTCTTCCTCATTCACTTTGCGCCATTGCATCGGATAAGGTCTTTAAACAGGGATGTAAAACCACATGAGAACATAAATGAGAGAAGCAGTTACTCTCCCCATGCTGTGAGAAGAACGTTGAGTCTTCATCTTTTTTTTCTGTCACTTTGCTTTTTAGATCTGTTTCTCTGTACTACTATTTAATTCTGCTCATATCAAGCTGCGCATTTTGATCACCGCTCTGCTTATTTTACATCAAACACAGGCAGAGAGATTAAATTTATAGTCAGTTGGCACCACTAATGTTTTACATATGTGTTTAACATCTTGGTAAGAAAATAATCAGGCTCTCAGATTGGCAGAATTTTTGCTAAGACTTGACTGGAGCTCTTTTGTTGTCCAACATAATGAAAACAACATGTCCTCAGATCATCAGGGAAGCCTTATAAAGATAAGAAACAACAGCCCGATGGGTTAAGTACATTCCCTGCATCCTCCATGAAATGCCAGCAATGAACTGTATCAGTGCTGTTATCCAGGATAAGTAGTGCTGCATACTGACTCACAGCAGTGGTTTAGTCCATCCAAAAGAATAAGAATGAACCTTTGTACACAGTTTACATTAGAGCAGCTGTATTTAAGAGTTCAGTCCTTTTCCACTTACCCTTCGCTGTATTTATCTGCAGAAGAATTAGGTTTATTGTTTTGAGGTATCAGTTAAAGGAATCTTAGAAAGAGAACAAATAAAAACAAAAGTATCTACTTGGCAAAGTGAGGAAGATGATGTTTTTTTTAAATTTTACTTTAAGAGGGGTCAGCATTTCTGTGAGGGTTTTTCTATTAGAGAAAGCTGGCAGTCAAGGCACTGATTCAGATAAGATCCCCCCTGCTCCTCTAAACCGACATACAAAGTTTTTTTTTATTTTTTATTTTTATTTTTTTTTGTGGCCTGTATTGTTGAGGTTGTGTTGGCTCGCTCACAATCAGACTTGATGCTGGAAGAATAAAGAGTTCTCCCAGAAATCAGAGGCCACTTTTCCATTGTCACACAGTGGGAAAATGATGAGGCCAATCTGTTTCATGTGGGGAGAGACAGTCCCCTGTAGGCTTACTGATTTTAAGGCAGCACATTTACGTTATGTTCCACCATCTCTCATTTCGGCAGCGGCAGGTGGGCTTTTTTTGGAGCACCAATTCAAACTTTCCATCGCTCACTGGCATTAAGTCACTTTCCAAGGTACTCAGAGACCTATTATTGGCTGTTTTTTTTTTTAGATGTATTTACTGTGAAGAATGATTATAATCAGAATCTGTGTCACCTTCAGTGATTTCAATTGTGCTTTGCTTAGGAATCATTGAGAGGATGTCACCTGTGTGTTTGTGTGTTGTGGATTATATGAGGTTACACTGATACTCAAGTGGCTGACACTAAATGCTAAATTATGGTGGCACTGCCCCTGTACATCCACCTCTGACTCAAACTCTTAGAGAATAGTGTTGGTTAACCTGCACAGTTCCTTTGACAAAGCCAGGTCTGCATAATCTGCTGCTTCACCAATAAAGCCTTAGAAATGAATGACTCATTGTTTTATATTTGATGCAATATTCCATACATAATATTCTGAATTGGGTGCTTCTATGAAACTAGGTTTATTTTGGTACCTGGCACTTTGCCAACTTTTTTAGACCCAATAATAAAAGAGAAATTTTGACATATGTCCCACCAGGATGTACCTAATATGACCTCAAATAAATGCAAAAAAAATTATACTCTTGCTCAATGCCATCCAAAAATTAATGAATTTTTAATAAAATATTGGGGCCAAAAATAGGAACAAAATTGGGACATGAAAAGCTGCCAGGTGTCAGTGCATTTGATCTGCAAAACATGGCTTGAAATGGTCTTATATACCAATATAAAGACAGACACTGTGTTAAATTTGATGATCCAAGTGTTTTTTTCTAATCCAGACATGCAGGTTTTTCATGAATTGGCAGTCTCATTCCAGGTTTTGAATGTAACCCATCATGTCCACTGGGACTACATGCGGAACCTGCCTATTTAAACACATATATCGCAAGTGATTTTTGTGAAACACTCTACCTTGCATAATTAATTTGATTCCCAAAATGTACCTGGGAGAGAATAAAAATATATATTTGAAAAAAGCAGTATCATGTATATTCAGTGTCCTTTTTACCACGATGCAGATTTTTGTATTAAAAAAATATAAAAATGTGTTTTATCTGAAAAAGTTGTTTCTCTTTTATCTCAGTAAATATTTATTTTCAAAATAGACCTAAAGTGCTTCCAAACTTGCTTCATAACATTAGTCTACATCTTATTTGAATTTTTAGCCCCCCGTGTCCTGTTTTTAGGGACCAGTTTCGTAGAAGCACCCAATTATGAATATGACTACTGTAATGTATGCAATTCAGTGTTTACTACTGATAAACCCTGACATGTTTTATTCATGTCAAATACAGAATATTTAGAGGGCAGAACCTCCCATATATATGAGGAAGATATGATGCTATTTTCTTTATTTAGCATCTGATAAAGTATGATTTAATAAGGATCATAAATAAGAGATAAGATAAAAAAAACTGGCCAAGTGATTAATTGGTCCATCATTACTGTTTACAACTCCACAGCAACAATGGTCCCTGATGTCTCGGACATATTTTACAAACAAAGCTGGTCATAAATGGAGAGGATTTTACTAATAGAAAGGAAAACAAACCGTGTTTGGCACGAGTAAATACTATTTAATACAATACTATGTTTTGCTGATTGTATAAACATTGTGCATATACTTTTAGTGCATCCTCTTTCCTTTCAGATCATAGGTGTAGAACACACTGGTTGCCTCACTTGTGCATGGCGGTTGCAATATTTGACAATTTTCATTTAATCCACAGATTAAATCAACCCCACATATGAATGCTAAGCCTCACTGCAGCATTGTGCCATCTTGTAAATGAAAGATACATCTGGTTTTCAATTGTGAGGTGAACAGCTTATGTCAAAAATAGACAGTGAAAAGCTACGCTGATAGTCAAATTGTTGTGACTCTGGCAATGTTTTGCATGTTTTACACATATGAGCGTAGTTATTATATAGAGTATATCTTAAAGTCACAGATATGTTTCCCATGGGAGATAATATTATATGGCCGCTTCAACTTTTCTTAGAAATTAAAATTGCCATTAAATGTAATCACATTGAAGGCTATTATCATGGGGAGACCATATAAATTAGGGGTTGCAAGTTGCCAGATCTGCAGCAGCAAGACGCTACCAATGTGGACAGCCAGGTGTTACAGACACTTAAAAATAACATCAAGGACTGCCAGGAAGTTTTCTGCAGCAAAGACATGTGAGACGCACATGTGCTAAGAGTGGTTCATGTTCCATGTATGGTTGGTCAAGCAGGATTATAATTCTTGACATTTTATTTTTCATGATGGCTGGTATAGAGATCCAATGTGCTGCGACTACAGAAAGCGCAAGCACTTGGCTGTCATGAGAAATGCATGAACTCTCTAGATAGCACTGCTATGACTCCAACACAACCAGCCATGCTCGATTCAATCAGTCTAAAGCTGGGTTGTCAGAACGAAGGGTCAGAGTTGAGACAAAACTCTTAATGACTCCCAGCAGAGACAACATTAGGCTGTGGTCTCTCAGCTGAGCATGATGCAAATACACTGGAAGTGTGCATTGATTTTCTCATCATGTCAGGAGTATTCAGCAGCGCCAAATACTTTTCCAGTCTCTCCCAATTAGCTTTCAGCCGGGGGAACACTGTCGATCCCCATCTGCCCATCTGCCTGTCAGTGGCTTCATTCCACTGAAGGAGAGAGAGTGAGCAAAAGGAAAAGGGAAGTAGGGAAGGAAATGAGGGTGAGAGCAAGCAAGCAATGGCTAATTCTGTGTTTGGCGGCTACAGGCAAGAAAGCTTGGCAGATCTGTCCAAAGCAAAAGCCAGTAGGGGTGGTTTGGAATCGGAAGGACTCCCTCAGAGAGATACTGTTGTTTGGTTGATAGAATGAGGCACAATGCCCACTCACTCTCTCCGCAGCCATTTATCAATGAAGAAGCAGGACTTGTTCTCCATATAGCCTCTGCCAAGAAGGCATGGAGATTTTTCTTTTCTCCCTCAGTTTTATATTTCTCCGTTTCTGACTATCTTCCTTTCCTCTCTTGGGATAGAGCTATCACCATGCTGCCCTGAAGGCTATGGAATCAGGTCCAGATAATGGCCTGTCTTAGAGAAGTTCAGCCTAGCGCTTCTGCTTCCCAAAAGGCCTTGATGTTTGAAGTTAGAATATGGATGTTCTGTATGATTGGTGCCTCATCATTCTCCTTTTGTGTCTTCTCCTTTTTACAGAAGATAGTTCCCCTCTGACCAGAATGAGTGACAGAATATATGCTCACAGTCACCTTGTATGCAACGGTTCTGTGTCTTGGCATGTGGCCAAAAATTGGCCACATGCCA
Source organism: Apogon hyalosoma (assembly GCA_037367295.1). Taxonomy (NCBI): domain Eukaryota; kingdom Metazoa; phylum Chordata; class Actinopteri; order Kurtiformes; family Apogonidae; genus Apogon; species Apogon hyalosoma. The sequence continues at coordinate 41,691,764 of JAPQRP010000005.1, read as the reverse complement.
CAATTGTCAATTTGGTGGCTGAAATGAGAAATCTGTGCCGAGCAAATGAGATAAAAAAAAATAGTCTTGTCTGTCAAATTTAATTTGACATCCAGTTTTCTGCTCACGGGGGTCGTTTGCCATGCCCACCTCTCACAGCTGAATAATGTGTAATTTTATTTGTATGGAAGAACTGTTATATTCCATTGGTTATGAGTGCTGTCATCCTTTTGGAATTGGTTCCTTGCTCATGACGAGGCTTTGTCCGTGCACATATAAATGAGAGTCCATGCTGTTACAGCAGCTTTGTCATCCTAAGTCTTTTCACTCATTGGTATTCCTCTTCACTCTTTGTCCTGATGGGTGGTGTAATTATTGAAACCACAGGCTGGAACCACGAAGACTGGATTTCACAGTATGTGGAAGTCCTGCTGGGAAGTGCCTACTAGTGGGGAGGATGAGAAGTACATTTTACCCTTTGCAAACCAATAGAAAGTATAATGAAAGAAAAAAAAATGCATGTTCACGCACTGATGTTATAACCTGATTGGAAATTGTCATCCATACACATGACACACACTAAAAAACACTCATATAAATGCGTGCTCACACAGCAGGGCATGTAGACACACATTGTGGAAATGTAGCTGTCCGCCCCTGCACAGACACAGATAAAGTTGCCACTGGCCTGAGCTGTAGGCCGATAAATTTCCACCCACACCCCTTTATGTGTTGTGCTTCTTATTTTCCTGCTGGGGTTTTATCTGGGGGCAGCGGTAGCTGAATCCACATATCCCGACCCTGGCACAGTCAGGACGTTGTCTACAGTGCATTAGTTGTCACATGAGGAATGAATGTTTTGATGAAACGGCCCACCATTCTCAGCCCTGATGGAACACCCCTGCAGCTTTGCCCAGTGATCTAATCCACAGCTGGGCCCAGGCATCAGCTGAGAGATACACTGGTACGACGGCAGAGAGACAGAGGGAGATTGAAGGAGCTGAATAGAAGAAGTAAGAGCAGGGGGATTGAACCAGAATGAAAAGGATACACTCCGAGAGGGAGAACAGCGTGAGAAGATCCTCCATTAGAGAGTCCATATTTGGCATGTGTGTGTGTATCTCACCCATCTTGCTGACAGATAAACAACGCCTTGCATGACTGCAGGCGTACTGGTGGGTCAGTACGGTGCGTTTGAGGGGATAGAATGAGAGAATAAACATCAATAACAACAGCCACAGTAAGCAACAGCAGTGGCGGCGGTGGAAGTGTTGTCGAGAAATCCACAGCGCAGGCCCCAGAGGAGCACAGGCTGCTTTCAGGAGCACGGGTATGACTCATTGGTGGGCAATAATGACCACAGATGGCCATTAGGAAGGTGTGAGGTGAACAGCGTAGGCCCTGGGCCCCTGGAGCCACAGAGGTGTTCGCTGCTTGGTTATGACAGGCTCGAATCTGATGTGTGTCTAACGAGCCCCCAGATAAATTTGTGCCTGTGTTCCAAACGTCTGCCCTCTTCACCTGCACTAGAAGTCTCCACAACATGGCTGCTGTAGGCAGATTGCTGGAATCATTTAATAACCTGAAACATCCGGAATTTATTATTAAACGGACCTTTTGGCTTTTCTCCAACTGCAAATCAGGTTTGTCATTATACTCTCTTGCGCTTTTTTTTGTTTGAACACATTGATTTCTAGGATTTGGCCTTTGTGAAGAGGCAAATAGGATTTTCTATTTTATTTTTCTTATATTTTATTTTGATGAATCAATCTTTTCTTTTTTTTGTATAACTAACTTCTTACAGCTTCTCTTTTAAACACATTTGTATAGTTGTTATAAGCTTTATTTTTGCTGCTTTCTTCTCTCATCCCTTTCATTGTCTGCTGAGCAAGTCTTAGTGTATGGTATTCACTTCACTCCTGGTCTCAGTGGAGTTATTCCCCCAGTGAATGCTGTGTAACGGTAAGAGAGGTGCAAAGCCCGTCTCCTGGGGAATTGGTGCTCCTATGCTTTGAGAAGTTTTATGGAGTTTGAGATTCCTGCTGCTCCCATTCATATCTGTATTTTCTCCCACATCCTTTTCTTCTCCTGCTCTTCTACTGCCACCATCTCTCTTTTTAAGCTTGTTTAGATTCCCTGCCACATCCCGTCGTGACTAAGCTGAACAAATCCCTGAATATTTTTCATGAAAATTGTCTAGTGGATGTAGGGCCATCATATTTGGATTTTATTCTTCCTGTAAAGGGTTATTCAGGAAGGTGAAAGGAGAACATTTGTGTTTTACCCAAAGGAATTTTGGCAGTGTGTTTTCTTTTAAAAAATCTAATTTATAGAGGTTTAAAATCCCTTATGCACATAATAGAAGCCATTTTAGTCTCTTTAATGCTGAGGCAAAATAAGGAACCAAAAATAACTTAATTATTAGTCTCCTTGTTGCTTGACACTGCATGCATGCACTTAAGTCATGTGATCACAGTGACAACATGATTCATCCAAAGTGGGCTGCCACCTTGGAAACAACACATCAGGCTCCTGTTCGCCACATACTGCTTGTAGCAATATATTATTAATAGGACACATTGTACTGAGCCATGGACAGAAAGGACCTCACTGGAAAGTGGAAAATTCCTATTCTGTGTTTAGTTTTACTGCATTATATCTTGTACATTCATGTAACTCCAAATATGTTTTACTCTAAGCATAATGCAACCCATGTTACATTTTATTTCATGATAACAGTCATGCTAATAATGAAAAGACAGATTGTTTACAGGAGCAGTAAATCAAATTATATTATATTATATTATATTATATTCTTTAATGATTATTAGTGATGATTAATGTTTAAACTAAAGAACATTATTAATATTTTTATAGCTCATCAAAAGTTACAGATAATGTTTAGGTGTTTAAACAGTTGAATGCAATATAGGTACAATTACATATACTTTAAATACAATAAACAATTGTTAAAGCCAAAACAAAACACAAGAGGCTGTGTGAAGTAAATTCAATTATGTTATATCAAACATAGTATACATTTTAGAAATTAGACATCCTGAAAACGTAACAAAAAAATGAAATTAAGTTTTTAATCTCTTTCTTTCTTTCTTTCTTTATTATCCTTTGTTTATGTACTGAATGTTTTATTTTTAAACAGAGATTATTTAGTCCTGGATTAAACAATTTAACAAACTTGAAAGCTGCGTAGGACATTCATCATCAATTTTTCATCAAATCTGTAAAACCCTTAATGATAGCCAAAGTATCACAAATCCATTAGTCTTTCCGTGATTACACACCTGAATCACTCCCCTGTGAGCAACTTCGAAGTGTACGCCACTACAAAAAATCCATTTGCTTACATACCAAACTGAAATTCTAAACAAAACCGTCATTCTGTTTTGTTTTGGTTTTTTTTATTCTACGCAGCCGCATTATGGCTGCAGCGGAAACAAACATGTAAAAGGCTTCATTGCCTCTTGCTACTGCAGCTGCATGGAATTTAAAAAAAAAAAAAAAACTGTTTAGGTTTCGGTTTGGTATGTAAACAAATGGATCATTTATGGTGGAGTACACCTCGAAGTTGTTCGTCGTGAGGGGAATGATTCAGGTGTGTAATCACGGAAAGACAAACGGATTTGTGATATTTAGGCTATCACTTGGGTTTTACAGATGTGATGAAAAATTGGTGACGAACGCCATACGCAGCTTGAAGCAGCTAGTGCTTATGTGAATGAAATTCAGAAGTGTGTTTACATTAAAACCTGTATGTACTACATAAGCTCTATAGCACTTACCAACTCAGAAAGAAGATAAAACAAAACAAATCCTGCAAATTTTATTAGAGACTCTTAAGCAGGTATTTTCCAGTGACATTTAAATCGAGATGAAACCTGCAGTATTTACAGAATAGACGCTAAAATCAGACAAAAACTCATCTTTCACAGCAAACACATGGATAGAGAGGATAAAGGTAATGTATGATTAAATAAAGCGATCACTGTGTTCTATTCCTGACCTTTATATCATGTTATTGTTAGTTTGTGGACTCAGTAGCGTTCCTTAAATCTACATAAACCTCTCTCACTGACTGGATGTCAACACGACTCTGTTGTTTCAAATAACACAAGTTTGCAGAGTCGTGGCAAACTCAATAGCACAGCATTGTATTAAAGGTGGTAGTGGTAGCACTACTGTAAAAAATATGTATAAAAATAAAAGAATAAATAAATGAAACTGCTTATGTAATATGCAGTTCCATCTATATGATGAAGGAGAACATTTTACTTAGTGGAAGCAATTAAAGTCATTAAAAAAAGGAATTAATTAATAAAACATATAATAACACTACGTTAAGAGCAGGCTTATCAACACTATGAAATAAACCCCTTCCCATTCAATTCTGTATGAATTAGGGTTTTTCTTTTTCTAATATATCTAGATGTTGTTTCCTTCATCAGTAACAGGAGTGCGTAGTTGTGCACTCATTTATTTACTCCTAACTGCTAACAAAAATTAGAACCAATGAGCAGTAATGCACTTTTGAGCAAGTCAACTCTAAAACTGTAGGTAGTACAAAAAAAAGTACAGAGAAGCTGAGAAGCTGGAGGCAAAAACAAGCACGTGTATTACACCTCCTTTTTCCTCAGTGTCATTAACAAACAAAAATAGTCTAATGCCAATATAAACACATAGCGTTGTGTTCTCAGACATTAGTCGAAAAAGCAGACAAAAAACTTTTTCCATTTCTGTGTACCATTACTAAACCTAGTTTGCCCTTTTGCTCAGGATCAAAGACACTTCAACTGCAGCATCCTAAAGCTCGAAACAAAACTTCTTCAAAGAAAACTGTTGTAGAGCAAAATTGTTTCCAGACTTTGAATTTTTTCTAACCTGTCCTTTCTTGTTAGTCTAAACAACAGAGTCTTATCCCTGAGAGACTGCTACTGGTTCTGGATGTCCTTTGTGGTCCTTTATGGTGCATCAGGCCTGTGATGGAGCAGCTTTGCTCAACTCAGCAGGTATCTGTCTCCTTATTCTCCTCTCAGAACAAACTGGACGCCAGGCAAGCGGAGGCAGGGAAGCCTGTGGCAAGGCTGTAGAAAATGAATCACATAAAAACAACACAAGCTGACTGTAAATGAGCATGGGAGCAGACAGCAGGGTGTGTGGCGCAGAGTGGCGGCTGGGTAAGACGAAGAGCCAAAAGGCCTCAGACCAGACGCTCTGATTCAAAATCTCCAATAATTCACACTGCCTCGAGCCACAGCAGGGGTATTATAGGATTGTTTGAGATTTTTCCCCCCATTGACTCTGTCTGTGACTGACAGCTATCTACATTGATTGACATTGAGGGAACTAGCAGCCTGCTGTGAGGGGGAGCACCAGGCTAATTGACTGTCTTCCAGCTGGTTGATGGCTGGCTTCATAAGAAACGGCAGGGCTGCAGCCCGCCACCATTTTTCTCCACCGATAACATGGAAGTCATGAATCCTGCTGGAATGTCTTGGCAGAGATGCATGAGCCCTGCCAGTTGATTCTCTTCATGTCTTCTCCATAAACATGCGCGTGTGGATGCTATGACTCTGCGTAGCACCTGCCATTATGAATACTGTCTCCACACCACAAAGGCAGAAATTAGAATTAGATGGAGCCGAGGGGTCTACTAAATAAAGCATTTTGGCGGTTGAATTATTGAACAAATAGAGGTGTATACCTGGAGCAAAACAGAAGAGACTTAAAGTCTTTTTGAACACAGCAGCAGAATCAGTCATGTATTAAATTATATGTCCTAATTATTTTTTACAGCCGATTTCGTCTGACATTTTATGTACAGGATTATCAGTAGTAAACAATAGACTGTGCATACACTGGAAGTGAACCTTGGACCTTACTGATTCTAATAAGACAGGAGAGTGTGAACAGTTTCTCCAAAGTTGGCCAGAGTTGGCTACTGTATTCCAAGCCAAACCAGCCTTGGACAAAATGCAAATAGTCTTGTATGATTTATTGCACATGATATAAAGTGAACACAATCCTATTTAAGGCAGCACAGTGTATTATTTCAAAATCATCCGTGTTAACAACACAATACTACTCACATAACAGTATCTTCAGTGTCAAGTCAGACATACACTATAACATCTCTGACGCTTGTTAAGAAAACACATTTTCCAGCTATTCTACAAGAGAAGTCCCTCTGATAGAACAGGATTTACTCTGTAATGAGGGTACTTGCATGCACAGTTTATTGCTCGTGAATGACACACAGTCCATGCATAAACAGCAAACAAATCACTGTTATTCACCACCAATTTATTAAACATTCAAAGCAGGAACTACCCTTGATAGTTGATAGCTGGAATAAGAAAATGAATGTGGAACTGAAGAAAAATATTATATTTTAATATCAAAATGAAAAATAATGTCTGGAAATGACCCATTTTGTTACTCAAGTTAGTACCTCATTGCTATAATTAAAGATACTTTAGTTTGCTTTGATTAAAACCAGAGTATAGATAGGCTCCTTTAATCTCCTTTATCCCTTTGAGACACCTTCCATCTTAAGTCCCCCTTACTTTAAGGTATGCAACTTGAATTATTAATGTCATAACATGTTAGGTAGTTGACTTTATCCTGGACTGATTGAAGGGTGTTACATGAATACAAAGGTGATTTGGTGGGTCAAACTTGAATTAAACTACCCGATTTCCACTTCTAAAATCACTTCAGAGCAGTTATCACTGTGCTCACCTGCATTTATATTTGTTGGACTGAAACCAGAATTGATTTACAAGGAAGGATGTTTGAGAGTTACATTTTGTTTTATCAATTCGGCAAAGACCCAAACAGCCGCCAGTGACCAAAAGCATCACCTGATCTAAAATGTTGAATAAAAATCCTAACAATGCATTATTTTATTCAGGTAAAATACATTTTCTCAGCTTTTCAGTGTCATGAGATATGATCCATTTGTACGTTCAGTGGTTCTGTAGTGAACGTGGAAACACCGTCACCTTCTGTAACATTGATTCACCCATAAAACCCATGTAGTTTGACAAAGGGGTTGTGGGTGTTTTCATGTTTAGATAATTATTGCTGTGGTTGAAAAAGTCACTTTTTCTTCAGTTTTCCTTTTACCCTTGGCCACACTGGCCGAAGGGTAATGTCATCAGTTCATCATCCATCTGTCCATCTGTCTGTCCATATGTGCAAAACTTTGTCATGCACTGATAAGTCAGGCCAGTGGGTGGCAGTAGTGTGAGTGATAAGTCAGGTTCGAGGATTTTCAAGTATGCGCACATTATGTTTTCTGATACAATAACCTTTCAATTTACTTGGAGCTTTTTATGAACATCTCCATGATCAGTAAATTAAATAGAGGAAAATATTTGCTATTCACTGAAAAATGCAGAAAATAAAATGATAAAAAGTGAATAATTTAGGAAAGGTTAAATCTAGAGAAAAGATAAGTTTGAAGTTGCCACTGAAATAGTTTTAGTCTTTAAGGGTTAATTGAACCACCTCACTCATTCAAGAGTAATTTGTCCTTAGCAAATATAGCAAAATTTTTGCCTTCATAAGCTTTAATCTTATTCCCTGAAAGCTTTTTTTGTTTGGACTCTGTTCAAGGTGGTATCACACAAACCAAAAAGCATATTTTCTAATGCCTCCATGCATTCACATGATCAGGCTGATCCATCAACACCAGCCATAAAATTGTAGGAAAGGACAGTTTTTTTTTTCTTTTTTGCTTCTGTTTTGTTTGTATTCTTTATGCAAAACTCTAAAACTAACTTTTTGAGCCTGGGGATAATGGCAACAATACCATTTCAATACATTTTTAATGTCCTCTTGAGTAATGCTGAAAAACAATATCTGATCCAGAGCTCATATCCATTTTAATTTACAGTAGATACACAATGTGTTCACTGAGGTCATTCTATTGATTTAATGTAAGCTGCCTCAATGAGAAAATGGCATCCATTGAACCCATAGACAGAGGGTGGCTTTTGATGATTTGAAATTGATTTTGCAAGAAGACGGAGTCTTTTTAATCTTTCTGTATACCATTGCTTTGGAATCTTTAAGACAAATTAATACATTTGATTTAACTATGCTGTGGAAAATGAATAGCTAAGGTGAAGGCGTGGTGAACCATAAAAAAAGTCCTAGTCAACTCTTATGCAAGCCACTTGTCATTGTAACTACCAGGATGAGAGGCAGACGGACCTTGGCTAATGCACAGAGAATGCTTCTTTGCAAAAGGAGAAAGTGGCCAGCATGGAATTTGAATGGGCCATCCAATTTTCTGCTCCAGTAGATGTATGCGGGTCCTAACTTTAGGTATTCGCACACTGCAACAACCATCATCTGGCAAAAACACAGGGAGACATCAGACTGGAGTCAGGCAAAAAACATGGCTTGACAGACAGACAGACAGACAGACAGACAGACAGAGAGACAGACAGATAGACAGACAGACAGACAGACAGAGAGACAGAGAGACAGACAGACAGACAGACAGACAGACAGACAGAGAGACAGAGAGACAGACAGACAGACAGACAGACAGACAGACAGAGAGACAGACAGACAGACAGACAGACAGAGAGACAGATAGATAGATAGATAGATAGATAGATAGATAGATA
>JAPQRP010000005.1:41604579-41649162 GCA_037367295.1 Apogon hyalosoma | reverse complement strand
AGATATAGCTATATAGCAAGATACAGATATATAAACACTAGAATATCAATCAGTGTCCCAATCCCATAATTAGGATTAGTTACAGCCATGTTATGTAGGTTATGTTTTATGCCTGCCTCTGTGTATGCAGCTGTGTGTTTCTTGCTTTTTGTTTGCTTGTTTTTGTTTAGTTTTTTTGCCTATGCATTTTACTTCTGATTTCATTGTAAAGCACTTTGTGAAATCTTTCTGCAAAAAGTGCTATGTAACGAAACTTCATTATTATTATTGTTGTTGTTGTTGTTATTATTATTGTGATTTAGCCACATTTACTTCCCTTTCAAATGAATTCCATATGTGCATTTTGGCCATAGATGTCTTCTTTCTGTTGTAAACCTAACCTTAACCCTAATATGGGTCACCATTAGGTTTCACTTCAGCAATATCACCACTTATATGTTTTCACTAGTGCGTTGACCCATGGGGAACCATGGGTTCTAGATGTGGTAGTCTTGATGCTGGGCAGAGCTGACTTTTGGGAAAAGATTTCATTTCGTTTCAATTCAGTTTTATTTGTAGAGGCCTATATATCACAACAAGGTTGTCTCACAGGGCTTTACAGAATTAGTTGGATATGAAAACAAACATCAGTGAAATAGACAGCAGATGAAGGAAATGAGTGAATGTCCCAGGCATCCCCCATCTTTAGACCCTCCTTGTCGGCAAGGAAAAACTCCAAAACCCCAGTGGGAAAAGAGAAACCTTTGGGAGAACCACAGTGAAGGAGAGATCCACTCCCATGGACGGACAGGCTGGAGATGCACCAGGACTGATGGACGTCCATTTGTGGATGTAGTTCCAGTCTGTAAACATGCAGTAGGGTGGGGGCACATGAGGAGGTCCATCTAATCAGATCAGACAAAAGATGCTAGTCTATATTTTATAAGTACTGACATAAAAATTGTTTGGTAAGTCATTCTTTAAAATGTAAACAATAATTAATATATATACTGATATCTAGGCACTGACGTTAGTGCATGTGTTGTTCCTGTTTTTAACTTCATTTCCTATCATGCGAGGCTGACAGGACATGCAAGGCTGCTTCCTGTCCCTCCCCTTGGCAACTGCTTAGCAACGTGAATTAAATCAGTCCTTCCTGACTTTAAAAAAAGGGAATTTTAAAGTAAAAAGATATTTAATGTGGAGATGGGACTATTCCTCAACTGTAGGTACCAAATTGGCCAGTTAAAAGCGTCCTGATTTCTCAGAACCGCACAGATACTCACATACACACACAGACGCTCTGAGACCTTCCAGTATTATGATATACATTATAGTGTGTTAACCAAAAGTATTTTACCTTGGTGGAAACGGAAACTAAAGTTGTGTCTTGTGGGGTATTGTTTTTGTTTAGTTTTTTCTTTCATTCACATCAATGCATGCTTTTATTAGGGTTAAGAAAAGATCGTGGTTTAGATTAAAAATTAGTATAGATATTCCGAGTCCCTTTTCCCCATTGTTTCAACTTTTTCTGTTAAACCGAGCACAGAAGTTTTTGTTTTTTTTTTCTTTTTCTTTAAACATAGTCATGTACTGCCAGTGCATAAAATCTAACCATTAAATATTTAACAATGCTGTTTGGTTCAAGTTAGAAAAACATTGTGGCTTGGTTTAAATATTAATATTTTTTTCAAGAAGTTGAATCCAGGACATCTTTGTAGAGTGAATAAACCAAGCCGCAGTATCTTTCCCTAAAGTTAACCAGGTGTTTTTTTGTGTCTGTAATAACCATGAAAATGTACTAATGATGTTTAGTAGAACAAAATATATTGCCTGTGAACACTTTATATTTAATTTCAGAATCAACATTTTTTTCCCACTTTTACAAGATGTACTTACTATGTTGCAATAAAATATAGCACAGGCTGCTTTACATTTCCAACAACATGACATGTTTTTGCAGCTACAGTTTAGCTGCATATGAATGCAATCTCCAATAATATTCATCTCCATGCAAGGTATTTTATATTTCAGCATTCAGTATTACACACCCACATTCCACTCATCTCTGCTACTAGCAATATGAATCATGCATTTATGAAGTTCTAAACTACTGACAGAGTCACAAGGTTAGCATAACTAAGAGCTAATCGTCGAATATCATTATTTGTGCAGATGAGGTGATAACTACTGTGAATATCTACAGATTTCTACATCAGAAAGAAATGAACTTGTCTTTGTTTGACTCTAATATCTTGTAATTAATCATTCTGTAGGTGAATCGTAACTCTTTGCTATTCTTTATTCTTGATTTAGCACATCTTATCCAACCATTTAAAAAGATTCTAAAGCTCAAACTTTGTGATTAGCGATAGGAAAAGCTCATGACCATGGTCAGTTTTTGACATCTTTACAGACATTCTCCGTGCTAAACTAGACAGTGGTTTGTTTCCTTAAACATAACCACTTAGTCTGTACATAAAAACAAACATCTTCAATACCTATATATGAATGTCATTTCTCAAAGGTACAGTTTGAAAAGCATGAAACCTTGATATGTCTGCATAAATGAAAATATAAAATGCCTTTTGATTCAGAAACACTAAAACTGTATGCATGCAGAAATGTATGATTGCGACATTTTACTTTGGAGATTGGGTTGAACTTGTCCATAAAAAAAAAAAAAAAAAAAAAAAAAGAAGCCAGATGAAAATGGGGCTTATATGATCCAAAATTCCATACCCTCTTCTTTTGCACTATTCACTACCAAGAGGCCTATGCATCTCGTAAGTGCCCACGACAGCAGTTTTGTTTTCTTTATTGTTCGCTCAGGAGACAAGGCTGATGAAAAAGGTAGCCTGCATGATCTAATGGCAGCACACTCACCCTGGCAGCCATGTGCGCTATCGGAGTGTGCTGGCAGCGCCTGCAGTAATGACTTAATATCAGTCCTCCCACGGCGAAGCAGATGAGAGCACAGGTGTGCAGATTGTCCCTTGTCACATGGCACTGCAGGGCCCACACACGCCACTCTCCATTACTTAACCTACCATCAGGTCATTAATACACACGTTGACATTAACATACAGAAAAATGCAACCTCTCCTTGTCTTTCTGGCATGTGAGACATATGTAGGAACATCACCTTTCCCCACTTCCACTCTTTCTCTCTCTTTCTGTCTCACAGATAGATCAACACTCTTAGATGTCACTGCATGACCACATTGTAAGAGGGAAGAGGAATGGTGATTAGTAATGTGAATGTGCTTTGGCTTGAATCTTATCCGATGCTGGCCCAGATGCCCCCAAATAGGCAGACAAACCCAGCTGCCTTCACGGCTGCCAAAGTCATGCATGCGTGGCTTGGTCAACAGGTCAGGGTGCTTCAGTGGCTGTATTTTTTTTCCTACTCAGTAACCGTAGCAAGCCTGTAGCAATTCAGTTTAATTTATTTTTTACTTCAGTTCTGAAAAAAAACAAAACAATAGGCCTATATAAAGAGAAACAACTGACCAACATGTAGTTCATAAATAAAAGTAATAATATTGCATGTCAAAGGGTATGTGTCATAAGAGCACACTTACCTTGGGGAAAATATACATGTGGTACATATTTAGCCTTTTTTTTTCCTTCATTGCAATGCAGGTCCTCAAAGTAGCCGTAGTTTAAGCTGACAGTTCAGTTCGAAGCAGATATGTCAAGGCAGTTTGACTCTCTGCTGGACACCAAAACAAGCTCTGCCTGAAAACGAAAACTGACAAACTACAACGCGCTTCTGGCTTCACAACTAAAGAAATACCTTTCTATAGATAAGGCAGAGTGGAAATGAAAACACGGTGATGTTTGGATAGGACCAAAGAGACCATCCTCCTGGCCTGTCTTTCAGAATCAATATTGCATTGAGCAGCAATTGCCAGTGCTATTGAAATATCGCTTGAGTAAAGCTACATCAAAACCACAGAAGGTCAGCTACTAAGCATTTTCATGAATTCAGTCTTTTATTTTCTTTTAACATTTTGCACATGTAGAAAAAAAAAACCTAAAAACTATTGACTTAATTAAATGTTTTGCAATAATTTGCAGTCAAAACACTTTTGTAAGTTGCAGAATGAGTTCCTCACTAGAAAGGGCTCACAAGAGGAGCTTAATATGAAGCCTAAAGTGCCTTGGCAGTGAACATACACTTCTGAAAAACTATTTTATTAATATAATACATTTGTCGAAAACAAATTATAAAATTCAGAACAGAAATGAAATGTGTTAATACTAGAGGCAGATATTATCTCCCAGAGATCTGTTATAACAGTTGCATGAAAACCAGTTAAAGCAAGAAATAGAAAGAAAAATAATAGAAGATGATAATGTGATTCATAACTTAACAATGACTCAATTCATTTGTTGAAAAGTATTTGCATATTGCAGTGCATCTGACTATAAAAACCTGACAAAGCCTGAAATAGTTCATATGATCTCATCTGTTCAAGTAATGATATAAAAACAATGGTTCTTAATTTGGCTGACCTAATGCCACCTTCAGTAACTTGCTTCATGAATACATGACTCATATCACTAGTAACAAAGATGAGTGGATTGTGGGTGTGTAATAGAGAAAAGGTTGAAATATAAAGTAATATCCATGAACTTTTGTATCATTATGACTTGCACATCCAGTATTCAGTATAAGTGAAGCATTGAATCCTTTGGGTTGAGTTTATTATATGGCCATTTGCACATTCATACCTCTCAATAAAATTCAGGCCATGGACTCACTTTTTTTTTTTTTACTTTAAAGATCTACAGAGGTCTACTTGTGTTATCTTCAGTAACATTCACAAGTGGCATTAAATGTACAGAATCACTTATAATGATAGTTTCTGTCACCTGAAGATAATTACCCATAATTCAATTGCCACGAAACACACATTGATTTAGTTTATATACACATTTAACCCTACCTTGAGATTACACAACAGTCCTCCCTCTCAAATGGCTGGACATATTTACCAGTCTAGTATGGTCCATGCTCATCCAGTCCCTCAAGCAAAGATGCTGGAACTGAGTGAGTTTATATTCCAGCTTTGGAGACAATAACAGAGGGGAAAAAAATCATGGGAAGATATGAAAGGAAGAAAGTAATAAAATTGGAATACAGACCAGGTTTGGGACATTTTATTGAGTAAAGCTGTATGCAGTTGTTTTTCTTTTTTTTTTTTTTGTCTTTTTTTATGTAGATGACATATGTATGGGCTTATGTGATCCTAGCAGACACACTGAACTCATATAAGTTGGGATAAAGTGATCAAATGCAGAAAATGTGTTGCTTTAGCACACAACAGTCAGAAAACCCTATGCAGATATAGTAGGTTTGAGTCATTGTTGACTTTTGGGTCAGAGCTGTTTGTGGTTCTTTTTTGCCTGATCAGGTCTGAAAGTGATGGCAATGGGAGAGGGTCTGGACTGAAAATATGGCTCTCCTGAATACCATTTTTGGGGCTAAGAAGCTTGAGTGAGAATAACCTGTGAATATTTGAAGTTTTGATGGGGGTAGGTTGAGGGCAGGAGAGTGGTGCTGGGTTTTGAAAATGGATGGAAAATGAAAGTCAGGAGTCAAGATTTATCTAGCCCGCCTAGAGTTTTAACATGGGTTTTCTACAGATCTATCTGCTTTAGGCTGTGTGACAGTAAAACCAGGGAGTTCCTAATTTTTTCTACAGCAGCGCTGCTTTTACAAAATATGCACTCTGAGAAGTGTGATGAGGCAGCTGGAGAAAGAAGTCCAAATCTTATCTGAACCACTCTAGCGAACTGAGATCAGGGTTTAATGTATCTTTTAAAGGTCCTCCAATACCTTCCTTGCCATAGCAGTCACTTTTCATTTGGATGCTTCCACATGCAAATCCACATCCAGTTGATTGATGTTTTTGGTGATTTATTTAACCTTTATTTAACAAGGTAAGTTAGTTGAGAACTGATTCTCAGTTTTAATAATGACTCGGACATGTAGAGATAAACAACTAATCATTCTCGTGTTCACACCTATGGGCAATTTAGATTAACCAATTAACCTACTAGTCTTTAGATGGTGGGAGGACATGGGAGGAACATGTGAATTCCACACAGAAAGGTTCCTGGTGTTGGAATCGAACTCAGGACCTTCTTGCTGGCGACAGTGCTATCCACTGCATCACTGTGATAGATTAGTTAGAATTTCTAAGCTTATGATGTGGTGATGTGACACTGTCCCAGGAGCATTAGAGGGAAGCTGTGATCCATAAAGCTACCATTAGGTTAAATTTATCTGAGAAGAATTAATAACAATTATCTAGGCAGTCTTGCTTACAAGTGCCTCACACAGAAGTTTGATCAGATCATCAGTTTTCAATGCCATTAGGTATAACTAGAAAAAGGAGTTGCTTAGGGTATGAAAAAAAAAAATCGGGGGAAGTTCTCATATGGATTTAAGCAAAAACGTATAGTCCTTCCATTGGATAAATGAATGCAGTGATTTATATGGTTTCAGCTGGTAGCAAGATATTCAACCCTAATGATGCAGTAGCTGAGCGGCTTTTCATTTAGTGCTACAGGGCATAAAAAATGGACATTGTTTCAATGGTAAAAAATTAATGTGGTCTGATGAGTTCACATTGACCCTGTTCTAGAGTGCATCAGGGTGAGAGGAGAGCCAGGTGAAGTGATGACCCATCATGCCCAGTGCCAACAGCACAACCCTGTGGGGCCAGTGTTATGACATAGTGTCGGTTCAGTTGATCAAGTCTAGGTTCACTACAAAAAAATGTGCTCAGCCATTGACAATCTTTGGGATATGATGGAGGGGATTGTAATCAGCAGTCCAACTCTGCCATTATTGATACAAGATCTTAGTGGAAAAAGTAATGGAACTATGGACGGAAATAAATGCTGTGATGTTGCATACATTTATTGACACAATGCTAAAAAGTGCAAATGTGTGCTATAGTCAAACCTGAAGGCTAAATAAGACTAATACTAATTATTAGAGTATGGGGCTTTTTTTGACCAGGTTGTGTTGTGTAGGATAATTATTTTTTTTGCCCATTAAAGAAAAATTAGGTGGACTACATAGTCAGTTTCTGATGTTTGAGGCATTACATTGACTTCTATCAAACCACCCAGCATAAGAAAACATGAGGCTAAGGCAGTACCTGCTGAGTTGAAAATAAAAGCCAAGGGGCCAGGACCAAGGATCAGTATGTGACAACATGGAAGTGTCATGAAACAGACTTTAATAAACACTTTAATGTAATACAGTGAATAATGCTAACTATTCCTAACTTCATGTGTTACTTAGGATTTTTTTTCCACAAATGTAATGGAAGTATAATTTAAAATAAACTTGATTTGGATGTCGGTTATCATAGCAGTGGTAGAAATCTTAAAGCCACCCAGGTCAGCTATATCAGAAAAACTCAATTGTCGTTTTAGAAATAGTATCATGAGATGTTTTGCAGGTACATCTAGTACCTGATCCACAATGTTTAACAGGCTCTATGTATGCCTCTGCCTCTAGTTTCTGTTGCTAGGTAGCATCACATTAGCCACTTTTTGCTACTTTTTTGTTACACACACAAACCTTATCTTTTTTGAGGGAAAATGATTGAGACAGTCTGTTTTCTTAGGGTGTAATAAGATTGACTCACATGGCACACCCGCTTCATCACGCTAATTGCCCTTTCTCGCAACTGTGCCACAGAGGGATTTGTCAGACCCCACGGGACATCAAAGACAAGCATCGTCTGCTCATCCCTATATCCCCTGCCTCTTTAACATCCCTTCATAAAAAAAAAAAAAAAGATAAAAATAAAAAAAAAAAACACTGGTCTGGCTTAATTGACTTGGCCCCATCCAGAGTGGCTCTTCCATATTACTGAAACCTAAGCTGCTTGTGAGTGTCATGAGGCAAGCCAACAAGGCCCGGGGAGAAAATATTCTCCGACAGCTCCTTTCCCTTGAGCCCTTATTGTTCTTCCAACAGTACCATTGGCTGAGAATAGAACATTTGGATGATTAAAGGGATTTGGTGGTGCGCTGTGTCATGTTCCTGTAATCTCCCAGATGATGGATTAGGGGTCTGCCCTGTCATACTCCCCTAATCTGGCCCTGGTGACGTATGTGTGCTAGTCCCCATTGCCTTAACACCCACGTCGCCTTCCCAGGGACTGCTGGAGGAGCAGCAGTTCCAATTTGACCCAGTCAGCCAGATTCCAGAACACAATAGGAATAGTATGAGCTGCTTATGCAGTCAGCGAATGCTTGGCAGTTATCTCTCTGCATTCCTAAACTGTAACCATAATAGAATGGTTCTCCATTTTTCTTCTTCTATTTGATCTCTTTATCATTTTTCTTCAACATCTGAATAAAAGGCGGTGGTGTAGACATAAAAGGGAATATTACTGTTGAGAATACTTTTAAGCCCAAGAGAGTGTGACAATTACCACCTGTCATAATGCACATTCGTACCTGACACCAATGATTTCGCTCAGTTGTCTCATGGGACGTTGAATATGATAAAGCGGAATGATACTGAAATTAATAAGGTGAAATAGACAGATGTGAGCCCTGGCCTTTGCCTCTTAAGTGGCTGTCATCACTTTTTGACAGGTTTCATAAGGAGTAAGAAAGAGAATGGAGGATATTGAGAGAAATAGAAATGGGACAAAGGAGATGAGGCAAGAGAATAGCTTTCCACCACTGCAGCCCCTAACAATAGCCTTGTCATCTCTCTCCAAAGAGCAGATGCCCAGGTTCCTGGTGGCATCTCCAGAGAAAATGTCAGGGGAGAAATAAATCTCCCAGCCAATTTGTGTGAGGAAGGTGAACTTTTTACCAGCTTTCCATGGTAAAGGCAAGAAGGGAAAATCACTGACAGCTCTGAGTGGAGATTTTCTTTCTTCTTTCCTGGTTGACACGGCATTTTTATTCATCGGACCTCCAGAACGCACTCTTGTGCAACGTGGGGGTGAAAGAGAGTCAAAAACAGTCCATGTGAAACTCCCCCGATAGCAGAATAGTAAGTGAGAAATATTTCTTTTTGGAAGTGAATTCAAAGCCCCGTTGATCAGTCGGCTCCTTTTTGAAAGCAATATCCCATTAGAGGCCAGCTGTAAATACTTGTTTCAGCGTGGAAAAAGCACTATTGCATTACCCTAGTTGCTGAGCCAACATGTGACCCTGCACACTTTTTTTTTTCTTTTTCCCATTACAGTACATGTAATGCGGCATTTACCTTGTGCAAGCAAAGTGGCAAGGAAATCCTACTGTATGCTACATAAAAGGAGCTGTAATGGTGTATTTTTGTTGCCATGACATCTTGGTTAACCAGTACCCTTTTTGACCATGAAAAACAGAAAATATACTAACACTGTGCCTTGGTCATGTCTGCATGTAAAATATACTAACACACAGGATAAACAGGATATGACCACAGATACATAATGATTTTGCTTTGTACTGTGACCTGCAATGTCAAGGGGGCTATTTATCTTATATATAGAATTTTGTGAAACTTACATTGAAATAAATGCCCTGACAAAAAATCCCACATTGAATTACAATGAGGTGCATCCAATGGCAAGATGTAACGGTCAGCATATTAAAAACATAGTATTCAGAAACACATACAGCTCTATACTGCATTATTATATATCAGTGGAATATGGAAAGTGGCTGCAACATGATAGTTGTCGATTGTCTCCTAATAATACATTTGGGTCAGTACTGGGAAGGTTTTGATGTCTTCGTTGCATTGCAATAGCAGCATCCTATATAGCTACAATATTAAACCCTTAAGATGGAAGAAACAGCCAGAGGAATGTGGTCCCATGTAGAGATCGTTTTTATTTCTTTTATTCTTGAGTTTCTCATTGAAGATTTCATAGCTGCATTGTATTCCAGTGTAGTCAGCACTTCATGCTCCCTGTTCAGTGTGGTTCATGCTGTCATAATTTTAATATTATCTGGCCTGTTCCATTGTTGTTGTTAGCTAACCCGCAGCTGATTAGCTTATGCTTTGATTATGAGTATCGCTTTAAGCCAATAGTATCAGCTCACTAGTTTACAGGAGTTAGTCTAGTGGTTCAGCAGAGTGCATTTCTTCATGTGATCTGAGGGATTCCTAAAATGTTTGGTGGGTTTCGTTATTTGTCCACTTGATTTTGATTATATAAAGAAGAAAAGCATTAAAAGTATATGTAGTCACTTTCTAGCCAATGGGTAAGATGTTAAAGATCATCACAAAGGTCATCTGATTGCTACAAGACACTTTTTATTTAAGACAGAGATTCACTTCTCCCATAAGATTCCATTCAGATAGATTACCCTCTGGTCTCCCTTTGAAACCTTAAGGCTGTTATGTAGTTATTATGTCTGTAGTCTCAATATCATTGACAATATCTCAATTTAGGCATTGCTTCCTTCATGCATTGCCACAGTAATATCAACACCAAGTTACAGTTCCTGGGAAAATTTTATACTGTTGAAACAAAATAGTGACTGTACAAAACAAGTACTATTTAAATGTATGAATTGTACATAGCAATCCTAGCAAATCCAATGCTTGTACTTATTATAGTACTTGTTTATAGATAATTCATAGTTTAACTCAACCACTTCAATAGTTAAACTAGTGATGATTATGCTAAAGATGCAATGACTGATGGGTAACTTTCATGTTAGCTGCTGGTGAATTCTTCATTTTCTCAGAACATTGTTGCTCCCTATGGTTTGGAATCACACTTTACATGGCTGACTACTCTGTTCAAGGCAACTAGAACACACACCGGGTGTAATAGTGTTTTATGTAATTTATGAAAGATTAAAATAACATTAGTCATGTATTAGACACAGCAAAAAATTTACCTAATTTATGCTCTGCTGGCAGCAAGATTTAAGCTTCTATAAACATTTTTTTTTTTTTTTTTATGAATCAGATCCATGTCTGTGTGTGCTTTTTCTTCAGAATTTCTGTGTTTCCTGCGGTATAAGCCAGGCTGACAGCCTTGTATTGTACCAGAGGGGTTCACACTACAGAGGTCAGCAGCTACTTTCACTTGTTCAGTGATGACGAGATTTTGCACTTAAGAGCTTAACTCTCAGGTCTCACCGGGCGGTGGAGTGGAGATATTTTGACAAGTCACTACATGACCATGTAGATGTAGCGAGAAATTTTAATGAGAAGAAATGCCTCCTCATCTCCCAAGGTGATGACTCAGTGGCAGTCAAGGCTACGAAAAAGAATTCAGCAAAGAGGAAAAAAAGCTGTTGTGCCCATTTCTCACAGGAAGTTTTTTTTTTTTTCTTGCAATTTCAATTAAACTAAATGTAAGCCTTCTTGGCCTCAGTGCATGGTAGCAGGGTGAGAATAATCCAGAAGACAACGCATCCCTCTTTGTGACACCTCGAGTTCATGGTGAAAGCTGGTGCGGAGGAAGTCTTGTTCACATCTATCCTGTCCTGTCTGCCCTGCTCAGAGGAATCACCTCACCCCGAGGGGAGTCTGCCCGTTAGCGTGGCACACACTTGGTACAGAGATCTGCAGCACTGGCTGGTTGCTGGGCAGAGTTCAAATCTATTTTTGTCTTTGGTGGCACACTGCTGGGGAGGCTCCTCCTAGATAGGATGTCAGGTTTAGCTATAAGGGTGTGTAGGAATGTTACAGAAGCTGCCAAGGTGCTACTAGAAAAAGTCCAATCTCTTTCTGTTTTAATGAGAGTGGCCCATAAACATACACATCACCTGCACTGTCTCAGTATGAGGGGGCTTATTAGTATGTGCATAAAACATAAGGTGGCAGTGCAATGTACAAATGGAATGCGGCCTCTCTATCCAAGGTGGTGTTATTATGTGCATATCATCCATTCCTTTGCCACTATATTATATGTTAAGTATTCAAATATATGTGGACCTACTTTTCATCCCTCACTTTCACCTTCTGAGATGCTTTATATACAAGTAGTTATAGTTGGTGTTTTATCTGTTGTACATGCATCATGGCAGCATGTTGACAGTAGGCCAAAGGTTGTTTGAATGCCTTAGTACAGTTATTCACTGGACCACAGACTTATTGGCTTTAACAGTTTGTCTCCGAAATTTTTTAGTAAGGGAATTCACAGCCTGTGGAACCAAAGGAAGATTTGTTGTGTCCTTCATGGGTGCACTACTCTCCAGCTTTTTTTTCCTCTTTACATACAATGTATACAAAATTACTGTGCATGTCTTATGAATAAAAGAAACCGCAGTTGACTCATGGTCAAACACTGAACAAAACCGCTGAATCAAACCACTTCAACCTTCTCTCCAAGGATTTTTGGAGGCTATTATAACTACTTCCACATCTCTGTTTAGATGAGACAGTCTTTATTTGCAGGGTCAGAAAAGGTTTACTGGAAAAAAAGTAACCACAGATTTTTTTTTTAACCTTTATTTAACCAGATAAAACCCACTGAGATAAGGATCTCTTTCACAGGGGTGACCTGGCCAAGAGGACAGCAGCACATGTCAAAAGAACAGTAACGAGGAAGTGACAAACATCAGAAACTATTATAATACTAATGAGCTCTCCTTAAAAAACTGAAGAAAAATCTCAGTCTGAAATCTCAAACCCTGTCCCATTATAGTAGCAAAATAAGAGCATGGTTAAATTCCACCATAGGTAAACATTTTTTTTTGTGGCCCCAAGGATACGGATACCTAAATATTAAACCTATTATTTATTGTTAACGACTCATCCCGTTTCTTTTGGGAATTAGTCCGCTGCTGCCTCCATTTTAGGACATTTGGCTGCAGGCATTTGCTCCCACTCAACCACAAAAAGCATTAGTGGGGTCAGGCACTCATGTTGGGTTGTTACAGCTGGATTTCCAATGAATTTAAATGGCATTTGATAGAAGTGAGATCAGAAATGTGTGCAGACCAGTCAAGGGTGCTTGGGCTCCTGGCTACCTAATACAGCAAAGAGTCTTATCCATTGAATATGTAATGTTTGCAGACCTTCACAGGGTAACTGCTGAAACTCTACAATTAGACTATGAAACTGTACACATTTGGCATATTTGAGCCTAAAAAAGTAGAACTTCTCATTGCGGTAAATTGTCCATGGGAAATGATTGTCCATCTTGAGAGTAAATTGTATAGAATTCCATGTGTTTGGTGCAGATTTGTGCATTTCAGTGTAAATGTGCAGGATACGGAAAAGACACTTTATAGAGAGAGTTTGGTTAAGTCCTGTGGTGCAGACCAGCATATATCAGATGAGTGTCCACTAAGGGATGCATCGTTGAAAAGATATAATGTAAGAACAGTATGTTCTGCTATTTAGATGTTTTATGAGTTTAGGTGTACGTGGCCCTTTAACACAGAAATGTAGTCTCTTGGCTCACTCTGGTGCCTTCACAGCAATTTTATTAATGTGCACTGTCATTGTTAAATGAACCAATAAATAAAATATCCATATTTATTAATAAACTTGCATCAGAAAGGTTTCCACTTTTCAGCTTAATCACACTGTCGTCACTCATTTTGCCAGTATCAGCTGGTTGTTGCTTAGTAACTTTATCCCTTTCTGTACTCTATAGATCAGGGGTGTCAAATTCACTTCAGTTCAGGGGCCACAAACAGCCCAACATGATCTGAAGTGGGCTGGACCAGTAAAATAATAGCATAATAATACATAAATAGTATCAACTCCAAACTTTTCATCATGTTTTACAGTGAAAAAGGTAAAGCAGCACATAATGAACATTTTTACATCTACAAATTGCTCTTTAAAAAAATGTGAATAACATGAACAAACTGAAATTTAAGAAAAATAAGCGGAATTTTTAACAATAGTGTACCTCAGCTTCTCATTTACAAATGTGCATTACAACTTACAGACCACGGTGGATCCACAAATACACAAAACATTTAATAACAGTTAGAATATTAGTAAATTTGTATTTATTTCTCATAAGACATTTCAGGTTATTTGCATTTTTTGTTAAAGGATAGTTTGTAAAAGTAAACACTTTCATGTAATATTATTTTTTTACACTAAATCAAAAAAAATTTTTTGAAGCTGTCATCATTTATAGATTATTATGATAGTCTTTCACTGACTGACTCCTTGAAATTGAATCGGGCTGAATGTGGAACCTGAACTAAAGTAATCGTTAATCTCTTCAGTGGAATTTTTGCAGTTCACAAATTTATCCGAGGGGCCGGGTTGGACCCTTTGGCGGGCCGTTTTTGGCCCAAGGGCCATATCTTTGACAACTGTGCAATAGATTTTAATTCACTAATGTTAAACTAGATATTTCATAGCATGCAGGACCAAAAACTAAAGGCCAATGCAATCCAAAAATGAAGGCTCACATCTTGTTTTTCCTTGCGCCTCACGCAACCCTATGCCATGCATGTGCTGTAGATGCTGCCAGGGAAAAGCTATATTGTACAGCACATCTGCTCCACACACTGTCCTCATATGTTATAAATGTGGCCAAAATGTTACCTAAGCTTCATGATGTAGGAATAAAACATCCTTCAGCGGAACTAATTTTGCCCATATTCTGGGAACTGTTGCATTGGGTTCATTTGGGTGAATGCCTTTTATAACAGGATGACAGGCTCAATCTGTCTCCTTCTCCTTTTTTATGTATAAAATTTGCATAGTGCTGCAGCCTTGGGGAATTCACAGTCAATAGCCAATGGACACTGGAGCAACATCTTAGACTAAACACATTAGACATAGCAAATTTGCTGTGTGCCGTATGTCCACTTCTGTTTTCTTCTGCTCACTATTTTAATAATAACAGTCTTACAAACAGCTTGAATTCACATCCCGCATTACAGAGCAATTTGTTGAAATTCAGAGTTTATTTGAGGCTGACATGAAGCCGATGTTAGGACATTGTTCATTCTGTCAAAAGGCTGCGCTTGTATCCATTTTTCTATTTGTGTGATGTGTGTTTTCATGAAGCAGTTTGAGCAGCTGTGAATGAATGTTTATGTGATTTTTTTTTTTTTCCATAGCCTCCATGTGTGTGTGCATATGTGTGTGTGTGTGGACATGTGTAAGTGTGCATGTCCACTGAGGGACAGAGTTCTCCCCTGGACATGCCAAGGGGCGGCTCGGGTGATAACATACACTGCCGCTGCCGGCCATTCTTCTGAGATAATGTCATAATGGGGGGGACAGCTGGCAGCTTCGTTTCCTGTCGGCACAAATTTTCTACTACATCAATAATGAGTGCCACAGCCCAGCCATGAGCGCTACGGCTCAGTAGGCGCATGACTGTATTCTCATGTGTCCTTTTGTTCTGTCTCCTTTCTCCTTCTCTACATATTTCTTCCTATGTCACTCTTTTCACCTTTCCCAATCTGTTTTTTTTTTTTGTTTGTTTGTTTTGTTTTTACTTTATGCTGTCATCTCAGTAGTCATTTACAGTATATTTTTCATTTTCAACCTCTCACTCATTCATAAATACAGTTTGTTGTCATTTGTATTCATATTTCCAAATGCTTGTACGTGCTAAATAAAGCAGGGTAGCAAGTTTAAATTGCTTTTATCACAAAATCCAGTTTTGATGATACTGAAGAGGGGTTTTCATGCAGACTTAGATGCAAAAGCATAGGCAGATTGTATTAAATATCTGGATTTATTTGGATATGAAGGCGAAGTTGAGAGATTGGATTTATTTTTATTCGCATTTAGGATACAGCATCTTAACTGCTGCTTAAATGGAAAACACATCTAAATTGAGGAATTTGCTAAGGATGCTTGAAAGCTATTAGAAAAATTATCTGTTAAGTGTGAATTTATTTACTCTGACTTTAGGCATGCTTTCCTAACCAGTTTTTTGCTCAGCTTTGTGCTGGTTTGTAGAATGAGAACTGTATAAAACACATACACAAAATGAGTAAAAATAAAATATTATAGTGTAACAAAAAAGTAGAATTCTGCCCCCATAGTTTTTACTTTGTATAAAGACAGGCTATGGAAATAACAGGGAAGTAAAATCTGGAAGGCGGGATAATGTGACTGCTGACACGTTGGAGCGGCGAAAACCAATGGGTGGCATGACAGTGTGACACTTAAATGCAGTTCAGGATTTCACAAAGTCACATCAAAGCTCAGTGATATTTCATAGCAGCTTTCAGTAAAAGAATATGGTGAAACAGCATAAGAATGCCTTAACCCTTTTAAAACGGCAGCTGGTTTACTGGCACTGTGTTTTGTGTTTGTTTGTTTGTTTGTTTGTTTGTTTGTTTGTTTTTGTTTGATTTTTCTTCATTTTTCACACTAATGAACAAAGATGACTTGTAAGTAGTATCATATTTGTCAGTCTACAAAACAAGCATATTTCAAGCCAAAGGAACGATGTATTCATCTGTAATGCTGCTGTCAGAGCCCTGCTTTCTCACGAGACATAATCTCTGTGTAACGTTTGCGCTTAAACTACTGATTAAAACGGCACCGAGATATAAATGCAGAGTAAGAGCAAGACTTCAGATGTGAATTTCAATAAAGTTATTTGCCAGAGACATTCTAATTAATTTCTATCATTTGTAGACCTTGAACAGGGTTTTTAAAGGTATCGGCTTATGCTCACAGTTTCATTTTCTCCTATTGTATAATTTCATCTATTTAAGCTTTAGACATCCTGAGTGACTAGTCAAATAAAAGCGCACATCAGTGGGTTTTTTTTTTTTTTTTTGTAGTTTATGAAGCATGTGAAATATTTGGCATTATTGATTGTGCTTTAATTTTTAATCCTTAAAGTACTTGTTTTTGCGTTTTATATTAATTGTCCTTTCTACCCCTTGTGTTGTCTCTGCACAGCACTTTGTAATTGTTCTGAAAGGTGCTTTATGTCAATGAAGTTTATTATAATTACTGGAAGGCTCCTTTAGCGCAGCCATTATCACCACTAATTTTTGTTTTTTAGCAGCACTGAATGATTTTACAGAGGCAATATTTTTATTTATTTATGTTTTTACTGAGGAAGATGTGTAAAAAAATGATCTAATACCCCTTTGCAACCACAAATACGCCAGTAAATGTCTTAAAGAAGTAGCTTGTAGGCACACAAATGTTGGTGTTACTGAGCTTTATTGAATTCTACGAGCCTTCAGTGGTGCTAGATCACACTCATAGTAGCCGTTTTCTCAATATTAAAGCTCAGTGTTCATTACTGGTTGGGGACATAGCTTTGTTTTTGTTGCCCATTGCAGATAGAACTATTTTTATATTGACAGGGCACTTCTTGCTTTGTTTCAAGAAAACAGTAGAAACCGAAGGATACCAACTGAAACCGACTCAAGCCGCTATCCCACTTCATATTGAGCAACACATCATAACCAACATTGTCTTTTCCTCATCAGAAAGCTAAAAAATGTTTGAAGCTGCTTTAATTTTTTTTTTTTTTTAATCCACTGCTCCTCTCATCCAAACTATTCCTTTTAGTAAAACAGAACGCTAAATCACCCTGCTAACACGGAGACCCGATGTCTCATATTAAATTCAGCAAACCCTAGCTGCAGAAACAAACCACAGAGAAACTGAACATTTACACGACTTGCTATTCAGTGTAATAATGACAGCTACTCCAGGGTGCCACATTCTGTGATTTCAAACTGCATTTCACAGTCACAAATGAGGCAAATCATCTCAGTAAGATGGCAGAGAAAACCCTCTTAACAATTTTGCATATTTTTCCAAGACACTCACCATGAACATATTGCTTTTGTCATTTATTTTGCAGAAGCATGCTGTTGCCTGTCTGATTCTCATTAAAGTAAATTTATTAAAATAATAATAAAACAAAGTAAACAACTGTTGACATTCACAATTGTGAGATGCTATAGGCCTTTTTTACTCAATGAAACCATTAAGTGTTCTAAATAAAAAGTCGAGCATTGATTAAGCCGACTTTTGCATCAGACACATTTGATGCGTGAACAGACAAGTCTCCAAGGAAATGGATGTCCTAATGCCCAGGACATGACCACGCAATTAGACCACTTAACAAGGGAGTCGAAAGGAGGTGATTCTTGGATCCCTCTATTCCTTGTAATTCAGTTACTGCTGGGCTGTCATTTAGCTCCGTCAGACTGTCAGAGCTTTAAAAGTAAGGAAGAAACAGCAATTACCCCAGGAGAAATGCAGTAAAAAGGCAAAAGCCATCAGTCCTCTTTCATGTCTGCACTAACACGCAGGAAGTAAAGGAATGGCTCTATGTTACCCATCACTGAGGCTGAAGAAAGTGATCTGAATATTCTATTTTCTTTTTTTTTCTTATTTCCCATGCAGCACAGCCTGGTGCATTTTGAGCATTTCATTGTAGATGTGATACGATTCCTTTAAGATCATCAGCAGACTGCATGGCATGTCCTACACATCAAATACACTGTCTGGCATTTGATGAGGAGCTGATTCAAATGCAGAGATATGTCCACCCACACGCATTTATCTGACACTTCCTGTCCTGTTGATATTATTTGTTGTTGCGGATTTATCTTACGAGCTTCCACGTTGCACAACAGACCTTTGTCAGTTTATTGTTTCTTGTACAGTTGTTGCTCCTCTTCAGCATCTGTTAGATTTGAGTTAATTTTTCAGCAGTCCAGTGATGCATCTAGTCCTAAAACCCATATGTGTTTGCATCAATACACAGACTAAACAATTACAGGATATGCCTTGTGATTTTTTTTTATGCTTTTGTCATTGTCATCTAATCCTATAAAAAAAAAAAGATTCTGTTGAGAACTAGTGTTGTCTTTGAAAAGAAATATGTCTTGTGCAAAATGAGGCTCAGTTTTGTTCTTTTTTAATTGTTTGCAGACAGCAGTGGAGCTGTATTTCCCAGAATATCATATTAAACTGGTTACAGATACACCAACAGCTTTAGTGTAGCATGAATTCATTGATGCTGTTAGTTTTTCCATCTGACTTATTGACAGTACAGAAAATCAATAGACTTCTACAATCCTAAAGTATTCAAAAGTGAGCATAAAAAACACTTTACAATTACAAGAAATGCATGATGATTTTTTTTCATTCAGTGCTTAATGTATGACTTCCCGCACCCTAGACACCAGGAAAACATGAGGATCTGCAAACTTTAAATATACAGTACTGTAAAAAAAAAGTCTTAGGCTACCTATAGCTATGTTGTTTTTAAGCAGCTGAAATTAAAATGTGCATTTATTTCTCATTTTCTTCTCATACAACACGAAAATACAGGAAACGTGCACGGCCTTAAAAGACACACAAAAAACTCACCTGATAGAGTTATAAAGGTTAACGTCACTAATGAGTGTGATCCCTGACCCCATGAAAAGAAGCAGCACAAAGTTAGAAACATCTAATGTGTTGAACAAAACCTTGTATAAAAGAGAAAAATAAAAAATAATGTAACAGAATTGTCTGAACAAAAGGGTTAAACACATGTTGAATATAAAGGGAGGTAACACTAAATACAACCACTTTGGTTTATAAAATCAGTATTTTCCCTGAAGCTTAATCCAGATTGGCTCTTAACCCATAAAGTCCCAAACATCCACTGTCGACAAAAATCATCTACTGATGTAAAACGTTTAATAACTTCTGATCCACTAAACATGTTAATTCACTGAAAAAAAAAAAACGGTGTAAAATGCAGTTTGTCATCTTTTCATGGTCATCAGATATGACCAATTTGGACGTTCAGAAGCTCCGTAGTTACCGTGGAAACACCGTCATCTTCTACAACATTGATTCACCAGTAAAACCCATGGAGTTGGATCAGTGACAGTGGATGGACACACTTGGTTTAGGTTCAGGTATTGAAATCTACACTGAAAAAGTCACTTTTTCTTCAGTTTGCTCAGTTTTGATATAATAACTCTCAACTTTAATCTGAGCTTTAATGAACATCTACATGATCACTGAATTAAATATAGGCAAATATTTGATTTACACTGAAAAAAACACAAAATACAGAGGATAATATTATAATAAATGGTGATTAATCACTTAAGAAAGGTTAGATATAGAGAAAATTGTATTTGGGAACTGCCACAAAAATAGCTCTGGGTCTTTATGGGTTAATACAGAGACTGAGAAATGCATATATGTGGCTATTAGAACTTTATTACATCAGGAAACCTAATGTTGCACTAAGACTTTTGCATAGTACCGCCAACATTTATGGCCTAAATAAATAAATAAATTATATTTGACAGGGACAATGCTCGTTAATCAAAAGAAATAGAAGAGGCTAGAGTTAGTGAACAGTGTTTATTTAGCATCTGTTGTCCTTGGCCTGATGTTAAAATCAGCCTAAAAAGAGAAACAATATAACAATCAGTATTTAATTATACACATACTAATGAGTTGACCATATCCCCAAAACAAGTATGTTGAAAAAATGCCTCTTATTATCTGTTATTACTAGTTATTTTTATTATTTCTTACAATCCCCAAAAGAAGAAACAAAGCAAAACAAAGCAGCATTTGTTTACAGTATGTCGAGCTATAATAATAAAGCATCATTTCTGAAACGCAGGGCATTGTACAAATTTACCAACTGCTGAGTTGTACTGTTTCAAGTTGCACGGGAAGTGATATGACAAAAAAAAAAAATAAGAACAAACATGAAAGTAAAATCAAATTACCCTCAAATTGCCCCCCACTGTTTTAATTGCAAGTAACAAAACCATTGGTAGATGTTATTTTTTCCACTGTATGAGATAACAAGCTGTTCTTACAAGCACATCCAAAAATCGCTAGCACATCCCCAGTAGATTACATGGCTAGGTTTTGGTATTCTAGTACAGCGCGATCATGCCTTAAGACAGTTTTGACTGTATTAATGAAATTCTGTACTTCTAAAATGTAAATAAATAGAAGAATCTGCCTGTAAAACCACTGCACGAAGATAAGTGATTCTACCAAGGCCATAAGGCATCCCTAAGGTCTTCATTACATAGTCTCGAGTTTCTGTCACCTCCTGCCATCCGTTGGATATCATGAGTGCTGTTTCACCAGATCTGCACTGCACACAAATGCGGGAGATGTTGTATTTAGTAGTCAGAGCAGAGCACACTGGTTATTTTACATTTGTCAGTCAGTTGAAGTACATGCCAGGATACAAATTAAGCTTGTTGTGTATGCTTGGCTTGTCTTTGTGTTTAGTAAGGAATTCTGCCAGTCACCGACTTGTAATTTGGAGTTGGCCTAAACGAAAATGTGTGGACGAGGGTCAGGGGTGAGAACAGAGAGTGTGCATTGACATCAGTTTTCAGTTGGTACACAAGCCGTTGAAGTGGCAAAATATGATTTGGCATCAGGGAAACTATGAAAACAGTGCTTAAATTAAAGACAGTTGAATTTAGTTGACACAAAAAAACGAGGGCTATTGATGCCGATAGCCTGGGAGCATGAATTTGGATCAGGAATCATTAAAGGCACAAAATAGAATGTGTCATCAGCTAGAGTTTTTAGTCACAGATTAGATGATTTTGCCAAGAATGGGACTCTTGAAATACTGCAGGTAGGTTTTTCATGAGTTATGTTAATTTGTGTCTTTGTTTTGGTTGAGTGATTTGAAGCTTAACCTCATCGTAAAGTAAAAATCTGGATAATCAGACTAGAGGTTTAGTGACTAATCAAGATAATGAGGGATTTCAATGAGCAACAGTAGGGGGCGCTAGAGCTACTTTAATGCTTTAACTTCAGCGAACGGACAAAACAGAGCAAAAGAGAGAATACATATGTATGTCTGTATGTTTGTATGTATGAGTAAACTACCTTGGACATTATCTTTTGCAATGCTAACATCACTTCCCTAATGAATCCACACATCATGGATTATGTTGCTATAATTCTTATCAAACTGAAATAGATTATGAAGTTTTCCTGCTTCTTGTTCGGTGCTTGACAGAGAGCACAACTACTGGCTGTTGAAATGTTCATGTTCTGGTGTAAATGGTTGTGTAGACCAAGGCAGAAAAGTGAATGATAATATTAAAAATGCAGTACTTGATAGTTATTTTTTAGCATCACTGGGCACGAATTCCACAAATACCTCTCAGCACATTATAATTCAAGTGGTTTGAGAGGACACGAGCCTTCCAGATCTACTCCGTTCCTGTGTTTTCAGGCTGTACCCTGTGATGTTCCTGGCTAATCACCGTCACTTTAGGACAGATAGAGATGATGATCATTTTAATTACCAGTCACTGGTTTGATGCCACATCACTCTTCTTACAGCATTATGAAACAATGTTAGGTCATCTAATTCTATACTAAGTCTGTTGATTTGGACTGAGAGGACAGTGTGTGGTGTTTCTCCCAGCTCATTTTTGCTTCTGTAGCTTCCCAGCCAGCATGTCCATGTGGGCCCCAGAAGGGTTACATTTGGGCTGCACATAAGGGTCCCACAAGGGTTTGTCCGCAGTGTCCATAGTGGCTCCACATGTGTTTGCCCATATCAGAGTCTGAATCAGAATTATTGTCATTGTATGAAGTACAATGAAATTGAGGTAGAGCTCACAGGTTTAGTGCTAGAATTTACAGACAGACAACAAATATCAGTAAAACAACAACAAATATCTGTAAAAGGCACAGTTATTTACATTAAAAAAAATGTAAAAAGTATTGCAAACTAAGATATTTGTAAAACATAGAATTTAAGTAGTGCAAATAACATGAAAGATAAATAGGGTGGGATAAACAGTGTGAAAAATAAATAATATGAGATATTCTCATCTCTGTTTTTGATTCTAATATGGGCAAACACATGTGGGGCCACCGTGGAAACTGCGGACAAACCCACATGGGACCCTTATATGCAGCCCAAATATAACTCTTCCGAGGCCCACATGGACATGCTGGCTGGGTTTGAACAGGTTTGATGTAGTCAGAATGTCAAGACAGAAAAGTAAGTTTTACCACCTCACATCAAGCGATGTAAAGCCAGGAACGGCTTAATTGCTTCACACAGTACAAATGTAATGAGCTATTTAATGAACTGGAAATATCACATCATTATTTTAAACTCTAAGTAAAGATTTAACAGGAAGCTGACTGATGTTAGATACTGGGTGGGCAGGTATTTGGCTGTCAGACATTAATGTGTTACTTTTTCCATTTTGTGCTGCATTTATGCTGAACGTCGCCACTCGGTGACCGAAACATCACACGCAGACCTACCATACAGAGCAACAAAATGCAAGGTCAATAAACAGAAATACTGCATATAATTTCATTGCAAGAAAGAGGCAGGATATCTGCGCAGTATGGATGAATGAACAATTGATAGGCAAATCTGCAAAGACAGCAGAAATCAGTGGTTTATGCATTGGCAAGCTGACTGCCACTTCCAGCCAGATGGACTCTAGTGTCCCGGGCTGGACTGACACTTGGCTTGGCTTGAAGCTTAGAGGTAAAAATGACACAAATCAGGCTATTGTTTACAAGCATGAAATACACATACTTTCGGAAATGTGACATTGAGCAGAGTGTGTTTGTTTGAGTCTAATCATATGTAATATTTCTTGACAACATGAATTTGTCTGCAGTCTACCAGCTCATTAGTCAGCTAGTCACTCAAGTGGAGGCTTGTCAGCTTTGTTCTGCCACTTTTGTGGTTAAAAAAACCAAATCAGGATTTTTGTCAGCCTGGAAAAAAAGGGTGCATCTAAAGCAGTGTGTGATTCCATGCTGCCTTCAACTTTTTAGTTTGGGGGCTTTTACCGTGCACAAAACCTGTGATGAAACACAAAAGACACAAAAGAAGATAGAGGCAGGTTGAAATTAAGGGAAGAGAAGAAGAAAAGTTTGAGACAACTCAGAGGCATCTTATCTGACAACAGAGGGGTTCTCAAATCCTGCAGAGCGCCTGCCTAATACTCCCCAGGTGGCACAATAAACATTTTAAGGGTTGGAATATTAAATAATCACAAAGTTTGTGTCAGAATTTCGAAGATTTTTTTGTATGATATTCATCCATCAATCTATATAAATTTCACCACAAATAGTTATCATCACTATACACCTGATTTTACGTCAGTTGAAAAGGAAGAAGCTTCAACTAAAGCTTAAAATCAATCTGAAGTAAAATGGTGAGGCTGGTATTGCTGGAATTTCTCTAAAATGTAACACACAAACAACAAAGTCACACAAGACACACAAACAACGAAAGAATGAAAACACAACTTTGGAAGATGTAATGAATAAAACCAAAATATTTTTGATGAAAGGAACTTAATAACATGATGCTATTTTGCAGTAGATTAAAATCACTTGCTCAAACGCATGTGTGTGCAGATAAAACCTTTTCTTTAAAACTTTCTTTAATACATGCTTTCATGTGTTTAAGTATAGATCGTGTTGTTAACCTGTGTATGTATGAGTGGGAGGGAGACTGGGGCTGGCTCATGTGTAAGGAAGAGATGCCGACAGGGGTGCTGCAGTAATTTCACCAAAGGCAATTTGAATATTGTTGCTCCATTACAATAGCAGTCACCAAGAGCCACCTGATGAAATATTTATCAGGGATTTCAGAATTCAGACGGTTTTAATTACCATTTGCTAAAAAGGCATCTCACAAGGTTTGCGATGGTGCCGTCGGTGCTGTCATTCAGTGTTTGCTTGTCCCTGCTCACAGCAACATGTTTTCCTCTGTTTCCAGTGTGTATTATGAATGGAGGAACACAAAAGAAACATATTGACAAAGGAAACATAGTGGTTGCCTTCTCATAATATCATCAGCCTTGACTCGATTTCCCTTCATTTAGAGTAACTCTTAACATGCCAAGGTGTCGAAAGCCAGAGCCGTAATGTTGTTTGTGTAGACTTTGGAATAAGCATGTGATGTGTGCAATTAAGCTGCAAATTGTGTCAGAGGATAAGTAACCGAAGTCGTCACTGCTATGGCTAATACTGTGAACAGTCACACATGCAAATATTATGCAAATCAGCCAAACATCTAGCAAAGCAGTCGTAAACAACATTAAGCTATATAGTCAA
This sequence comes from Apogon hyalosoma, assembly GCA_037367295.1. Lineage (NCBI taxonomy): Eukaryota > Metazoa > Chordata > Actinopteri > Kurtiformes > Apogonidae > Apogon > Apogon hyalosoma. The sequence continues at coordinate 41,624,159 of JAPQRP010000005.1, read as the reverse complement.
ATGAACACAAGTAGATTTTGTTTTGAGTGATTTCATACAGTTGTGCCAAGCAAATGAAGTTGCATTCAGAGCATCCATTCTGGGTAAACACTGTGGTCCAGGTCAAGTGCCGATCTTTGAAAACATTACTAAGTACAGTTACTTTTCCTTCAGGCTGGTTTTGTATGTCCATTCATCATTTTGTTTCCAGAAGATAAGGGGAAACCTATTCAACATTTGTCCAACAAACATATCATGTATTTATTATCATTTATGTGTTTAAAGGGTATCTGTAGTGAATTTATCACTGCTAGCTATCGCAAAAGATCATCTATAATACTAGTTGTTCTGTCTGGTAACTTACGTTATGGCCGTTGTCAAGTACTAAGTATTCACTGCTCCATCAGAGACATGTTGCCTCCTTCAAAGGGAAGAAATTAAATTGAACTGAATTGAAATGAAATTGAATTCACAGGCTCTTCCAGCACTGGTAGTGATGAAAGCTCCTAGTATCATCCAGTTACCTGGGCTGAGATGGACTGGTCACTGACCTTGTGCAGTAGACACCAGTCTAAGATGACACATTATTGGCCAGTGCTCTTGAGGACAATGACAGAATGCAAAGCTTATGGCTGCACAAACAAGTGCAAACACATTCTTTCCGCTTTATCTGCTCACTGACTGATACTTGCTTACACATACTCGATCACCTGAAATCAATACACATACGTCACTTCCGCCCACCACCAGCTGCTCCCCATAGGTTCTGCTCCCCCACTTAAGTCATTTAATAAAAAGGTCAGGTATGGTGCATTAATGGCAATGTTTTACTGAATTGGCACCCCCCTTGCTTATAAGTGATGCTCAAAGTATAGTTAATGCCATGAGCATGACCAGTATGGGTTCACTAAGTGGTTCCTTTTATTATTATGCCTGTATATATGTTGTCGGCTGATTTACGGTGGCATTTTTGTGAAACGACTTAACTTTGCTGTTAATACACCAAGTCTATGGATCTTTGCAAACATCTCTACCATTCTCCGTTGGTTTTTGTTATCTTTACTTATTGTAAGGGATGTAGAACTAATCATTTTATGCACTGTGTTACCCAAAGAAGACCATCATCTTTTCAAGAGTTTAGTCTTGCGCGTTAATACATAAGCTGAGGTTGTGAATCACTCCGTGCACCTTAAAAACCAACATGTTTTATCAGTTCTTATGCATGACATTTGATCTTCAAGTGCTAAAAAAAATATGTATATATGAATTTTAACTGGATCAGGCAAAATGCAGATCTTCCTTCCACTACAAGTCATCCAGACACGCTCCACATGTTTTGTCTATAGTCTGTACAGTTGGTAGAATGTGGGGCATTGGATGAGCTCATTCTCCACAAAAGAAGCTTCAAGAAAAGGAATTCAGCAGAGATCCCTCTAACAGAAGAGTTAACAGGCAGTATGTGTCACAAGGACAGAATGAAAAGTATCTGAAGATCAAAACTGAGGAGTAGAGACTGTTTAAAAATGTATCGTAGATAATAATTAGTCATATAAGACAGACAGTTGGACGGTCACTTGACCTTATTTCGGAGATCCTTGTTAAGAGGTTATTTGCTATGCTTCAAAGTCCAGATGACTACATCCCTTAGTGCTGTGGAGGTTACTTCCATTTGCGTTGCTACTTTATTGAAATTCAGACTAGAGATGTTCTAGCCTCAAAGGAACTGTCTGGTCAAGGTTTCTCAGTGAAAGGTTCTATTCTCGAGGGATATGCTTTGCCATGAGTGTATGCAAAACCGTCCCCACTGGGGCTGACTGTAACAACCTGGATTTCCCCACGATTACTTAAGCCCTATGGCTAATTACCTTTTGGATGAAAACATACGCCTCCTCATTAATTCAACACTGCACAATCTATCATAATTACTGCCAAATAAGTTGTTGTTATCGCTTTAATTTAAATTAGTCACTGTGATTCTGCTTCAAAAGAAATTTTCAAGCCTTATGTTCACATGTTAAGGAGTAAGAAACGGGTACGAAAACAAGTCTGCTCACCTGCATTTTCTAAATATGCGTGATCTTGCTTGAATGTATACCATGGGATTAAATTTCTGTAGGTACCTGTCATAAAATGTTCCATTCCATTGTGCCTGCTAGAAAGTGCAATATTATCCATGTAGAGTGTCAGTGAAAAATGAGCTTTTACCTTTTCACTGTGTTCTTTCCAAGTCTATGAGTTATGAGTGGAAATAAATTGTACTCCCTTTCACTACAGTCACTATGGTCAGTATGTTGGAGTAGCTGTATTTGGCAGGTGTAAGTGCATTTTATGGTCCTTTTTTAACTCAGAGCTTCACAAATGTACACCATGATTTCAGTACCACCATTTTGCTCAATAAATGCAGAAGGGCTTTAATCTATTTTATTGTTTTTGATTGAGGAGTGTTATGAGTATTACTTGACTGAACATTCAGTAAATGCAATGCCTTCCATACAGAGACCCAGAGGTCTTTTGCTAAGAAAAAAAAAAAAAAAAACCTGCTATTTCACACATTTTCTTCAGGAACAGAATGTGCTGATTTGGTAACTAAAACTACTTAAAAACAAAAAAAAGCTGAAGACCTTCTCTCAAGTTTTAAGACTGTCACATAAGGGTGAAAATCTGAGGCAAACATAGAGAGAGAAAAACAATTAACCACGATGACCACATGATTGAGATGCTTTGTGTTGTTTGTTTGCATCACTGAATATCTCGTTTTGTCTGGAGGCCATCTGTGTCCAAATGCTGTCGAGTCGGTGTATGGTGAGGCAGGATGGGGAGCAGATAGGGAGAAAGTCTGCATATCAGTTCTGGCTTCTACCCAGTTCCCTTTGACATGTCTTATTAGTCAGGTCTTTAAAAGCCTCGGCCTGCCTTCCCAGGCACACTCCTCCCCAATATCCCTGATTAAAGTGCGACTGACGCTCCCAGTGTAGAGCCAAGTTGGCCACACAGCGTTTATGTTGGGTCATGCTCATTACTCAGACACAGTGCTATTGCCGCCGCGACTGGAAGCAGCACATAACCGGAGACATCACAAGCCAAGAGATTTGGGAACTTTGAATTCATTATAGGACAGCAGAAATGAATCTACAAATTGTTCTCCTTTGACACAAGCCGTCATTCTGCCTTCTTAATATGCATTTGGGCTTTCAGCAAAGGGTGCAGGAGATTTACTGTATAAGTGGAGCTGGAGGCAATTGAAATTTGTTTGTTAAGCCATGAAATAACATCAGCGTGCCCTGACTTTGATCATTTGCATGTATATAGATAACATTAAACTAAAAAGCAGAAAAGGGCTTCACTGCACAGTGTGTCTCCTACAGGGTTAAGTATTTTGATGCCGACAAGATTTAACATCAGCGGATAAGACCGTAGTGAGAAGCACGTGACTAAAAAAAATGCAAACTGATAATAATAGATCAATCAGTTTATTAATTAGTCAATCATAAAGTCAGTCTAAACTCAAAGAGAATGTGTGCAAAAACAAAATTGAGAAAAATATGAGATAATGGAAGTGATTTTTGTATTTAGAATTATTTGACTAAAATCAACATTTTACTTTCTAGAAATGACTGCAACATTTGTACCAAATTCCAAGACAGAGGATTTCAACAATAGAGCATTTAGTCATAGAAAATGACCACAGATCTACTGACCGCAAACCACACAAAGAAAAACGAATCAAATGGTTTAACTTACAAATATTTCACAAATCAATATTTGGTGGAATAACCCGGATTTTCAATCATGCCTTTTATGCATCTTGGCGTGCTCTCCACCAGTCTTCCACATTGCCGTTGGGTGTGTTACAGCACTCCTCGTCCAAGAACTCGAGCAGTTCAACTTTGTTTGATAGTTTGTTCACATCCATCTTCCTTTTGATTACATTTCAGAGCTTTTCAGTGAGTATATGTGGAATTTCAGAGTGTTTGCCTAATTCTTTTCAGTCATGTAGCTTCCAAAATGGTCAATTTTCTATATTCCCCTCAAAGTTATGGTATTTGTAAATTTGAGGGTCTAAAGCAACTTTTTTTTATTATTTTAAGAGGAACATTAATATTATATAATTAAAATAAATTACTGTGAACAGTTTATTAGGGAGGCACCAGTTGCACCCACAAAAACTGATTAAAAAAATATTATTTCTAGTTTCCTACTGGATAAGTTTTGCAAAGAACATTATGTTTCTTCCAACTTAGCAACTTAACAAGACTTGTATGTTATTTTTCTCATGGCCATATGATGTTAAATGTTATGTCACTCTTTCTTTCTCATTCTATATATATATATATTTGCACTGTTGGTTTTCAAAGACACCATGTGTTGCTCCCATACAAAAAATTGTTTGTTGCAGCTGTAATCTGTACTGACTTGCATGAAGCTTAGAAACAGACAGCATACTGTACTACACATCTTTTTTGTCTAATTCCCCTGGTTCCACACATTGTCAGCTCCTGGGTTCATTAGTAGTGGTGATTGTGAGTTGTGCCGAAAGTGTGTGTGTGTGTATAAAAGCAAACGGTGCTGAGGAACGTGTTGAGCATTGAGTAACATTTCACGGCCCATTTGATGTGGTCTGCCGAAGCTCCTTCACTGTACATACCATACAGTGGCAGGAGGATGTGATGAGCCGACGATGGGCACTCATTGGTGCGTGAAGGAGGCCTCAGCCCTACTTTCTCCTCTGTTTTTTTCCCCTCATTTTCTCTTTCCCTGTGTCTCTTTAAGCCACCTTTCCAAGCCGAGTTGTGTATGTATTTGTTTTGTGTATATGTGTGTGTGTGTTTGAGACCTGTAATCAAGAGTCACTGCACATAAAGGGACCTCCAGTCATTAAGGAATTAGTGGGAGGCTAACGGCTTGTTTAGAGAATCAATTAGTTTAAAATGTGGACATGTGGGCACATTTTCACACACAGCTCTACAAGGGAATGTCAAGGTTGTACATTCTGCCTCTGAAGTTAACTGACCCTTTATGACTCTACCAGTAGTACTGTCCAGGGAGGCCTCTTTAACTCCAATCAATGGGTATTTGGCTTAAGTAAAGAGAGATGGCAGTTAAATGTTTTACATTTTGTGATGTAACAGAAAATGTCACATTACTGAGACGAAGTAGAAAAAAGGGGATTGATCCCTTGATTCAACCAAAAAAAAAGTTTTCCCGTTGATCACACAAAAACATGCACCATTTTCACTTTTTATATAATATGCTGTATTGCGATTGTTAAATTAACGGTGTTTCCAAACAACCACCTTCAATTTGGATAATAATAATAATGATAGAAGAGTCATCTCTTTGAATCAAAACAACCATTTAGTAAAATAACAAGGTGAGGAAATGTCAGAAAGATAAGCAAAAATGTTTCAATGTATTTGGCATGTGTTTGTGTGGATGATGGGTCATGTCAAGATAATTATTGCATTCAGGGATGTTAAGATTTGTTTCCTTTTGTTGACAAGCAGTCAAGCAGCGTACTTTCATAAAAAAAATACAAAAAAACACCTCATCTAATTTTGTTAATCTCTGGATTTGCAAACAAAGTTCTGTCAGGAGTTCTGCTTTGATATTTTTATATTTGTCACATTTTAAGTGGAAGTGCGTCTCTGCGTATCTTCCTCATCTTTCTTCCGTTTGTTGGCAGGACTTATGTATTTAGTATACGGTGTGAATAAAAAAAAAAAAAGTGCAGTTTGAGTCATTAAAAGCATCTTTTACTGCATGGACGAAGGTGCCACCTATTTTGCTCTCTATGAGCTTAAAAGATTTGTCAAGAAATGTTAATTTGCTACTATAGGTTTTTTTTTTTTTTTTGGTCTCCGATTATGTTAATTACCACAGATGTTCACACATAGACAGATGTGTACTACTTCACATACATAAGCCTATCACATTGACACGAGGAGTCACTCACACACGCACACACACACACACACACATACACACACACACACTCTTCTCCGTGCAGCTGGGAAGCCTTCCTCTCGGGAAGTGCTGTCTGAAAACAAACCGACGGTGTTTAGCTTCACACCCCCTCACACACGTCCATGCACACTGCTCCGCTGAAAACCTGACTGGTGGGCTTCGTGTCATTGATGCCCGCCCAGCAACATCTGTGCTGACTATCCCTTCATGCCTGAGCAGTGTGTATCAAAAAGACAGGACTCATCCATATGTGGACACAAAGTCCTGTATGCAAACACATCTGGAAAGACATACACAGGCATGTAATTGTGCATGAATGTAAACACAGTTTACACACAAGAACAAACGCCAATGATATTAGAGGCTCAGTTAATTTTTGTACAGAATAAATGAGTTGGTTTGTGTTGTGATTTTATACTTTAAGAAAATCTGTCACATTTATCACTTCCACTCATTATGTTGCATGCATCTATAACAACATCCGCCTCTTTGCAGGTATCAGTATTTTTAAAATCCCCTTTTCATGGGAGTGTTGTAATTATCATTGACTTTGTATGTCCCTGCCCCACTTGCTTCTGGCCTATTTTCATTTTCCTCTACTTGTTCTTCCTCCTCCTCCTCCTTTGTCTTCTTCTACTTCCTCAGCATATATTAAGATAAGAACTGTAATATCACATATTATACTGGAGCTCACTGGATGATTACTCTGGATAGAAGATGGTTCAGATGTGAAAGCGTTTAATGGTAACAACACCAAGATTTTTATTCTCCTTCAACTAAAAGTCAACCCTAAACAGTATGAGATTCTGTTCAAACTATCTGTTTTCACTTTCAGTTTTTCGTAAAATTTCTGCTCAGTTTTCCTATAACTGTAGATATGAATTGCGCTCCATCTTTTATGTGATAATCAGCTGAAAACTATCTAATAATGGTTTATTAAGTGATCTTGTAGTGGGAGGAAAATATTTGAAAATCTTAACCCAGAGCTCGGAGCAGTGATTTATTCTCAGTGGCAGTGAACACTTTGTACAACAACAGCACTGTGGGATATAGTTATACCAAAACAGTTTCACCAGCATAAACACTGACTCTTTTACATCAAATATGCATTACAGCATCCTTTAAATCTAAATAGACTTCTCAAATGAATTATGGTAATATATCTCCAGACCTCTACACTGAAAACAAGAGGGATAAAAACTAGGCACAGAAATGGTAATTAAATGGTTATTTCCAGTGACACGGCCTCAGTTCAAGACATTAATTGTCCCAAATGAATCGCGAGTAAGAGCAAATTGCTTTATATTTAATAATTCAGTATGTACAAATATATACATGGCATAAACAGTGATACAGAGGAGTAACAGCCAGGAACAATAATCAGATTTAAAGAATAAACTGCTTTATTTTTAGGAATACATTGTGATATGTTAGCACAAAGATAAAAACATCTTTTCACTTTTAAGTAATAATTCCTAACAACAATACATAGTTTTATAGATAGGAAACTACACATTAATGAGCATGGCAAAGTTAAAGCCTAAGCATCGTTTCAGTGGGAGTGTGTGGTGCCTCCTCTCACTCTCTTATGCTTCTTTTTGCCACAATATGGTGACTTGAGAGGATCAAAGTGTTTGGCTGGGAAAGCGGCAGACTTTTGAACCATAATGCTCCAAAAGCTCAGGGAGGCATTAGCATTGTCTGCCTCTGGCAATGTTACTGCCTCCTTAGCTGCTCATAAAAGCGTGAATGCAAAAGAAACACAACTTCTAAGGGGTGCCGGAATACTGTAAAAAATGAATTTATGGGATTTGGGACCTTTTCGAGAGTCACTGATGACTCCTCTAATAAATTGGGGGAAGTACAACGGAAATTAAGGGGAGACAGATGGAGAAAGAGCGTGTTCTGCAGTTCTGTGATTAGCTGTTTATAGTCTCGTTAGATAGTTAGACTAACTGTTTATGGGTAATGATACACAGAGGTGTCACTAAACAGAAAATTGTTAACTTTTGTGTAAAATGGATATTGTGCCTGTTCTTTCCAAAGTTCCACTGTCTTTGTAGAACACAATTTTATTTTATTTTTTTGTAAAAATAAGAGAACATATTTTTGTATTATAAATCTGAAGTTCCACGTTGCAGATTGGAAGAAATAGTCCCTAGCTTATGTGGCCAAAAAAACAAAATAAGGAAACACATTAGTATTGCAAAACAATTACTGCAAAAAAAGAAGAGGAGAACTCTAATTAGTCAAATCCCAGCATTTTTTTTGCAAACCTCTTCTGCATCCCAACATCACTTAACGCCCTTTCAATGCAAAATATGATAAGTATGTCCTTGGAAAAGTTCTGTTTCAGCATCTTGGGCTGCCTTGAGTAGTGCACTTTAGTAATTAAACAAAATGAAAAGTTATAAGTGCCCAGCAAGGCATTCCAGAAGTTTGATCCAAAAATATAATGATGCTAAAATCGTGAGATAAACTGCAGCTTTGGAATCATAAAATCACTGCATGATACTCTACTTGCACACCTCCAACATCATTTATGAAACCATCTGCAGTAAGAAATTAAGAGTAAATTGAACAAATAAAAAAAACAAAAAAAAAAAACACCCTGTTTTTCCAGTTTAAAGGTACAGGCAAAGGCAAATTAATGTCTCAGTAGGACAGTGGCATGAATAAAAAAAGGTATTTACCTCTTTTTAAAGTATAGTGGAAACTTCTGTACTTTGTTTGACCCATTCTGTAAAACCTCCACTCTATCTCATTCATTTCCAAACCACGTAGTAAGTGAGCATTTGGAAAGTAAACTGAAATGTCTATTTTGTATTTTTGTTATTCTGTCCAGATGTTAGCATTTACATATTTGGCTGTCTCCTCTGTCGACTGGCTATTCAGTGTGAGGAATTAATAATGTCTTAATGCTGAGAGGCAGAAAAATAGAGATCTGACAGCATTCCTAATGAGCTAGCTGTAGCTTGTAAGTACATGGATTGATAGTGAATATCAATAGGACCTTTTGTTCTTGGAAACTGACATGAAGAAGACCGTGACTTTGTCTTAGATAAGTCAATCCACCTGGTGTTTATGCAACATTTTTTTAGTGGTTTATTAAATGTTACTGGATGCTGTGTAGCCTTTTGATTTCCTTTCCTAGATCAAAGCATTTTACATGGGATTGTGAACACATAAGTAAATGTGTGAGCCTTAGTGTGATTAGTAGTGTGGAATGAGTCTGATAATACTATAATATTATCAGTGAAATCATAATTGGAAGCAGCAGTGACTACTAAGGTACGTTACTTCACTTAAAATCATTTTAAACAATATTTCTATAACCGTTTTGAACCATTTTCTACCTTACTTTTGAGTAAATTGCACCCTATAAGATATGACTTTTTTCCACATGTAGATATCAGCAGCAAATATAGAATAAATATACTCTATATTTTCAGTGGTATCTATTTATATCGCGTTCCCACTGCCGGTATCAGCTTGACTCGCCTCATTTCCACTGCATGGAAATAAGGAGATGTTATTTCTAGTTTGACCTTTGCCGAGATTTCAAACGGGCAGAATCCAAAATTTTGCAGTGTCAGTACATATTTGCATCATCATTGTCACATTGTGTTAAAACCAAGCCAGGCTAGCTGGATATCTATGAAGACGGAACAGATCTTTAGGTTGACTCTAATTTAATAGTTGACCACAGATTTGAAGTGTAGACAATAATATTCTCATCTGGAAAAGTTCTAATAAAATATTTCATTTCAGAAATTATGAGTAACAGTTTTAAGTTTCATCCTCTTCCATTTCTGCATCACTTGGACTTGGAATTGCTATGACAAACAGTCACGCTGATTGAGTACTAGCCTACAAAAATAAAATCTTACCAAGTGTAATTTTCTCATTTCTAGTCAAAATATCTCATCACACTTAAAATAAGACATAATTACCTAAAGAGTAACTTTTCAGTTAGATAAAATAACTTATTTTTAGACAATAGATCTTGGCTGATTTTTTTGTTTGAATTCAGCAAAAAAATCTGCTAACAGGACAAGTGAAAATTATCTTAGTAAGACTTCTTGAAATAAGATTTGTCTAAAAATGAGTTATTATATCTCACTGAAAAGTTACTCTTTAGGTGATTATGTCTTATTAAAGTGTGATGAGATATTTTGACTAGAAATGAGAAAAAAATACGTTTGGTAAGAGTTCGATTTTTTCCAGTGTACTGTGTAAATACTGCACACTAGTAGCCTCGGTCAAACCGAGGCTACTAGCCGTGGAAAAGCACCATTCAGAGTATGGGCCCCAATTCCAAAGCTCCTGATAGTGTATCAGGGAGTTCCATTTCATACATCTTCTTTGCATCTATATTTTTGTACTTTTAATTAGTTTGTGAATAAATGGTATTGACTGAAGTCTTGAAAACAAATGCAATTGTAAACAAAGCTATAACCTCCAGCCAGTCTCTATGCATTCGTTGAACATTATTTCCATCTTCTTCTGCGGTTTCCACTTTTTGTGTCAAAATATATCCACAGACTGGGACAGCAGTGCTCACTCACACACACTGAGCACAAGGCCAGATTTATGCCCTGACAATTTGAGAGAATCCACTGAAACGGTTGGGAGTTAATGTCGGTTAATTAATTCGTTGGACCTGGGCAGGGAGCTGTGAGCAGAGCTGAGGTAGATTGGTCTGTATGATTGGAGAAGGGGTGGCAGCAGCAGTGGTGTGGCAGCAGCGACGGGGGCTGGTGAAGGGTTTAAAGTGAAAGGGGAACGAGGGGAGTAATCCACTGAGTGCCTATAATGTAATGAGTCAGCCCTGCCTAATGGAGCCCATTTGAGGAAGCTGGAAGTATGGGGGGGGGCTGGGGGTGGATCTGGAGGTGCATGAATGAGGAAACCTGAATTGGAAAATTGAAGGGGTGTTTGTGAGGACATATGAGGTTTGTCGCCTGCATTTTCCCCTAGACTAGACTAAGATGCTCTCAGCAGCTGTTTCATATAAAAACATGACACTTAGTGCAATTGGTGCAGTTTGTTGAATTGTGATACTGCACTGCATCATGGAAGCATGTTACAGTAAAGCTTGAGGCTACAAATACCATTTTTTTTAATCTAAAACAAAGCTAATGCTTTCAGAGTGGCTTTATTTTAGCCTTGCGGTTCAGGGTAATTCCTGAACTGCCAGGCTGCATTAGCCCAGGCTGGCATTTGACTTTCATATTATGCTTACTTGCACACACTTTCACACTGAGCCAAAACACGCTGTTCGCCCTCCTTAGCTAGCATACATCTGCATTGCATTGCCACAATCCACTATGTTTTTTTTTTTTTTTTTTTTTTTTAAATCAGGTACTCAAGTGTCTCATGTTCCCTTGACTGATTCCTCTAATCAAAATTACTTAATTTGAAATTGATAAGATAAAGGTGACATGTTTTTAGCTTCTTTCATTAAGTTAAGATGTTGTTTTTAGATCTGACAACTGTAACCAACTAAAGTGAAGGATGAAAATAAAGAACTGAGCAATATTTGAATTCAGGAGCAGTTGTGACACTTGCTCTGCTTCCAACACCTCCTCAGAGTCAAGGGTTGTATTATTCATGCCTTCCGTGTTGGTGTCATATCTGTAGCCGCCGTTGTTGTTGTTGTGCGCTCCTTGACGCCTGTGTGTACAGATCTGATGAGCTGTCTCTCAGCCAGGCAGCTGTGTTTAATCCAGGTCAGCTACCATCTTTGCCTGCTGTTTTCATTGGCTCTTATAAAAGTCTGCTAATTGGCCTCTTTTTTCAACGGACACATGTGCGATTTAAAGTCAGAGAGACAGTGTGTCAAGAGAGGCTCATCTGTTTGTTTGGCATGTGTTAAGGTTTAGCATGGGAGCGGGGACCTACACATGGCCAGATGTGACGAGTGCTCCTGGCTGCGAAGTGTCACATGGCACAGACCCGTTTGCTCCAGCTCTTGTACCAGAGTTTAAACACAGAAAACAGCTGTGAGGTTCTGTCATCAGGAGTGTATGTCTTTTGTACATGGATGCTGAAGGTGAAAATGAACAACCCCTTATTCCTCTGACAGTCAGTGTCTGTTATAGGCAGGACGTCGCTTTTATGCAAATGTAAAAAGAATTCAGTCGATACAGATGTTCCACATCGCACATTTTGGAAGATCTTTGCAGCAAATGGGTCCTGGGTAGCTGGAGGCTCAGGTGGTCACCATGTGAGGATGTTTACAGAGGGCCAGCAGGAAGCTGCCAAAGTAACTGTGCTGTAGGCTTGGAGTAGCAGGCACAATGCAGTGTTGTGTGAAAAATTAACTGCACTGAAAAAACAAAACAGAAAACAACTAATTCTAAAATATGCTCCTGCTATTTGAGATTTTCCAGCTGTGACTGCTGAAACTGCAGTTTATCTAAGGCTGTACTGCTTGGGATTTATTTTCAAATCAAGTAATTTTTCATTGTTTATTTTAAAAGGTTAGTTCATTTACATAATAGTGAACACAGATAAAATCAGAAGAATAAAAAAGAGAAATATCTCAATTTTTTATAAATTTCTGATTTTTTTTTTTTAACTCCATATCTGACATTACTGATTGTTCAATTTAATTAAATTCAATTCAGTTTTATTTATAGAGCCCAATATCACAACAAAGTCACCTCACAGGGCTTTACAGAAATTGGTGAATTGATTTAAAAAAAAAAAAATGAAAATGAACAGTCAAGTAATCAGTAAACAGTTTGTGAAGTTATGTGGCACAGTAAAAAGATATAAATTGTAAGTTCTAAATTATGTGTTGAAATGTTCTTTTCTTTTTATACACTGAAGAGAATTAATATTTCAGACTGTTCTGTTTTCTACAAACTAACAATCTGTGAAGGTTGCAAAAATGAATTCTCATCACTCATTCACTTGACCTGAAAACATGTATGTGTGGGTTTGTGGAACATATTTGCTGGGCTGTGTTCCAGAACAGCAGTGATGTTTCATGTCTTCATTTCTAAAGTGGTAAGGCCTTGAAAATGGACAATAACTACTTTTGTGGTAAAAAGCTTTTAGGGTTCAGAATGTGCTGTGTGTTAATAATAACTCATCACAGTCAGTTCATTTTTTAAAGGATGGCATTTATTGATTTTTGTAAGTGAACTCTTCTGCTACTTTATATCCAACAAACAGTCCCAATGAAGCTTTGATAAACAGTACACAGTCCACTATACCAGGCACCTACCTCTGTGGCTAATGTTTTTTTCTCTTCCTCTTTCTGCTCTTTTCCTCTCTTGCATGTTTTTCAATGCCACTCTTGTCTTCTTCATTATGACTATCTGCTCCTCCACATCTTCTTTCACTTTCTCTCACCCTCTTTGCCATCTTTCCATCATCCTCCCTGTCTCTTTAAAAAGGTTCCCCACCAGATGGGCGCGCTGACCTTCTACCGCTATGAACAGCCCATTGTAGACTACTGCCAGGCCCATCAACCCCTACGGCTCAACATGGGTTACGAGGGACCCCCGCAGGGCCTTGAAGGCCTCGAGGACCTGGGGCCATGTGAGAGGGGTACTATACAGACAGTAGCGCTGCCTGCGGTGCCCTCTGCTGCCAGCATAGGTGCCACTGTGCAAGGGCCTCGATCTCCTCCACCCCCTCTCAGACCACCACCTGAGGGCCCGAACACCGGACCTTTTCCTCCCCCTGAACGCACCGGCACACTCAAATTTGGACGCTAGCAAACTTAGCCTTAGAATCAGGGCAAAGGCCCCAGATTTACACTGACTTTAAACTAAAGGGGCAGGTGAGCTGGTTATTTGGTAGGGCCTTGTTTTCTGAAAAAGAAACTACAGAACAAACATTTCTAATTCTGTCCGAAGGGATTGGTTATCTGGAACACAAGGTGTTACTAATACACAATAGAAGTGGAGTCATTCTTCTTGATCGTTTTAGTTTGTTTGTTTTTTTTTCTATGCACCTCATAGGATAACCCTTTATACTGCCTCTTGGGATATAATCCAGCAAAAGTGGTACCTCATTTTCAAATCTGGTCAAATGACAAAATCCTGAGAATCTGTTCACAACATAACATTAGTCCACTTTGCTTCAGTCAGAAACAGAAATGAGAAAGTGCAATAAAAAAAGGCTCTTAACCACAAAACAACACTATAGTAAAATGAAGACAACATAAGGCGTTACATCAAACAAATGCTAGAGGTTTCTTACTGTGATTATAATTAAACTTTACATTCAGCAGTTGTTAGATTCCATGTCATTATTTAATGTGCATGTCAAACCAAAGAGTTTACTTGTATTTTTTTTTTCTTTTAATGCACATAGCTTTTTTTTCTTGAAATGTCAGTGGTTAAGTAAGCTTGACTCCGCTGACCCACAGTCACAAGTACAGACAGTTCTCTGAAACTGACTGGTCTCATCTTTATAAATTATCATTTTACAGAGTTACCTTCAAATAAGAAAGAGGAAGTATAAAATATACATTTATCATAAAGATGTACCTGGTCCTACTAACATCAGGTCATTTGTCATCTTTGTGATGCCGTGAGCAACAACAACCACAAAATGCTTTCTACAATATTATGGCATGTTCCATAAATTTCTTAAATGTGGCAGGTCTTTGTATATGATTATATCCAGTTGAATGATTTACTATGCTTTAAAGAGGTAATCATGGGCAAAAAAAGTACATTGATTGCAAAACATTGTACATATTCTTAAAAAGGTCCACTTTACTGAAGGTTAAACCACTCTCACTGCCCCAAATGGTCATTAAAAACATTGATGAGTCAATGTTTGACTTTCATTATACTGGACAATTTCGAGAGCACTGTCTTGCTGGACTGGCAAAGCTTAGGCCGTGTGCTCCCGTCTCCCCACCACCACAGAGAACAACAGTGCCTAGTGGGGGACTGTTGAACCAGCACGTTGACTTCTCTTTGACCTGCGTATGAACCCATGGGCTCTACTGGGAATATTGCCTGACATCTCCTTTTTTTTCCAGAAAGCGTGCCTGCAGTGCAGGACTTTATTGCACTCGGTAACCCCTTGGCTATCATGTCAAGCACTGCAACTCACTCACTTACGGAGCTGATGAGGACTTCAGTTATGGCTGTGATGGACTGTCAAATATCATCTCCGGCTTCATCCGAGCAGTGCACAGGGGTCGTTTTCTACATGTCAGTGGTCATAGTCCCTCGAGTTGTGGAAACAGTGCTTGGTCCTCCCACAGTGCAACTGATTAATCCACTGATGAAACTGCAAGGGGCCAAAAATTCCCCATCAAAGTGGGTATATCCTAAAAATAAACGAGAGGAAAAAGTAGGGAATTATTTTTGTTCTGTTTGTTATTTTGTCATTTTGGCTTGGAACAAAAGAAAGTTTTTGAAGTGTTCAAAGATGATGTCAAGAAATTCTATAAGACTTATCAAAAGGACAAAATCTAATAGAACTTATTTATCCTGTAAATAGTGAATCTTTAAAAACGAAAAAGAGTATGAACTTCACTTCTTCTGAGACACAAACTGCTTGTGAACAGAAGAGGAGCCTTATTCAATTTCCAGTAGGAATCTGAAACCAAGATGACTCGGAGAAATGATTCCTACTCTAACGCTCCTGTTGTTTCGATGATGAATATTTTTCTATCTGCTCCCATCACGATTCTATCATTCTAGCATTCAACACAAATTATGTTACGGAGGTTATTTATCAAATCCAATCATTTTACTGAATCACATGAAAAGGTAAGATTGGGAGCGCTGTTATTGTGAAGTACTTCGAGTGTCAAACTTCGTAGAGATCCATATCTTCTGTTCTTACTTCAGACATGTTCGTGAGCATCCTGCAGGAGGTGGCTGTATGACGTATTGTTAGTTTCACCACAGAACAACCCTCTTGTTTTGAGAATTACAACACGTGCTGCCATTTTAAGGTCTACTCGGGGAGAAGGACTGTGCTTTTCTTTAAGAGTTTAACATGTGGAGGATGTTCTTTTCAATGTGCCATTTTATAGTTTTAAATGTTTTACCAGAAATAGCCCTAAAACAACAAGTAACCCGAAAGTCTTCATGACTAAGAAGGGTTCACTTCCCTTCGTGTACAGGACATTGCAAAAAAAGCAGTTCGCTCAGTACGGTTGCTTAATAGTGCTGGTGGAGTTTACTTTGTAATAGCAGCTGTGCCAATGTCTTTATAATGGGAGCTCTCTCAATTCTATCCATGTATTGTCTTGCCTTGCTCTATATCACCCCTGCTAACTCCTTGGCCTGAATTTCATGTCTGCCTCTTGGTGACTCGGGTGAACCTGTTTAATGATGTTCTATTTCTGTCCGCATGCTGATATTTTGGGAAACTATGCCCAGTTAGGGAGGAGCGCTGAACCAGAGACAAACAGCACAGGAGATATTTCCTGTCTGAAATGCCCTAGAACCAGAAGCACGTGTCATGGACAACTTCACTGTTTTTAAAGCAACTTGTTTGCTGACCCATCCCTGTCCCTGTAGAATTACGTGGCACTATAGGCAGTTAAGCAGAGACAGAAGTTTGTGTTGGGCACTCACTCCAGGGACAGACTTCTTTTAATAGTCCCGGCTAAAGCTTAGTCCTGCATACATAGTAATTACTTCACTTTTCAGAACAGTGATAATGGCACAACTCAGTCTAAACACATTGATCAGACCTACTTTGCCATTAATGTTCAATTAGAAACACTAATAAAATTGTTGTATTTTCACAATTAAATGAGCTACTAATAATTGATAGATTAATCATGAATACCTCCCCGATAAAAATCAGATCTGTTCAGCAGAATGTTTTGAATCCTGCTGCCAGCAATTATTTAGTCTTTCGTCCTTTTTTTTTTTTCTTTCTTCTCATCAGAGAGCTGGAAGCACAGGCACTGCATGCTAATGATGCATGTTTGAGCTGAACTCCAGGACCGTCTGTGCTCACCCTGCAATGCCAACAGGCTTTATTTTCCTTTCTGCTTTGTTTGTTTATGGTTTTATACCCCCCATCTCCCCCACCACACTTTGAGTTTAGGCTAATGTCCCTATTGGGATTCTTTTTTCTTTTTGTCTTTCCCCCCTTCCATTTCTTTTCTTCTTCTTCTTTTTTTTTTTCTTTTTCTTTTTTTTTTTTTTTTTTTTTTTTGTTTTTTGTTTTGGTGAGGTGACTAAAGGTCTGACGAATTGCAGTGAAAACTTTCATATTTCAGTGTTTATGCTCAAAGGAACAGCTGAATGCAAATCTCTACGGGGACAGGGAAAGACAACCCATCCACCAGAATAATATGTTGCTATTGTACATTTCTGCAAACCAGGGAAACATATAATCTCAACATTTGTGGTACAAAAATCACCATGGATATCAGTGGTACAGTGTTTTCACCATTCATGGCATCTTTTAGGTGATAGTATCAGGCAATATAATTTGATTATTACACTTTCTACAGTCAAGCGGAGGCACTAAACCAAACTATGATCTTGCCGTAAGCCTGTCTAAAATGTATAAACCTAAAAACTTACCAGGAGTTAGAAAGAGTAGACAAAAAGTCATTGATATTCTTTATCCACTAAAGACTATATGTATGGTTTGCAAGAAAAATAAACATTCTGGTGTGTGGGCTGGAAAGCAAAAGAGACAAGACAGAAGGCAATAGATACTATACAAACAGGATATACAAGAACACATGGGAAACTGCAAGACCATTTTATTCTGTTACAATGAAGGTTTTATGATGGTTTCTGATGTTCAAGGCAGCTTTACTTCTATACTATAAGAAATGACATGAGCAGTTTCGACCAAGCTTAGTCACACTCGAGTTATAGAATATGACACCCACAGGTTAAACAAAACACAAGTCTTGCATCTTCTAAATGTATGTATGCATGAACATATTCAAAATACATAGGCACAGTTTTGTTAACACCTTGTAAGGAAATAAAATCTAATTTGCGATATATCAGCAAAGATTTCACCAAACCTTCTTTTAGACTGAAAAACATACATTCATCAATATGCACACACACATCAATAAAAATAATACTAATAAAAAAAAAAAAAAAACATACCCTGATAAATGATAATGAAGTTCTACAGGTTTTGAAGCAACCATTCATTCCAGTTCACCCAAGGCCATCTGCTACGTTTCAGTAGATTCTAATCCATTACCTGATAAATAGATTTGAAAAATTAATTCCCAGCCAGACGTGGATTTGCCGCTTTTCTTCCTCTGCCATACATCTGTGTCTTACCCACAGGCAGCGACATGCTCATACAGCACACAGTCACGACTCCAGAGAGTCAGCAAGTAGATATAGATATGGGGTTTAAGAAAAAAAAAAAGAAAAAGAAAAAGAAATAAATAAGTTGAAAAAAACACATATACACAGGCTAATGCTCTCCATCTGCCACTTCTTAATTCCCAATTTGAGTTTCTATTTTTTGTTAGTGTGTCATTAGTGTGTGTGCTGACTGTAAAGTGGTAAGAATTAATTATTTCATAGCGCAAAAAGAATAAAGAGAGAGTGAAAGCTACTGCGCTAGCTGTGCCCTGCATGTACCTAGATGGCCTGTGTGTATCTAGCAGCACCTACTCCTCTACCTCCTCTGAACCAACGTCACCATTACTGATGTTCAGGCCAGCCCAGTCCCCATTGATTGTTATTGTTCCATGCTGTTTCACATTAGCAGGAAGTCTTTAACCCCTGACCTGCATTGTCCTGACTCTGTTTTTCTGCCATTGCTCATGTCAGAGGGGACACAGAAAGCGAAGGCACGATCATTAACCTCTGTCAGGAAAACACACTTTTTCGTTTGTCTGACAAAGCCTGTTTATGCCCCTAATTGGATTTTATGTGAGCGGTGAAGAAAGGAAGGTTTTTATTTAAATGGGTTGCATTTTACTCCTGAAGTTAGCCCGAGAGAGCAGTAAAAGAGAAGGCACAGAAAAACTGACAGAAAGCAATATCAGAATTAGTCTTTGTTTCTTTGCAGGCTCAAAGCACTTTCCCCTATTTTTTGCTGCCTTTTAAATACTTTTCATCCAAACCACCAGATCCCTGCTGTCTCCTTCACATCCATTTCCTGCAGAGAGCATTGATTTCTGTAGGGTGTAAATATGCGCTGCATTGTTTTCTTTGGTAGTTGGTTTGTTGTTGATTTCTTTCTTTTTTCTTCTTTTTTTTCTTTTTTTCTTTTTCAGATTTTTGTTCTTTTTACTGTATTCAGACCTAAAGCATTTTTGTGAAGACCTGGTCCAAGCGCAAAAACATGGCTCTTCTTTGAGTATATTATTGTCAGAAAATGTTTTGTAAAAATTTTGATGATGATATCAGAAATAAACATCTAAAGATGGGAACTCTGGTGTTGTTTTTGCCTGAATATATTGTCCAAACTCTTTCATGGTTTAGATTAGAATAAACTAGAATAGCTGAATGAATATATTTTAAAAGTAAAGATTTATTTTCTATGGAGTAATACTAAGCTCGTGGCAAGAGTTGTACTGAGTCTTTGGTAGTTTTAGAGGAGCTGTGAACCAGGATCAAGATTCTGCATCTGATTCTGCATCATAAAGGTAGGTCTTTCTTTAGATAAGTATTTGAATTTGAAGGCTGAGAGCTTACAAA
>JAPQRP010000005.1:41589487-41604479 GCA_037367295.1 Apogon hyalosoma | reverse complement strand
TACTTTATGTTGTGACATGGTAGTATTATTATTAACTGATGTTTTAGCATGAAAATAGTCATCATCCACTGGTGCCTGTGTTTTGTGGGTTTTATAGAAAATCAAGGTATTCTTGCAGTGAATGAGATATAATAAAATGCTGTAAAAATACACTACTAGGTCACTGCTAATTGTTCACTGGGCCAGCTTATGATGTGATGAATAAGCTTATGCAGTCTCACAACATTTATTTGGATCCAGAGTTGCAATTTGTGGATCTGGTTCACAACATAATGGGTTTGGTCCTTGGTCCACACTCTACTCTTCAACCAAGTTTCACAAACGTTGATGTAGTTTCACCGCAGAAAAATAAATAAATGAATAATGAAAATCATCTGATCTGCTCCTTGTTTGACATTAAAATACATATCTCTGTCCTTTTTTTTTTCCACTAAGATCTTAGGCCAATGATGTAAGAGCTGGACCACTGCATAATGTCTCTCCATCACATCCCAAAGATTCTGAATGAGTTTCAGGTCTGGATTCTGTCGTGTCCAATACCTGTGTGAAAGTGATGTCTAATGCTCTTGAACCACTCCTTCACCAGTCCAGTGAGCCCCATAAACTTGGCATCGCCATCTTGGAATATACCTGTGCCATCAGGGGAGGGAAAAAAAATCAGTCAGCTGACCTCATTTTATGGACACAGAATGTTGCTGACCCTGGACCTGACCAACGGAAGCAACTCCAGATCATAATACTGCTCCACATTCTTTTACTGTAGGCGTGGTGGGTAGTCACTTAATTTGCCTCTCCTCTCACCCTGGTGTGTCAATCACTTTGGGCCAAGGTCAATCTTTTTTCATTGTTTCACAGTTCAACCTTGAGCTCCCTTGCCTTATTTTCCAATTAGCTTCACTGATAAGTGGTTTTCTTAAGGCTACATAGCTGTTTAGCCCCGCTCCCTTGAGTTCTCTTCCTTCCCAGTCTTCTTGTTCTCAAACACACTCACTGTCTCTATTAATCATAGCTGTGAGTTCTAATGTTAATTTTCCCCCCTGTGAACTGATTTCAACAAAGGTTTGAGTGATCTTTAGTGCAAATCATTTATTTTTTTTCTGTCCACATTTAAGTTAATGGTTTACTTCTCTCCTTCCAGGCTTTAATAATACATTGGTATGTTCTCACTCTGCTTTTGCTCCTTTCAACAGCCTTTTTAATTGTTTTCTTTGCTTGATGGCCAGTAATTTGTTCCTCCTTAAAAAAGAGTTATATCTTTTCCACAGCCATGGGATGTGTCTTCCAACAAAGTTGTTAAAGAAATAAGAAGTAAATAACTTGTGGCCATCTGAAAGATATTAATCACTGCAGTAGGTCTGTTTGTTCAATGGAAGGCTCTTACCTATTTGCTCAGTTAAATCCAGGTAATAACTATTTTATACAGGCAATTCTTATGGTGAAATGCAATCTGTTTCTTCTTAAAGTTGTCATTAATGTAAGGTGTTGCATGCTGTTATCGTCCATGGGGAGGTTGATCCAGGTATAATGAAATGAGTTAACATACCGTATATATAATGAATTTAATAAAATAAGTCTGGATCTTTTGCCACTTGCAGAACTGCAATCATAGAGACCAAAGCGAGAGGATAAGAATTCACACCAGCCTGGCAGCCTGTGGCTAGCTTGGCTGGGTGTTTCCTCAAAATAGCAACAGCTTCCACAAAGACCACGATAAGACAAAGGAATAAGAGACCACAACGTGAGACACACTGTGATCACATTGTGACAATGCCTTCACAATGTGTGAAGAGATTGTCATCCCCCGTTGCTCACTTTCTTAGAAGTTCCTCATAATATACTATTCTTGAAATCGGCCAACATACCGAGACAGCGCTTCAGGCTCAGCCTTTGTCTTCACAGAAAAACGTCAACTGAGCAACAGTATCCATTCTGGTCATAGAAGCTGAGAGCACATGACACAAAGCTTTGGATGTTGACATTGTAAACACTTTATGGACGCTGCATTTGCTCAACATCTTCAGCTGCTTATACTTCACACAGAAATTGTCCAGTTTTATTTTTTATTTATATGCTCCCGCTTGGACAGATTTTTCAGCGCCACAGTGCATCTTTCCATTGTTATGCGGACGACACACAGATCTACCGAGGGTGTGATTTGTCAAACAACCAGGGGTGAGGCAGTTATATATGTGGGGGTGCGGTCCATAACTAAAGTAACAAATGCTGGCTTGAAACAAAAGTGAAACTTTACATACTTTCAACAACCAACTCCCGGGTTCTATTCCTCTGTTATACAGCAGATCTTACACTAAATTTCCACAACTTCTAATCTGTGTCCACTGGACACACAGATGCTGGGCCCCATGAATTTGTCATGTTTACCCTCCCTTTATGGTGCTCCAATGCATGGGGATGTTTGTGAACTCTGAGAGTGCCGACAGTTCAGTTGAGGTAAACGTTTTTGCCAGTAATGTAGGATATAGGTGTAAGAAAACTCAGTCACAACCTGCTGTTATTTCAATTGGTTGGGAGTCCCCCAGTGATGAAATTCATTGAGCAGAAGTAGGGATGTAAAAACCGGGGGGTGGGGGTGGGGGTGTTGATCCCCCTCCCCAACAAATTGCGCCCTGGATATACCTGCCCCTGAGACCGGACGACCCATGAAGCCTTGCTGCTGTGTCCGACTGCCTCAACACTTTCTCCACCTTAACAACTTCAAATCAGAGGTCATACTCTTCAATCCACCAAATTCCATCCTTCTCATCAAAAATAGCCACAGTCCTCTTTCCACAAATGTCAGGCCCACTGCCAGAAATCTTGGAGTGATATTTGATTCAAATCTCACCTTCCAATCACAGATCAGTAATGTTGTCCAGTCCTGTTTTCTCTATCTACGAACCATTTCAAGAATCAAACCAATACTCCCACCTGGAAACAGTTATCCACTCATTCAAATTCACCAGACTTGGCTACTGTAACTCACTCCTGTCTAGCATCAGCCAAAAATCACTGTGCCGCCTCCGACTGGTGCAGAACGCAGCAGCTAGGCTTCTCACTGGTTTTAACAGAGGACATCACATCACCCCAATCCTGGCTTCATGTCAATGGCTTTCTGTGTATTTTAGAATTGATTTTAAGATTTTACTGATCACTTCTAAAGCCCAGATGGGCCTGGCCCCTAGCTACATAGCTGACATGCTAGTCACTCATAAGCCAGCACGCAGCCATAGATCCTTGGGTGGAGGGCTCCTGGCTGTTCTAAGGTCGAGTTTTAAATCGAAAGGTGACCACACCTTCTCCATCAGGGCCCCTTGACTTTGGAATGGCCTTGCCAAGAAGATAAGGCTTGCAGAATCAGTAACATCTTTTAAATAACTTCTTAAAACACATTTTTATAGACTTGCCTTCATGTGATGTCTCTTTTTAATGTTGAATATTTAATTTTACCCTGTTTTGATTGTTTGTGTATATGGACATACATAATATTGTTTTATTCCATAATTTGACAGCATCATTTTATGTTATTTCTGCCCTCTCTACTACAATACATTCATATTTATTCGGAGTGTCATGTTTTCACGTTTGCTGTACATATATCAATTATTGTGTTGTGTTGTCTTCTATGTTTTAGTGTCTGCTTGCATCTTGTTTTTTTTTGTTTTTTTTTTTGTTTTTTTGTATTCTGCTGTTGTGCCCTGCTGTTTTGTCTGTCAAAGCACTTTGTATATTAAATTTTTAAAGGTACTATACAAATAAAGTTATTATTATTATTATTATTATTATTATTATTATTATTATTATTATTATTATTATTATTATATGATAAACCTGCAATATATCATAGTCTTTTGACATAAATACCATAATTACCTTTCAGTATATTCATCTAGATCAGTGGTTCTCAAACTTTTTACAGTGGAGTACCCCTGAATTTTTTTATTTATTTATTATTGTTATCTTTTTTTTAATCCAACTACCCTCAACTCTCACTTCAGCATTTTTGATTGAAAATAAATAAATAAATAAAAATATACAAACTAATAAGCCTTGTGTTTTGTATCCATAGCACGGGGCTGAAGTGCAGTGAAGTGAACTACGAACAAATACAGTATGCTTCATTGCTGTAATTAGGAACAAACAACTGCATGAAGACTGCTAGAATATCTAAATGAAAAGAGAGAATAAATACAAGTAGTTTGTAATCCTGAAGATGCATGCCTCCACTAATTAAAATGAGTTAATATGTGTATGCTGTGTAACAATCTTGTTCCTCTTTCACAAATTACTGTTCAGAAATGCTTCAGGATAAAGAGGCTCTGGTCTTAACAAGTTACAAAAAAAACATTTCTACAGCTGCAACACCTATGGCACTGTACACCATGAACAATATGAACTTCGTGCTACTTCTGAGCTTGTGGTTAATTGTATTTAGAATCTTGCTGTCCCATGGGCTAGAACCATGAAAGATCCATTCCATTACATGAATGTATACATCTAATTGTTTTCACCTTCCCAGCAACACTAGTGCCAACTGCAAGAACAACAACAGCAATATTGGTGGACTATTTGTCTCACAAGTGTGAATTACATTGGCATCCAAACACATATGATATATATTTAGCCTATTTTGGCTTGTTTTACTTAATACCCCAACCCCCGAGGGGAAGGCAAGGGGTATTATTTTTGGTTCGGTTTGTATGTTTGTTTCTTTTTTTGTAAGTTTATTTTTTTAATAATCTAGCAGCAAAACTATTAGTTGAATTCATACCAGATTTGGTTTGTAGATTGCCAGTGACTCAGAACAAACTTGATTACATTTTGAGAACAGTAGGTCAGATTTTTTTAATGAATTTTTATTTTTTTTCCCCCCAATTACTCATAATGGGTGAAATTTCAAATGTCTGTAGCAGCAAAACTATTGTTTGAATTCATACCAAATGTGGTTTATATATTACCAGACACCCAGAGTAGATGTTATTATATTTTGGGGAAAATAGGTCAAAGTTAAAATTTTTATGAACCTTTTAAATCTTTTTTTTTTTCCATTTACTTATAATGGGCAAAATGTCACATGTCTACAAAAACATCAGTTTTGTTTCAATTTACTTCAAACTTGCCACATATATAGGCAATTGATATGCTGACATCAGCACACGCATAGACATGATGACATCAGCTGGATCCATGCCAAAATAAACTACAATATGTGCGAGGGGTGGGGTTTGTTGTGCCTGGCACCACTTGTTTATTTATTTTAATGGTGTGATGTTTCACATTTAAAGTGATGTAGTTTAGGAGATTCCGTGTCACATGAAGCCTTGAGGCCCTATACTTAAAAGGTTCATGAAAAGGGTGGACATTAAATGGCTGACACCCCCCCATGCCACATAACCTACATTCCAGAGTTTGTGTTTATCCCACAAACTTTTTGAGACATTAGTGACAGAGAAACGCACGCAAAAGCTCACCAAAATGCAGCTGAGTTGGTCTCTGGGCACCTAGAGCGAATGAGTACCGCCAGTGTCACGGAGATTGGAGATCTGTTCGCTTCAGCCTGCTGTCACTTCAGGTGCACACATCATGTCATCACTGCCTCGGAGGAACATGACAGCCCTGCTCACAGTCCGTCTCACAGTAGTTTATGGGACATGGGGTCTCACTATCTTTTACTTTTCTCCTCCAACGATCACACACCCTTAGGAGTAACATCAACACTAACTTCAAGCAATTTGTCAGTTTTTAATAATAAAATGTTTAAATTCAGCTTGTAGCACATTTACCATTTAATCAGCTGTTAACAGCTGATAGATAATGCTAATGACCAAGAGTCATCACTTTATTTCTAAAGCATAAATTAATTTTGGAAAATAATGTATATAAATCAGAATGACTCTGGCTTATCCTTAACACTCAAGCACCTTAGAAAATGTATTGTAATGTAATGCTTTTACTTACTCACTATTATATGTTTAGTGCAGTATTAAAGGACTATAGTGTAAATGCAGGACTGGTGCCAATATGCATGAAGAATATATTGTCTGTTAATGTTTGGCATGCATCCAGTTGCTATATGAATAATTTTATAACCGGTATTCCAGTGTTTTTACCATTTTTTTACTGGATATTGTTCACTGAAATAAAATCCTTGGGGAGGCATCATATCAAAATTTGCCAAATTAGATGAGTAGGAGTTTTCCCCTGCAAAGGAACACCTTATCTCAAAAGGTTAAAAGAAAAAAAAGGGCTGACATAGCTGAGGGGTCAGCCTCTTTCAGTTGATTGCACACTGCCTCAATACAGTCTGTGTGAAAAAGCCCTTGGCTGGTGGTTGATTGGACGGGTCAGGTGGTTTTTGTAAGTATGCGCTGCCTGATTCTCACTGACCTTTAAGAGTGATGGCAGTGTACAGCTGGAAAAGAAAAATTCATCGGTTTGAGACTTTCTGATGTTGTTTCTCAATGTTGTGTAACTGCTTTCACCCTTGTCTTCTCGTTTCTTTTTTGTTTTTCCGACCTGCATTTTAACCAGGTCGAGATTTCTATGACAGTGTTTCCCTACATTCAACATTCACTGTAAGTAATAGAGCTCCTGGGGGAACTGTAAAGTGTTGTCCTCAGACCACCTACACTGGCTTTTAACTGTACTCTAGCACTGTTTGGATGCAGCTTGAACGAAGATTGTTGCCTACAATGTACGACCAAAAGGAGCCATGTTTTTCCATCCCCACTGGCGCTTTTCTTTTATAAACTGTCTACTATCTGACCTCAAATGAGCAACCCACATTTAAAAATAGATTTTATAGCTTTCTCTCTGTTTTTTTTCTTCTTTCAGTGTTACTTATTATAAAAGTTAACAAAAAAGAAAAAAAAAACTGTTATTACATTTTATTGCAATTTTCTATTCTAAATTTAACCTTTAAAAACCTTAACTATTATTGTGGTGACTTCCAAGGGATTATTTTCCCTCTACATTTAACCTTTTGTAAGTGATTTATTATAATATTATCCCCTGCACTTTACATTTGCAGTGAATATCTTGTATTTTCCTATATTTAGTTTACTGATGATGTAGATGTTCATAAAGTAAATTAAAAAGGTCATTATATCAAAAATCTGAGTGTCCAAAAAAGATGCATTTGATGCTGCTGAATAGCTGAGAAACAAGATATTACCAGAAGAATTTCATAAAAGTCATTAAACATTTTAGATTAATAGCTGTTTTTCCTCAACAGAGTCTATTTAGGTCTTTAAAAGTTACAATCACAAAATCCCAGATGCAGTTGCTGAGGTTGTGATGTCAATGTCCAGGCATTGGTTGTTATTCCTACTCGCTCTGCATTTGCCGGTTCTTCTTATACTCTGATGTACAATTCTGGCAGACGTTTGTTGGAGAAATGCTGTGTATCAGCTTGCACCCAAGTTCAATTATTTATTGTGTCAAGAAAGCCATGAGTCTAAAAATTATTGGAAGGTCTTCAGGTGCTAGCACAGATGTCTCTAATATCCTGTGTGCTCTTGCTTGTGGTAGCTGAATCATCAAAAACAAAAAAGAGAGAGACAAACTAGAAGCTATAGCATCCACAGAGTCATTGTTGCTGCCATAACTTTTGCCAAGCTGTCAAAAGGTGAGGAGTAAGATTTACCACCACTATACTTAATCACTGTTGGACAGCATTTACATTTATAAGGCATTTTATCCATTTTTTCCCCCTTTGCTTCTAATATAATCAAGAACTGAAGTGAACTGACTCATCAACCACTTTGCAAAACACAAAAAAATCATTCTTCATTTATAGTTTGTGAAGAGTCAGATTTTTTCAGCATTTTTAGAAAGGCAAAGCACTAGTACAGACCTCAAGAAAAGGTTTTTTGTTTTTTTTTCTGAAGTTATCTCATGTTCTGCTGTAAACCTAATAGTTTATTTACTGAGAACATGACAAACTAGAAAAGCACTCGGACAGCGCAGACCTCCGCCAAGGCAGATCAGTCCTCCGAGGTCAGCCCGGATTTATTAAAACAAGAACAACATAACGGTGAGGACAAAACACAAAACCTGGGGAGAGACAGTCGGAGTCTGTAGTGTACAGGAAGAAAGTCCAGGTTATGGAGAAGTGAAGCCTTAAATAGGGCTGAAATATTATTTGAATTCAAATATTAAAGCATTAAGATAAAGTGTTGTTTGTTTAGTTTGTTTTAGATCAACAAGGTTAGTGATAAGTTGTTTGTGACCAGATTTCTGTTTTTACCCTGTTTTAGTTTAAATAGTTAGACAGTAGGTTAAAATTGTTAAGATTAAAATAGAAACCATCTGTCTGCATGAGTTAATTATCTTCTGTTCTTCTTTTAGATGCATGTCTATACACACACACATTCACACACATAGCATTGTCAGACATAGGTGATAAGAAGTAAACTCATTGTTGGTGTGAGTTTACTTAGAGTTGAGGCCCCACATCTGTTTGATCTAGTTAGATAAAGCTAAGACCAACCCATTTGTAAGGGTGAGCCCGCCCATAGGGAAATAAATGTGGAATTCATCTGATGTTCGGGACTCATTGTGTTGAGTCCTCTGCGCAGAGTCCATCTTATTTGTGATCAGAATAAACTTTGTCAACTTTGAGACCAAACTGAATCCAGACTCATCCCTGGAGCTGCCAACAAAAGAACACATTTACAGGGCTGATTGTGGTGCGGCACACAGCAGGTGAGTCTGATGTCAGGATGAATGCAGAGGGAGGGGCCGGCGGGAACACCAGAGCGGACCTGACACTGGCCCTATCTCGCAATGATAAAGAATCCTTCAAAAAATTCCTGGATTCAGACAGTGATCTGGATCACCACCAAAATGTAATCATTCGTTCTTTGTGCCAGTATCAACATTTCCTGAAAATTTCATGAAAATCTGTCCACAACTTTTGGAATTATCTTGCTAACAGACAAACAAACAAACAGACAAACCCCGATAAAAAAACATAACCTCCGCTGTTCCTTGGTGGAGGTAATAAAAACAAAAAAGTGTAAAAGTAACGGAGCATGTGGATCACAGATCACAGCTAGGTTTTTTAGGCCAACAGCAAAGAGTTAGATTCCAGCAGGGAAGCTTTAAACAAGGGTTTTCCAAAAACAACCACCAACTGTGAAAGGAATCATTAGAAGAGTAGAGCGAAGAGAGGCAGAACTGCTCCATCTCAAACCTCGGCATATCTGAAGGTGCGCTATCAAGGTCACTGAAGTTTTTCTGGACCATATCTAAAGGGCCCTCAAGGAAGGGCACTTAGCATGGATCAAAAACACACACTGTTGAGATATTGCTCCCCAGTAGGTGTTTGTTGAGAACAGCAAGGACAATGGAATGTAAAGCCAGCCTACGTTCTGCTCACCTATCCATCTTCATCAACACTTTTCAGGCATAAAGGCATATCTCCTGGGGATGGTAATATCAATCAAAAAAAAAAAAAAAAAAAAAAAAAAAAAGGGGGAAAAACGTCTCAACATCTACCATTTCGATTAAAATTTAACTTTGCACAGACATTAATTTTTATGGGTCTGCGCTGGCGACAGCTGTGGAGGAGGCATTATGTTTTGGGGTGAATGTCTGTCTACATTTCAGGAATGCTGTGAGGTAATTTCTCCTAATAGACCTCACACATTCATTGATCCAAAGATGAACCAAAGATTCACTATACATAGATGCCGTGCCAGTGGTATAAACAGTTCATTTCCTGTCTCCTAAGTATATGTTGTCAAGGGGGTAAAGAATGCTGTGTGGATGAAAAAAGAAATAATGATAAATAAGGTCTGAATAAAGTAATAACTATCATTTGCTTTATTACCTACGGCTTTTGACTTCCTTTGTCACCAGAACACTCTAATGAGATGTGAGAGCACAGAGACAGGCATCAAACAAAGTCAATTTTGTACTCACCTGTGTCTCGGGGGGGGGAAAAATACAAATAAATAACATAGGATTTCAGTGCAGTGTCAGAATGTTCAGAAGATATGTGGTTTGTGGAAAAATAGGACCAATATTTACATGGGAGACAATGTCATCTATGGTCACATTGACTTCTCCTATCAAACTGAATTAGATCAGTCTGCAGTAGATAAACCCAGAAACAGATAATCACTTCTTGCTCTTAACTGTGTATAGGTAAACTGCCTGGATTTTGGATGTCATGAAGCATTTTTGATTACAATGCCTGAAACACTGTCTTAATGTTCACAAAAAAACAGGATGGTGATGTGATGCCATTTCATATAAAACAGGTTAGAGGTCAGCTTCATTGGTGCATTATAGTGATCATCAGACACACTCGTCGGACCATTAAATCACACCATTCTCTGTCTCTTACGTTGCATTCTGCTTGGTAGACTATAGTACAATATCAAGATCTATCTTTGTAGATATCGATAATGTGTCATATCAACCTGCAGTCCCGTTGTTTAGTTTGTACGTCATATCAGCAGTCACTTACTGAAATGGTCAGCCAAAATTTTTAGTTTGAGTTTTTCTCAGTTTTTAGTTGCAAGACTGTGAACTTTATTTACACACAGACAACCACCACATAGAAACCACAGCAAAGATATTGCCACATTTTGTCCAAATTTGACTGGGTTGGACCAAATTCACAAAGTATAGGTCTTGTTTTAGTAAGAGTATGCATTTATCTGCTTAATCCGCTGTAGGGTCACGGGGAGGCAGGAGCCTATTCCAGATACCATCAGGCGAAGGCCGGATACAGCCTGGATGTATTATCACTTAAGTCCCTTTTCTTAAATTCAGTCATAGTGTTCATTATATATATTATGAACACATACATGGGCTGCGTTGTGGATTTGTATTACTGGCATTAATCCCCTGCCAGCAACAGGTTAACATGTCCTCCAGCTGTTATTCTGTCACTGCCACCATGTAAGACAACGAGGAGGATGAAGATTTGCAGCCGTGACTGATGACAGAGGGAGTTCAGTGACTGATTTTAATGTTAAAATGATGATGATAATGATGTTTCTGTCATGTTTTTAACCATGACCTAACCCAGTGTAAACCATTGTACAGCTGGCTGCTTTAAATGAACAAGTCAACATTTTTCCATCTAATCTGCCAAGTATATTTCATTTTTTCATTGCTTAATGATAAAACTCCATGTCATATTGAACTACTCCAGCTGGAGTTTCTCAAGACCAGGATAAGGTCTTACCTAGGTACCTGGAATCGGAATGCTTCCATCAGCCCCCCACCCCCCCATTTCCAGGATATACATAAACAGATTCAGTGATATAATCTTCTAGTTGACTGCAATTCTGAAATTACAACTGTTTTTCAGATGCATCTATAAATACTAGATATATTGCCATATGCATAAGCATTCAGTTTTCAGATAATACTGATTTTGGTTATCCCCCAAATGTTCTTGAAAAAATGATCTAAGTTTAAAATGTTTGGTGCTAATGAGCAAGCGCATATGTTAGCTAAAAGTATCACTGTGCCTCCTAGAGCTGCTTACAGGGCCTAATTAACAACTTTTGTCACTATGATACTTCTTTTTTCTTACCAAGATGTATTTCCTTTGTTTGCAAGGAAGTTACAGAGCACAACTGCTTTCTTTTACAAGCAGGAGTGAACCGTGTACTGCCATGTCTTGCCTGGGGTCTCAAAGGATTTCAATCTGTCTTGCTTTTTTCAGTATACTCCCTTGCGTGGAGGTTTTAGTCTCTCTCATGGGGAACAATCACTCTACAGAGCTAGACCTTCTCTTACCTGACTCAAACCACTTTTGTCTAAATTGGTGCTTCTTCCTGATGTGAGGCCTCCCAAGGCAGCACACGCTCACAGCTAATGCATTATTTGAAACGCTACAGTAAAGCTGCGCTAAAACCACATATCCACTGAGTAGAGCCTGTAGTATTACAACAGCGATATGGACTTCATTACAGCAAGACAAAGTAAAGCTAAGAGCTGCACATCAGACACTAGAGAGGCTGGATGTTATTCGAGGAGCATTTGCAGGAACATAATTGCCTTCATGAAGGAGATAATGTAAGTGCCCACATCTGTTTGTTGGTTTGTTTGTTAGCTCATCTGTCAACAGGATTACACAAAAACTACAGCATCGATTTGCATAGAACCTGATGGAAGCCCAGGGCGTGGGCCAAAGACAAACCCATTAAATTTTGTAGCCTATCCATAAAAATAGACAGCTGATGTTTTGTTTTGTCTCATCTTTTTTCTTGGTAGGCCATTTGATAAAATGGACGGGACTGTGTGGCATGCACATACGGCATGCACTCTATCACATGCCCTTTTTCAGTGGCTCCAAAACAGCTGGAATTTTGGCATTGTAATAGAAACATGTCTGGCTGAAAACAAGGTTTATCTTCAAAAGGCATGTTTTCAGGAAAACTGACACTGGAGTGTGGGGTGATGAATGTGACTTTTTTTTTTATTTTTAATTTTTTTGCTTTGACTGTGAAGTTTTAGGAGCTTTGTGGGTGTTTGAGTTTTTGGTAAACCTTCCTTTTTCAGTCCACTTCTTAAAGGCATGGGCCTGGCAAATATATGCAAAATTATGGCCTATATTTGGATTATTGGATGGCTGGATAATTACCAGTGCTATGTATAAATACATAGAAATCACATTTGAAAAAAGACCAAAACACACTTTTACACAACTTACCTATATACCAGTAACAGACAGAGTATAATTATGTACTACCAACAAAATCTAGAAATAATGTAATTTCCAGTAAATTTGCCTTTACATAGTTGTCCATGGGTACTTTTTTTCTAAAAGGCTGTAGCCATGGATAATTGTTTAAAGGCAAATTTACTATTTCTATAAAAGAATGTACCCAATTTGTTTTAGACTATGGATTTTTTCTTAGTATACCAGCTGTAGTTTTTCTTAATGTACTTATATTAGTACCAATTACCTAGGAATACACTATATTTTACCTTTTAAAATTTGTACAATGGGTTTCCTCAGTAGTCAAGGATTGTTAAATCAGTGAAAATATATTTTTTTGACTTATGACTTGATGTAACTTTTTATACCAATAGACAACCCTCTTAGAAATAATATTCATTCCATGCACAACTTTGTAATTTTCAACACAATATATTTTCTGTCATCATAATAATTAATTAAAGCTGCAGTGCTTGATGTTTGAGCATCACTGGGCAAAAATCCTTAATTACCTTTCAGGATATTATAATTCAAGTTGTCTGAGAGGACATGGCACTTCTGCTTGTAGTAATTCCCCGTCTTTTCAGGCTGTAGAAAATCTCCATGATGCAGGTTTTTGTCCAATCACAGGTGTTTCAGACAGATATAGGGATATAGGGGTGCTTAATATGTGAGTGACAGTTGTAATTGCTAGTCACTTATTAGATTTTCTTTAAAGATGTAACCTGAACATGATTCTATAACTCTACCCTGTATCTCAGAACCTTGGGAAAATAAATTTGCTTTTCCGTAATGTCATGAAATGATCAGATGATCAGGGTCATCTGTATTTAGATTTTGTTTTTTGTTTTTTTGTTTTTTTATTTGGACAGAGAGGAGAGAGATGCATTCTGTAGTTTTCCTCTGCAATTTCCATTCTTGCAGCTTTAAATGTTATCAGTTGATTTGATACGACAAAACAAAATCTAAATGGTGATTATATTCAGTTTAGGCACAAAACTCCTAAAGCTACAATTCTTTCAGTCATCATCTATATTCAGTTATCATTTTTCCCTTCATAACCACAATTCCTTCTGTTCTGTGGCCTGTGAAAAAGGTAGGTTATAAATCTCCACCATTCACAATTTGTTAATATGCTTCACAGCATAATGCATTTGTCCTTGGCATTTGCGCCTGCAGTCGTACCTCCATCAGGCCTGTGCGTACCTCCTGCGTACCTTGTGAAGTTTGAGAAAGAGAGAGAGAGAGAGAGAGAGAGAGAGAGAGAGAGAGAGAGAGAGAGAGAGAGAGAGAGAGGTAGGTAAGGTATGTCGCGGTACTTAAGGAGAACCCCCCATCCATGCAGTCTGTGCGTACCTCCCAATTTCACTCTGCCGGCGCTCCTGGTCCTTGGTTCATGCCCTACTCTTCAATCAAGTTTCACAGAATTTGATGTAGTTTTACTGCAGTCCTCAAAAAACAAGAAAAACAATAGTAATCATCTGCTCTAACTGTTTGATGTATTTTTTTTTGATGCTGCTGATGATGATGATAAACTTACGTACTTATTTCTGTCCTGTAAGATTTCCTTAAGATCTTTTATTGATGGTGGGAGAGTCAGACCACTACATAAAGTCTTCTCCATCACATCCCAAAGATTTTCAGTGAGGTTCAGATCTTGACTCTGTGGTGGCCAGTCCCTGTGTATAATGATGTCTCCTGTTCCTTGAAGAATATTTCACAATTTAATCCTGATGAATGCTGGAACTGACCCCTTGAAATATATCTGTGTCATCAGTGAAGAAAAAAATCCATTCTTGTTATTCAGTATGTTCAGGTATCAGCTGACCTCATTTTATGGACACAATATTACAGAACCTAGACCTAACTAATGAAGCAACCCCAGGTCATAACACTGCCCCAACAGGCTTATGCTGTAGGCAGTAGGCATGATGGGTATTTACTTCACCCACCTCTCTTTCATCCTGATGCGTCCATCACTCTGGAACAGGATCCAACCCATAGACTATGTCAATTGTTGTGTCCTGCTAGACAAATTGTGAAGGCTTTTCTAAAACTATATTACTCATATGCTAAATCGAGCAGTTGAAATCCCATGAAGTGGTAATTTGCACAAAAACAAAAAGAAACTAATACGTAACAGTTGAACTAACCCAACTTTAGGAAAAATATTTTAAAATGAAGCATATTGGATGGGGGCGGCACGGTGGTTCAGTGGGTAGCACTCGTTCCTCACAGCAAGAAGGTCCTGGGTTCGATTCCAACACCAGTTGGTGGGACCTTTCTGTGTGGAGTTTGCATGTTCTC
>JAPQRP010000005.1:41578369-41589387 GCA_037367295.1 Apogon hyalosoma | reverse complement strand
ATGGATGGATGGGGCATATTGGATGTCATGGTCTCCAAGACCAAAACAAACAAAAAAGTCCCAATCAGAAAAAAAACCACTTGGACAACTTCTTGAAACAAAACATATGTATACCACACTCCCTTGATGTCCAGAAAATGGAAGAGAAAGTTTCATAATAAATGGCAGAGAATCCCAACAAAAGCTTCATTTACAACCCTCAGTCAGTCAAGACAAAGGATTTTAATTAAACTGACAATGACAGTGAGTTGAGAGCTCACCATAGCTGCTCAAACAGAGAGACTGAACTGTAACAAACACGCAGCATCTACTAGAATGGCAGCTCTGTGACCAGGAGGGAAGATGCGCTGGCTTTGAGGGCTCCTTATAAACTTCACTGATAACCAGGCAAAGCTCAGATACAGAGGGGTGTGGTGAAGCGCTCAGAGGGTGGGGCTTAACAGACCTGAAACAGCAAGGGAGAAAGAGCCCTCTTCCAGGAAGAGGCCATGAAGGTCAATAGTTGTAACAATTTCCCAGGCAAATTTATGGTTGTTTAAAACATAAGAAGCTGCTCACTGCATCAGCTTTGTTGCAAATGAAAAGTATTAATCACTGCAGTAATTATCCAATGGAAGGCTCTTAACTATTTGCTTAGATAAGTCCAGGTGGTGACCTTTGTACATCTATGTGTTTCCATTTGTAAAGCCCCAACAAGTGAGTAGAGCACATTGTCATTCACTGGAACCAATTTACACACACAGGAATATTCTTAATGACTAACTGAACAAAGAGAAAATATTATTCAGAGGTCTTGTAGCTAAATTCAGAGCATGTAGCATACAGTGCGATATCATTTTTTGGGATAAGAAAGGGCTGTTAAAAAAGATAATGGGTAAATGCCACATTGATCCACACCCCTACTCAGAAGGTGGTGGTAATGCGCACCAATAAGCCATCTGTCAATTGCTATTAAACAACAGAAGAACCAGAACTAACTACTATAGGCAGAGAAAAGTATCGATGATTTAGACTGCTCAGTATGGCTGACCTACTTGTTGTTTTGTGATGTTTTGTTTTGCAGAGATCTGGCTACTTTAACGCCAGGGCTTCGCCTCCGCATGTGCAACTGTTCCACCAAAACAAGTCCTCCCTCTTGACACTTCATACAAAAGCGTCTTTGGCTCACAGAGTTTTTCTTTTTTAGTCCAGAATGGAAATGGAGAAGTGTGAAGTTAGGTCTGACTATTTGAGTCTATGTCTGAAACATTTAAAGCGTGCTACAGTCAGAAGTCGTAACTTTTTTCCAAATTGGAAAGAAAAATGCTTGCGATCAGATCACTCCATCTGGCATCAATATCCAGCTCTAAGTTTGCAACTTACACAGACTACAGCAGCTAATGATCCACTAATGGGCACATACTTCTGGCAAATAAATGATGAAGTAAAGTTAACTCCACATCACATTTCTGTCTAATTTTTCAAAGTTCACTCTGTTCAAGCAGACTGTGCTGGTGAGTGCGAAAGAGAGGACATGTAGCCTAAAGTAGCTCGGATTAAGTGGAGGACATGAGAGTGTAAATGGCATGAGTGGTCGGACTCATTTGAATTGGTTGAGTGCCCAGAACATGAGCCTGTTGTGTGCATGTGTGTGTCTCTGTGTGTGAGGTGAACAACTTTTTCTTTGGAATCAATCTGACACTTGACTTATTTTCCAGAAAATACAGCCACAAAGGTTAAAGGAGATGAGAAGAAATGTGCCTTTTGCAAATATGACCTCAGTAACCAGTTAATTTGTCAGCTACATAATTTAAAGTGAGAACTGCCTTGTAGTTTTTACTCATTTTTTGGATTTTTCTTTTTTATTTGCCTTAAGTGCTTCTTTTACAACAGCGTGTGGGGAATTGCTTTTTTTTCTTTAGCTACACTATCCAGAAATATAACCAATTCAGATAGTCCATTTAAAATTTCGTGAAGTGCTTTGTGTCGTGTAATAGTGCAGGGAATTTTGTTACCAAAAAAAGCTCATTAAATTCTCTCTTTATTCTTTGTAATACACATAGTTAAGCATGTCTCATTTTGTTTGAATATGGTAATCCTTAACACTAAAAGAAGCAAACTCTAAGAGCACAGCAAACATAACAGAGGTGTACCATTCATCTATTCAGTCAGAAAATGTGTCATGAAAATTAAAATCTACTCCTGGTAATTTAGATGGAAAAATAAAACTCACTTTGTCGAGCAGCGCATAGACAGTCTTGCCTTATATATTCCGCATGCTGTTATTTTTGTGGAAGAATCAGTTTTTACAAGCCAGACTGACAGCCTGAATCACAGTAAAATACTGACTTTATTAAATATATAAACTTCAGAATGGAATATCCTAATGTAAGATGGGATTTACCTCTATGTGCACCCTTGTCAACAAAAGCCGCTGAGCTCTCATGCTTCCGATAAGAGGCAGTGCATTTTCTCGCCAGAATTGGTGCCTAAACAGTCATCTGCATAAACACTATGACAGATGAATAGCTATCCCCACCTTCATTTGTAACCACAAATTTACCAAATATGCTACAAGTGCAAAACAATGGGGCTGTGACTGACGAAAATGGTATTGTGAATGCATTTTCGCTGCTACTTGAGCTCAGCATGTTTATTTGTTGATAGTTTGCTCATTCCTAAAGGAATAATATCTGTTGGAATAATATGTACTGTGGCCCTATGTGAGCAATTCACAAGCATAATGTGATAAATACTGAATATTGAATAGAAGCAAAATGCCCTGCTAAAAACAAGATATACTTATTTATGCACTATTTACTGTATGCTTGATTTCTTTCACACACACACACGCGCACACACACACACACAATCACACTGTCTTATTTTCCTCAAAGGGGCAATAAAAATAGACATATTGGGTAAAAGCCGAGTTTAAAAATGAATGAATGAATCTCGCAAACAGCACTGCAGTCTTGCATAGTAATCTCACTCAACCACTGAGCTCCGTGAGTGTGTGATAATAAACATGAACAGAGCAGAAATCTAGAGAGACTCATTTTCCTCTATGTGTGCAGTCAAATTTCAACCTTTTTTCTGATGCATGCAATTGGATCTGTCTACATTATGTTAGAATGGGCCTTAAGCAGGAAATGTTTTGGGACCATATGCCCTTTTATTTTTGTAATATTATTTCTCATTATGATTTATTAAAACCCACTAATTATAGTCATTTTCAGACAATGAGTCATTTGTACAACACAGGGATGCTTAAATTCATATCATATATTCCTCAGAAAATCTTGTAGTGCTGTAGGTTGAAATTTGACTGCACACATAGAGGAAAATGAGTCTCTCTAGATTTCTGCTTTGTTCATGTTCATGTAGTGTTAGAGTGATTAAAATGACTAGATGATTAAAGTGGCCTAGTCTGGTTCTATTAGAATAAGGGTTAATATTTACGTTTCATTACACTATCTGTGCATCATCATTTAGAGAGTTTCTCCCTGTTTATTAAAGGGCGACACCCCCCAAGCTCCAACTACACCCTGAAAATTATAAGATTTGGCTAAGACATACTTCTTTTACATGTAATTTTGTTTTCCTTTGTAAATATTCCTTGCACGTCTTCATGCACATCTTCATGTGCACATGCGCCACCTTAACAACTTATCACCAAACACTAATTTTACAAATGCACTGTTGTAGCACCATGCAATCTAGTGAAACAAACCTACATATTTAACCCCCATTCCAGAATGATCATAGATGTTGACAGACCTATCTAGAGCACTGGCAGAGAGATAATAAAGTCTGGAGAGAGGTCTTGGTATATGAGACTAGTTGCAGAAATGCTGTTGGTTGAATGAACTCAGTAAATACTCTAAAAAAACATTTGATACCGCATATGTGTGTCAGGGGATTCAAAAACTGATGCAAACAGACTGACATCACTGTCAGTTGAAACATTTGACTGGACACTTGTCAGTACCTCTGATCATTACTTGAATTCTTAGGTGACTTGCAAGACCTCCACCTGTTCTTGACCTCCTCTAGTTGTCATCAAGAAGCACTTGGCTCGGCCAGTGCATGTTTTTTTATTTCCAATTTCATGTCATATCATTTTAATTTCAGGTCCATCACATCCCCTAGCTGCCACAACAGTTACAGCATCACTAATATTTTGGCATTTTTGGGTTTTGGTTTTCTTTAAACACTACTACTGCAACTCTGGAAAGTCATGTTTACATTGACTATATTTAACAGTACATTGATTCCAATGATACTTAAGTTCTTTTTTCTTTAAGGCTTTTTTCTGCCAGACTACTTCCATTCGGTACAGTGATTTAATTCCCCATTCAGCACACCTCAGTAAGGATGGCTAAGAATGTTGAGGCATGTTTTGTCTTTTAACCAGAGAAATTTAAGAGAGTGTTGCTGCATTGGGCCCGGTGTCTCATTTCCATCCTTGCTTCTATTTGTTTGTTCTAAAAGGAGGCAGACATACAAAATGACATTTGGACAGGGGAATGACGGATATCTTCCTCTCAGCCACTGCAGAGTCCAACAGCCCAACAATTCATCTGCATAATAGGCTAAATTTATCAAGGTACAATGGTTTCTGCAGGGCTGAACCTATGTTAGCAGGGGACTGGATTGGAGAAAATAGTCAAAGGAAGATTGTGGACCAGGAAGCTGCATGGACCTTGACCTACAGGCCCCTGCAGAGCTCAAACAGACTTGAACAAGCTTGCAAGGGAAAGTCACCTTTATACAAGAACTGCACTGAGTGAGTATCCCCTAGAAAGGGAGCTGGCAGTGCATATAGATGTGTGCAAATAGATGTGCAAATATATATTTCATCTCTCTACTATATAGATGATTTAAAGTATGCCACTGGATCGTTTAAGAAATGTTGGCTTTGGGTTTTTCCTCTGTGGTATTTAAGCCATCGCAGTGAGTGAAATAGATCAGATTTCATTGATGTTTAAATTCCACATACTCAGCATCCATTGTTGAGTAATGTTTTCATTGACATGTGGTTAAAAATGTAATAATAAAAAGTCTTAGCTGAAGCAATAGAATACATCTGATCTTTCCTTTCAGGCTCCAGACAGCAGTCTCTAACTCATTTGTGGTCATCTTCAAGGGCACAAAAGAATTCAAATCCCCTATCGTCCCAAATCTGTCTGTTCCAACAAAGCTCGAGAGTGTGCTCCTCTCTTCCTTGTAGCCATCAAAAAACTCTCTAAAAATGTATGAGCTCAATGCAGGAAATAGATCTTAACTTCAATTGAACACACACACGCTCAAGAAAACTTTGTCTTTGAAAGTTTGTGGCATGTTATTTTTGGTAAAGCTCTTGTTTGCATCAAGGCTGCTAACTTCTAAAGAACTGAATCATGCCTCCTGAGAGAGTTACACATAGATTTCAGCTCTCATCACTTCACCATTTAGATTGTTTCAAAACTGAACACCGGTATGAAACAGAGAGAGAGGAGGGTCTCATTTGGACAGCAGTGAGTTACAAAGAACTGCAAAGCTCTGATGTATTTAAAAATGCATGCAAGTTTTACAAGCAGGATTTCACAAGTCAAGGCAAATAATATCTTAATATATCATGCTCCCAAGAGAGGCCGCATTGATTAATAAGCCTTTGTTGTGCTTGTTGCAAATTGCACAGATTGCAAGTATATCAGGTTTTCCAATTACTGTAACTGCACGGTGTGTAGAGCTCATGGAGAAAGCAGTGGCTACACCTCGTTCTCTGTAGATGGAGTTTCTGAACCATTCATGTATCGCTACATTTGCTGAGGCAATAATGCTGCTCGATGAACAACACTTGAACCCAGCAGCACAATAGATCCAAATATATAATACCCTCTCCTGTGTCTAGATGACGCAGCTGCAAAATAAAATACCTCTACATTGAATTCTCTGTTGGTGGCACAGCCCACCAGTACTTTAATTATTTTGATTTGTATTATTCTACAACCCCCCTGCTGTCTCTGATTAAGCACAGTAGTCTTTTTGAAGTTATCCAGTCATTAATAATGCAGCGGTACTATTTCACTATGTTGGCCAGATGTCAAGTCTGACTTCCTCCGTCAAACAAATGAGAGCAACAGAGTAACATTTAAATGAACAGACTGATCTCACAAGATTTTATAGTAGGTTTTAGGTTTCATGGCAGCAATTTTTTCCTCTGCACAACTAGTGTTGCAACATGCTCATTCTAAGAATTCCCTTTTGAGTTCTTTCAAACCCAATGCCTCAACTTATGCACAACCAGATCAGCCATAAAATACCTGGGGCAGAACAACTCCTTTACAAATCCTACGTCAGAGAATCAAACACCATTCTTATAGTGTTCATTTTTGGGTCTTTTCATACCTAGTGTGGAGAACATATTGAAATCACAGCAACCATTTTCTTTCAGTGAAATACATGGGTTACTTGAAGATAATGACAAACAGATATCTAACAAGGTGGACTGGTCCTTGACCACAGATAAATGCTATTGACAGAGTTGGCTCAGATCCTTAGACATCTGCAGTAAGTTGCTACCATAAACTGTAAATAGACAGTGGATGAACCCTTAGAGACATCAGTCATTGGTTGGTGGACTGAAGCTTTGAGATGCTTGACATGGGTGGTGACATAAGTGATTAGAGTAGAAGAAGAGCAAGGAGGAAACTGAAACTTACTAAAAGAGGATCACATCAGTCAATAGTATCATACTAAAAGCAACTTAATAAATGTTAACACACAGTTGTTTTTGATAAAAGTAATGTTAAGGCTATGAAATGTATGTCAATTTTTAGGTCTATTTTACAACTAC
Organism: Apogon hyalosoma; assembly: GCA_037367295.1. Classification (NCBI taxonomy): domain Eukaryota; kingdom Metazoa; phylum Chordata; class Actinopteri; order Kurtiformes; family Apogonidae; genus Apogon; species Apogon hyalosoma. Next base: position 41,582,567 of record JAPQRP010000005.1, on the reverse strand, counting down.
CTGAGCTAACAAGCAGGCTTGCTCAGTCCATAAAATTCAATACAAATTAATGTTAATGTCAGTTAATGCAGCTACATTAACACATTGTTTTGTTTTTTTAGAATCAGGGACCAGTCAACTTTATTAACAGGATCCTTTGATGATGGTTTTTCTAGGGCAGGGGTCGGCAACCCACAGCTCTGGAGCCGCATGTGGCTCTTTCATCCCTCTGCTGCGGCTCCCTGTGGCTTTGAGAACATGAACAATGAGTATTTAATTTAAATACATTTTATTTTAGTTCATTCATTTTTTTTTGTTTTTTTTTATGTAATTCTAAATTTGAAGATTATAGCAATCTTGCAACATTAAAATAAAACGTGTTAATTTTTTTGTTGCTCAGTAAAATAATGGCAAAAGGTTTCAACTGTCAGTTCCATTTGTTAGTTGATGAGGTTAAAGCCTGTATTCTGATTAGTGACTTGTTGGGCCCGAACATAACAGGTCTTAGAGCTGGCTCTGTCAAGTGAATGATAGGAGCCGGCTCCGACCTGGGAGCCGGAGGCACTTTTTTCTCTATTTTATCTTTTCAAGCTACATGTATTTCCTCTACTGCAGGGGTGTCCAATCCTGGTCCTCGAGAGTTACTGTCCTGCATGTTTCAGATTTTTCCCTCTTCCAGCACACCTGACAGTTATTATCAGGCTTCTGCAGAGCTTGATGATAGGCTTATCATTTGAATCAGGCGTGTTGAAAGAGGGATACATCTAAAACACGCAGGATAGTAGCTCTCAAGGACCAGGACTGGACACCCCTGCTCTCCAGCATTGAACAGAGCTGTCTTGGCGCTGTCCAGTTCTGAACTTGTTCACAAGGCACAGGTAACCATAAGCGCTGTCTAGTGCTGAACCTAATAGAATTAGTCTTTTTTTGCTATTCATAGCATTAAGGTTAAAAAAAAAAAAAAAAAAAATGCAGTCTTATATTCATTTTAGTTGTCAAAAGGATTTTGTGACTCCCAGTGTTTTTTTTTCTGTGGGAAACTGGTCCAAATGGCTCTGAGTGTTTAAGGTTGCCAACCCCTGTTCTAGTGTAACTACAGAGCTGCCTGTCAGAGAGAAAAACAAGTTTTATTCAATAAAGAAGCTCTGAATGTCTGACAGGCAACTTATCACTGGCTGTAAATCAAAACCCAGACAGATGATTCACAACTATCAATGACAGTGGCCACTCCCTTTATTATGCGTAACCTTTGGGCTTAATATAATCTAGAGACCAAAACTACTTTTCTGTCAGGCTGCAAATATGTTTATTTCAGCCATAAAGTTAGACATTTTAACACGGGGATTGAATCTCTTTTGGAGTCAGCATCCAGTGGACATTGAAGTTCCTGCAGATTTTGATTCTTCCACATTGGCTTCACTTTTCACTTCCTTGATTGCCACATGGGTGGCACGGGTGGTATGGATGGGTGGTGCAGTGGTGGCCTGTTCTCCTTCTCTTTGTGTGGGTTCTCTCTAGGTGCTCTCCCACCATCCAAAGACATGCACCTTGATATGTTAATTGGTCAGTCTAAATAATAGGTATGAATGTGACTGTGAAAGGTTGTTTGTTTTATACATGTCGGCCCTATGTTTACCCTGCCTTTGTTTGCGGTTGCTAGGATAGAATCTGGCACCCCCAAAACCCTCACAAGTACAAAACAGTTTGGAAAACACATGAAAGGATGGATGGTTGCTGCACATGTTTTACCACATGGCACTAAAGTAAGGTTTTCTATGCAGTTTGGTGGGGACATGGCTCCTTGTGTAAACCAAAGTTATGATTATGGCTGGTTCAACTAGTTAGGATCAGGTTTATAAGGTGAATCAGAAATGGCAGTAAAAACAGTTAGTGATGGTAATTTTTTACATATACTCACTCTTAATGATTTTTAAACAAAGCCTTTGTGTCCCCAGAAAAAAAAAGGGGAAAGAAAGTATGGAAAGTATGCACATAATGTCCTATGACTGTGAACTTTAGTGAGGGAAAAGGCAGAAGAGTTGGCAGTGAGCCTCGGCGAGGACAATGTTAAAATTTCCATAGGCTGGTTTTAACGATTTGAAAGGAGAGCATTGTGTTTAAGAAACTGCATGATGAAGCTGCGGAGGCAACAATCAGGCTAATGCTGCATTCATTGCAGATTGTTTGAGTGAGCTAGAAGCAGCTGAATGGGATAAAACATACTCTTTTAGTTCTAAGTTGGAGAAATCTGCAATTACACCTCATGTGTAATCATAACAAGTATCAAAATAACACCAGTGCCAGCAGTTCAAAGTAAATACATCTCATCAACGCATATAATGTGTGCATGTGACTTAATATGCACAACTTGAAGGTATATACCCACTTAGGGATCAGTTTGATTTTTCACACCATTATTAGTTACGTAGAATAATGTTGCTGCCGGTCATCTCCATGTACGGTATGTCCTCTTTCTTTTAAACACACGTTACAGCCACAGTTCTGCCTCAGAGAAGCCTTTTGAGAGTGACATTTTTACCTCGCTAAACAGACACATGATGCATGAAGTTCTGGCCCTGTAGTGGTGGCCAACAAATTATATGAAACATTTGACAAGGTGGAAATAAGCTTTGCTCTAAAACTCAGCCTTGTACTTGGAGAAGAGCCTGTGTGAGTATAACCCCTGAAGCAACGCCAGGCTGAATTGGACACTGCAGAGACGAAAGAAAGGGAGAAAGAAAAGAAGGAGAGGAGGATGAGAAAAAGAAGGATTAGACAGAGAATGAGCCTGACAAAACTGACACAGACAAACAAACAGCTCAACAGATTTACCGGGGATGGAGGGACAGATGAAAGCTATTGACTGAAAGAGTGACTCAGCCAAAATTCGTAATCTTGCTTTGACACAGGGGAAAGAGAGTTGTTTTCGAAGTTGATAACCCGTGGTAAGCATCTCATTCCAATATTGGTATAAGTATTTCTCTCATGAGAAATTAAATAAAAGAGAAAAATGGACTGCTGGAAAGAAAGAGATGAGGTACTTGAAGCACAAAATACCTGCCACCATTTAATTACAGGATCAGTGTCTTAATTACTGTCTGTAATCAGCCAACAGAATTACTGTCCTTTTCACTCATTACCTGAAGCTTCAGTGTTGCAATAGACTTCTCACATGTTCTGCACTGATGGACAAGTCCATTTTTACCACTTGGGTAAACCTCCCCTTAATACAATGTGTGGAAAACACGAAATGGTGAGAGGAACTGTTTGGCAAACAGTTCAAAGCCTGATGGTTTAATATGAGGCTTTTTTGCAGGCTGACAGCTGTTTTTTTTCCTCAAGTAGATTATACTGTAATTCTGCTGGTTTGCTCTTTTTTGATACTTCATTCGATAAGTCTTGCAGATCATTTTTTCACCTGCCATATTAAGATATTAATACGGAAATTTGCATGTGTTTATGTGCACATTAGTGTTCAGTGTGATGTGATGTTTGTGTGTCATTTCCCAATTTCAGGAATTCTAATAAAACCTTATCCTGGCTTTGAGGAAATTGGATACTCCAGCTGGGGTACTCCGATAGTATCCAGGATAATATTACATGTTTTAGTCGTATTCCAGTTTCAGGGGGTTGGGAATTATGGTGCAGGCAGTAGATGATGCAATGGAAATTAAAAAAAAAAAAAACATGTCGGCAGCAAAAACAGCATCTTACTTCCGAACCTCTTAATCTTCTGAAAGGTCACGGGGGCACTGGAGCTTATCTCAACAGTTCATCGTAGGGCTGATGAATCCAGATGAACAACCATTCATTTTTGCATTCACACCTCTATTTGATTGACAGTGATCAATTAACTTATTAAGATGCAAGTTTTGTCTTTCTGTAATGAACAATTAAATAAACGTAGCAGACGATAGTGATGTGCCGATCGATACTGAAATATTGTTATCTCCGATACCAGATCTTTACACTCTATAACAGTGGTTCCCAGCCTTTTTTTGGCTCCTGACAACATTTTAACATCATAAATTTCTGGCAACCCCAGACATTTTAAAACGGAGAATTTGTTTTTGCCAAAATTGGTTTGGTTTTGATTATGTAATTGTTTGCTATACTATGTTGCAAATAAATGTTAATTTTAAATGACATTTAGTCTATATAATGTATATTATTATGGACGGAGGCAGAAAAGCCAGGTGTAGATTACTGCACAAAGGGA
>JAPQRP010000005.1:41566812-41577798 GCA_037367295.1 Apogon hyalosoma | reverse complement strand
GGGAGAATTGGATTTTCCTTGGTCAGGATATGTACAGTCAGTCCAGCTTGGATTTACAAGGCTGACAATTAATACTGGACAAATTATAACTCAAGCTATGAATTATGAAAGAGCTGCAGCATCTGAAACTGACCACAAGGAACATTTGACAGATCAACAGTACCACAGTGCTTCAGTTTCAGAGTTTGTCATGTCTTTTATGTATTGTGATTGTCTCTCAACTCACTGTATATTTTTTATTAGTAAGTTATTTTTGTTTTATTTTGTTTTTTTATCAATTACTAGAAATTTCAGGTGACCCCACTTGGGGTCCCGACCCCAAGGTTGGAAAACACTGCTCAATAGAATCGACTCACAGATCAAAATATTGATACTTTTGATACTTCAGTCATTTCAGGTAACATCAGGAAGACAGTGTTAAGTAATTAAACTATTGGAATCTTGTCCAAATGATACGCAATTGGTGGGAACTACTTCTTCTTTAGAATGGGTAAGTGTGTACTGTGACATGCTTCTCAGTCAATCAACACTAACTCAGTCTATAGAAAAATGTTACAATGGAAAAGGAGTCATGTGGCTCCACAAACAGCTAAGAAGATGATCAATATGCAAGTTTTCATTTTTTTAATAATTCTTAATAATTAAACAATAATTACTCTCATGTCTGGTATTTTTTAGGAAGTTATGATTTGAAATACTTTTTTTTTTCCTGACATTAAGTGTATTTGTACAAAGCATCAGAATCAGATCGGTATTGCCGATACCAGCCCAAATTTTACTCGGTGTTGGATCGGAAAGGATATCCATGGAATCGAACATCACTAGCAGACAGAATGAAAAAAACAAAACTGGTAAAGCTGCACATTTCAAGTTTGCTGTTGCTGTAAACCACAACTGAAACATTACTATGTAGATTAACATAAAAACCTGTCAGTTAACTCCATAATGGCAACCCTTTCCCATCAATCACGGCTGCAGATCTTCATCCTTCTCCTATGTGGTGACAGTGACAGAAAAACAGCTGGAGGACATGTTTACCTGTTGAGCTCATCTCTCAGTGCTGGGAGTCGATGGATACTGGCAAAGACAAATCCACAATGTGACGCTGGTATGTAAACGCGTTAAGTGTTTTATAACCCAACGTGGCCTCATTATCTGTAGACACAGCAACTTGAAAATTAGGCAGTTTGTGAAATGTCAGATTAAATGACGGTGTTATGCTGGAAATGTCATAGGAACCTGCATAAACAACAGCTGTAATACATAACTGGGATATCAGTGGTTATCATGTATGTTGGATATTCTTACAGTCCTAACCCATTAATAAACAATCAGTAAAATCTCAATTATGCACTAACTTCGATTTCCTTTTGCATGTTAAAAATAACTTGCCGTAGCGATTGTTTTGTTCTGATACTGCATTATTCTGCCATTCCAAATCGATCACTTGCAACCAACAGAGCAATTATTGCTGCCATATGAAGACAATTTTCCAGTGAAGGATAAGTAAACATATCTATCTATCTATCTATCTATCTATCTATCTATCTATCTATCTATCTATCTATCTATCTATCTATCAAGCACAAAGTGGTTAAAGCATGTTCTGATCCACATCCAACACCAAAAATTTTGTAAATTGCATTGTGTCACTCATTTAAATACTCTTTAAAATATCACAACCTGTAAATGAGACTCATTCATGTATACATTTTTGTTCTCCAGAATGGTCTATTCACATTTTCAAGGACATAGCGTGATGTGAGAAATAATTTCAAACTAACCTAAAATATTAACAGCAGAGAGATGATGGCACCCCGTTGGGATATATCATTCACCGTAATCACTGTTTTCTTGTTGCCATGGTGTCCAAACCAAGATGTTTTTCTGTCATAACACTCTTCCTGTCGTCCTTGATGCTTATTTGTCAGAGTACATTGAATTAGCAGTGCACACTCAACAGTAGGTAACTTCCCTTAAATGAAGAGAAATAATAAGCACACGTTTATTGCGAAGGCTTTTTTTTAAAGCTAAAATCCTAAAACTTTCATATGTGAAGAACTGGGCTGTCAAGGCTGAAAGTGGAAAAACACACAAACATGTATTTAGCAAGACATTCTTTCAGCTGAGGAGATGATGAGATGGTAGCAATTATTTTTGACTGGAACTGTCACATACATCGCCTGCCATGTAAAACACCAATGGGACTGCTTAACAGACAGTATTAGTAAAAGACTTGGCGGAAAATTGCCAAACAAGTAACTTTGCTGTCGCTCTATGTGGTCCATCGGAGGGAGAACACCTGTTCCTACGTTTGTTCCGACACACAGGTAGGACCTCGGGGGATTTACCAAAGGTCCAAGACTGTGTTGTAAATCTTACAGTTGTGTGTGCATGTGTGTTTTGTGCACTCTTTCTGGAATGCCAGTGGATTTAGGTAATTAGAGGAAGCCAGGTGTTAATTAGCCGAGGCGAGAGGGGATCGGTTTGGTTCTGATCCATACTGCTGTGTCTCACGGAACTCCAGCTATTTGATCTCCCCTGCAAGGCTGAACGCGCCACTGTGCTTGTCATTTCCAATTAGGATGTTAAACAGATATTCCAAAGATATCCCCTCGTTACCCCTTTCCTTCCTTATCCCAGTCAGATGAGTGGAACACGAAGGATGACAAATCGTTGGAGTGAATATTTTCTCTCTGTCAAGTGCTCTTCTTTCAGCTGTCTGACAGGTAGCAGCAGCTCTGAACTGGAAGCTACACCTGCTGAGGAGGACACAGGGAGAATATAAACACGGCAACAGTTTTCTGTCAGTTTGCATGAAACCGAATCATTTCTCGCCATCATAGTTACATTTGAGTGATAAGAGAGCCGACAGTCTACGGCTTCGGAGCTTTTTAAACTCCAACACTGAGCTGAATGTTCCACTTACACAATAAATACCCGAGTTGTTGAGGGCCATTAAATGCATCATCAAATCTAAATGTGTCACCAGTAGAACTGAGAAGTAATTTAGACCAATCAATCACCATATTACACTCAGTTTAATTAGCAGTGTGTTTGCTGGTGTAGCCCTTAGAGGCTTATACATCCGCCTGAATTTCAGCAGAGATGAAATGCTCAGTGTTCAGCCAACTGTTTTTGGGACTCAGGGTTCAGGTGATGTAGTACCTCAGTGTCCGGGGACTTTGACACGGAGGTGAAAAAAATGGCTGTGGCTTTTCCAGTCCCAAAGAAGCTCTCCAAACAGCAGGCAGGTATAGATTTTCTCCACTCTGTTTCATTGTCAGCAGCACTGCACTCAAAACAGTGAGTGCATCTCTATGAATAAGCTGCACATACAATACTCTGGGAAACAGAATTAGTGTTAAAATGACCTGCCCTTTATCAAATCACAAATGATTCTTTGCCAGAACTGTGAACATTTTCCTAAACATTTTGCTAAAGCAGAAATGATGGCAACAAAATATAATAAGAAATATGTCAGAAAGCAAAATATGAATATTTGTAAAGCGAAGAGTTCATATTTGTCATGGATCTGAACTGTGAATCAGGTTTTTATGGGTAAATGTAAAGAAAAAATGTGATTTACAGAAGGAACTGAAACAGTTATTTTAGAGGAATTAGTCTGTTTTAGAGGATTAAAAAAACAATACTCTTAGTCAATGTGTCCACTTATAAATTTGCACTGAAATTGTCATTGAAGTTTTCATTTATTAATGTTGAATTCTACCTTATTGTATATAACCAGATACTGCATTAATTTATTTGTAATGCATGAAAGCTTTTCTTTGTGTGTGTGTGCGTGTGTGTGTTTGTTTGTTTGTTTGTTTGTTTGTTCTGGCTTTATTTATTGTTGTAACTACGTCTATGTTACTCTCTCAACCAGGAGATTTTTAATTTCAAGGAAGATTTCTCCTGGTTAAACAAAGGCTATTCAGTACTGTCCAAAAGTGTTAGGCCACCTTTAGTTGTATTGTTGTATCAGGGTTGGAATGATCCCACATGTTTAATCATCATTCTCTTTTCTTCAGATACAAGAACATGCAGGAAATACAGTATGTGTAATGCCTTAAAAGACAAACAAAAAAGTGAACTAAATGACCTCTGATCCCATGACAAGAAACAGCACAAACATCTAAAAACATCAGAAAATTAATGCAATAAATTTCAGATTGTCTGACCAAAAGGGTCAAAGCCATGTTAAGTGCAAACGGAGTTCACACTAATTATGACCACTTCAGTTTATAGAAACAGTATTTTTTCCCCCCATGAGACTTTTGTTTTACTGCTGGACATACTATACATCACATATATCCAGACTGGATCTTAATCCAGAAACTGAGAAACGCATGTGTGTCGTCATTAGAACTTTACTAAACCAATGGCCCAAGACCTTTGCAGAGTACTGTATATGTATATAAGGTAGAAAAAAAACTGCTTAAATTAATGGCATCAAAAACATAATAATCTCATTAAAGAGTAACATGAATGAACATGAATATCAAAAGGTGATTTCAGGGAGTATTGTATTGAATTTGTATCTTGAGAAAGAAAAAAAAAATTATATATATATATATATATATATATATACTACAAACATAATAAGGTGTTTACAAAGATTAACAGCACTGAGCCCATACATTAACAAATACAACGCAAACGTAAGTGATGGTCTCACAGTGGTAAATGCATAATGATTTCTTTTAAAGCTAAAAAATAAATAAAATACCAATACAACTTCTAAGAAAATGTGAAAATGTCACCTAATAATTTGCTTAAAATTTGCTCTTTTTACTCAAAAAGTGTAATCATTTTTATTGTTCTGCTTTCAGGAATAGACATGTCATTTACTGCAACAGAAAAGGCAATCTGTGTATTAATGTACACCCAAACTCAGTCAAATGTGAATGCGCAATGTGAATTTGTTTGAAAATTTCACAAACAAGCACCAACTGGAAAGCAGATTTGGACTTGGCATAAGAAGTTTCAAGAGGAAGGTTGTCTGTGTCAGAAAAAAGGATCTGGACGGCCGACAGTTTGAGAAGAGGTGGTAAACCAAGATCAGGAAATGTTCAGTCAGAGTCCAAATAAGTCAGGGTTAAAAACTTTGGAACATTACAGAATTACCATCCCCCAGAATTTTTCATTTGAAAATTGTAGAATAAAACATTTTATGTCCAAAATAAATCCTATTAAGTATCATTTCTCCTGACCATGTAGTCACTCCAATATGGACATCTCAAATGATGTCAATTTTTTTGGGACACCCTGTATATATAATTCATTTATACATTAAAAAAAATAAATAAACAAAAAAAATGGATGGATGGATGGATGGATGGATGGATGGATGGATGGATGGATGGATGGATGGATGGATGGATGGACGCTTCTAAAACAAGCACAATTAAAACGTGTAACCACAACAGTTCAAAGTATTGCATTCTTTTTTGAGTTAATCTGTACTTATTGAGCCTTGTGAATAAATGTAGATAGTTTTGTAAATAGATTGGTTCTCTTGGGAGCAGGGGTGCACTGCTGTTTAGGTGTAAACAAATTTGCTTTTATAGAAATGTAGGGTTACTTTCTTTTCATAGAGTTATACTACTAATTCATGTTGATTATGTTGGCCAGGGGTCACCTCAACGAATTACTGTTTTTAGTTGCTGTGAGCATGTGTGTTTAATAAACTGATGTGTCACTGAGCTTAATGGGTTTTTTTTTTTTTGTTTTGGTTCGGGGACCTGAGCAGGATCCCCTCTTTCCCTTATTTTCTTATCCCTCTTATATATATCCAGTGCACATGTTTTGTTTCATTTTGTGTTAGGAACTTTAAACACTGTAAACATGTGAATAGTTCATTTTAATTAAATCACACACTTTCCTTTGTTTTCAGTTGTATCTGCATGAATGTCATTTTTAATACACGATCCTGCTGCTTTCTTATCTTATTTTTGATATCATAAGGGAGATGCCATTTGTGCATCCACTGCACCTGAGTATAATGACAAAGAAGATTCTATACTTTCTATTTCTATATTACATTCTCTACTATTCTGTTCTACTGATTAGCTGATGTCAGGATGTAGCCGGGCCTTATGTCTTCATCAGCCTGACATCCTTATAGGTGATTAATTGAAGTATTAGCATTCTGAACTTGGATAACTGGTGCAGTGATGCTAAAGACGGTACGATAGGATGTTTCAGATTTAGGTAATAATGCAATTCCGGACTTCTGGATAAATTGTGATTGTCAAACTGAGTAGGAGTTATAGTCGGCAAAGAGAGCTGTCGAGGCAGTCCAGGTTAAAAGGTTCTGCTGAATATTATCATAACATATTACAAGGTATTGCAGAATCATCCGGTGACAACATTTATGACTGGCAATTAGCTGTGTAATGCCACTGTGCACAGAGAGAGAGAATCTCAAAATTTATGACTGTGAAACTCACCAATTATAGTTTTGAAGTAGATACTAATGCATGCACAACATTAGCATTAAGTAAAAAACAGTTAAAGTCAAAGATGAAGCAGAATTAAATTCTAATTATAAATTACATGTTTATTTTGGACATGTCAAACTTGCTAATCTAAAGGCTAGATGTTTTAGTCATGGGTATTTACTCAGTTAAAGGCAATCATATGAGCTTGCCAGGGCCCTATCATGTCTTGACATTTTATTCTGATTTATGAAATAGATGACACGGTGTGAATATGCATAGAAAATGGATTAGTGGATAGAGAATTTTACTAGTGTCTCATTTGCATCTCTGCAGTGCCTCAAATATCTTGCAGCAGTAGCTGCACTGAGTCGTGTAAACACCTTTGTTTTGTATGATGAAAGGCAGGGTGGGTGGGGGTGGGGACTTTTTAGAGTTGAGTTTTACTTTGAAGTATTACTCTTATTTTTTATTGCATTTAGTGCTGCTCACTGTTTTTTTGTAATTATGTTGTAGGTCTCAAGAAGTAACAAACCCCTTTTTTCTTTCCTACTCATGTTTTCATGTATGTTGCCAGCCCATCATGTATCATCTGGTATGGCTGCAATGTTGCACAGTTTCACAGCCTGTTCGCAGTTTTGTGGCTGCTGACATAACATACAGTTTACTATTGGTAAAGAAAGCTGTGTGAATCTTAATGGCACCGACCTGATAGTTTCTACCTTCACACCTATCATAGGTTATAATTAGTAGAAGCACTGACTTCAGTCTGATATCTACAGGTCCACATGTAGATAAAATGTCCTTATGCTTAATAAAATGACAGAAAGCTTAGATCCTGTCCTCAGTCACAGGATGTTCATCATCAGGTTCAGGTGACATCTAAGGCCCGATCCCAGTTCTCATTTTCACCCCTTCCCCTTGGCCCTGGCACTTGGCACTGCCCGTTGAAAAAAAAAATCTGTGCAATTTACTTAAAAAAAAAACCTTAGGCAAAGATTTCCACACAGAAATCATTAGTAAATTTAACTTTGGAAATTTCCAAGTAAAGACTATTTACTACACAAAAAAAACGGAGGAACGGCGGAGGTTATGTTTTCATCGTCTGTTTGTCTGTTAGCAAGATAACTCAAAAAGTTATGGACGGATTTGGATGAAATTTTCAGGAAATGTTGATAATGGCACAAGGAACAAATGATTACATTTTGGTGGTGATCGGGGAATGGAGGGAGCACATGCGCGTGTTTCGGTCGGTAGGTCAGGGGTGGGGTGGACTCAGAAGTGAAAGTGAAGCCTAACACTCATTTATCTTTTATCTACCGCCTGAAGCTTTGCAAACTTTCATTTGAGGGGGCAGGATGTTCCAAAACCTCACCAGCGGAAATGCATGGTTAAAAATATAAACACTAACACACAACAAATAAAGTTCCTAAACACTTAAAAGTACAGCAAATAACTTTCAATATCCTTTTCCTCACTATGGTACAGTGTTATAGGACTAATATGCTGCAGGACTTGGACTAGTAACTGTGCAATGTTCCCTGTGTGCTCCAGGACACACAACCACCATGACTGATCTGTTTGTCTGTTGGACCCAGGTCAGCCTAAGACTTGGTCCTAATTGTGTCAGTTGTCCTGCATCGCACTAATGCACCTTTTGTATCACAACCCCTTGTGTCAGATCCCCCTGTACTTCATTCTCACTGTATATGGTCCCTGTTGTACACAGCTGTTAATGACAATAAAGATGATGTTTTTTATTATTTCACATTTACATTGTGAGATTTTTCACAGATATTTATTTTCTTTTATATTTCTTGAGTTTCAGTGAAACTTCTGTTGAAGTTATACCACAAATTAAATATAATTAACCTCTTGGAATAACTCACTTAACCTTTACACTTTGGTTGCTTACATAAATGAGTCCATTTTTCTATTTTATAAAACTATCGGTGATGAAATAGAACTCAATTATCATACATAACTAATAGAACTATGATGTATTCCAACTAACGAGGCTAATATGAAAGAACATTTACAAACAATATCATGTAAGGACACAATTTTTGTGAGAAGTTGGAGGAGGTTTTACAACTATTACAGTAGTATTAGTTAACTATTTCCTTACTCACCACTTTACACTTCAACACTAAACCTAAAGTTTCTAAGTCTACAGTTTGTTGTTCAGAAACACTTGAACTTTAATCCTAAAACCCTCCATGGTGATCCAAGCATTATAAAAAAAATCAAGGGATTTATTTGACATTGATAGACCTTGTAAACCTAGAGATATTATTAATAGATAAATATATACCTTTATATATTTTCATAGTAAAAAACAGTATTTTTTCCCCATTGTTTTTGTGTATTTTTGGGTCCAATATGTTAATCAAGTAAGATAAAGTTTATAAGGATTATCAGATAATATAGGTGGAATAGTGCGAGAAAAATTATACCAAACACAGGTATGGTTAACATTTGTAATGTGTTTTATAAAGGCAAAATCAAAGGTAAAAAAAAAAAACACAGAAGAAAAAGATGAAGTTCATGCAGTTTATTGTAGTTACAGTCTCAGTTTAGTGGGGTCGTTTTGGCTTTTTGTAGGTGGTCTGGTCTGGGGTCTCCCTCACAGGTCCACCGCTGATGTCTCCTCAGATATCGTCTACATCCACATCTAGAAACATCAAGACACAATCATTTAACACTGTGTGGATGGAGAAGAGTTGATTTCATGGTGTGTTTTGTAAATGTGGGTCCTGAGGAGACAGGAAGTGGATTTGTACCGACCTCTGGATCTACTGGATCTGATGGAAAAGGACCACCGATGGATGAACGGCTCCATCAGACAGGCCTCCTTCACAGAGGATCTGCATCGCTGTTGTCTTTCCTGAAACAGTCAAAATTAAACCCAGCTTTTCCACTGTGACACCCACTGACACACAACAAGACAAATGTACAACTGTGGAGGACGTTTCTGATCAGAAACGCAGAAAAATGCATCTGCAGAGACCAACACGCTGACTTACATTTGGAGACGACTGCATTTCCTTGTTCTCCATCCATCTTCTTCCGCTTTATCCGGGTCAGGGTCGCAGGCCCTGAAAAGAAAAAGAAAGTTGTAGATGAAATCCCCTTATACTTGAGCTTTGATAATATTCAAAAAATATGAAATCCAAATGAATACATGACCTGGACCTGTCGTGGGTCCCCAGCCCTATCGTCAGGTCCTGACTGAAAATGACACCTGAGACCAGGTCTACATCTGGACTGGTCCTGCTCATGTGGTCTCTCCCCTGGTCTGCAACAAAAATGATGAACAAAATGAACAAATGAGCCAAAATATAGAGACAATTATCAACAAAAATACACAAAAAGATATAAATATACTCAAGATGAGCAGCAATTTCCAAATGAATCAATTCAATGTGTCACCTGTCTGACTGCAGGGGTTCCACAGCTTTGACCTGGTCTGTCCCGGGTTGGCTGGTGGGCTTTCCTGGGTCAGCTGGGTACAGGGGCTTCTTCACTAGTGACTTCTGGATCCTGAAACATAAGAAACATCTGCACAAATAAAGTTAAAGCAAAAACAAAGATTTTTAACACTTACAACAGCAACACAAACATGAAAAGGAGGAAAAGAAACGCAGGAGTCTGCATCTCTGCGATGGGCTGGCAGGAGGCAACACCTCCTCTACCTCCTCGAGGCTCTCCTCTGTACACACACACACCATATGTATAACTGCTGATACATCTAAGTAATAATGAATAAATTGAGTTTATAGTCAGGTAACATTATATATCCCATTATTGTGTGTTTTCATTAATGATTGTCTCTATTTTTTTGGGTCATTTGTTCATTTTGTTCATAATTTTTGTTCCAGATCAGAGGACAGACATCCCAGGACCAGTCCAGATGCAGACCAGCCACAGATCAGGACCTGATGACATGAACCATGTGTTCAGTTCAGGTCATGTGTTCAGTTGGATTTAATATTTTTTAATACTGTCAAAGCTCAAGTACAATGTGATTTCATCTTCAACTGTCTTGCTGACCCAGGCCAGACCAGGTCAAAGGACGTTCAGAGGAAAAACCTTACCAGCAGAAATGCAATGTTGTTACCAGTGACTCTCACTCCAAAGGTTTTCAAGTCCAGGAATTCATAATTTTAGATGTAAATGAATCATGACAGGTGTGTGTGTGTGTGTGTGTGGGGGGGGTTTGGCTGATCTGCCTTGGCAGATGTCTACATTCTTCGTGTCAGAGTGGGTGGTGTGTTCTGGACCCAATATACAGAACTGGAGGCAGATTAAAAAGTGTAGTGGAAGGGGGAGAGGAAGTCCGTGGTCGTAGGTGGCCAGATAAGGACGATGGACCAGCGTGGCAGTGGAAACAGTGGACCAGCGTGGCAGTGGAAACAGTGGACCAGCGTGGCAGTGGAAACAGTGGACCAGCGTGGCAGTGGAAACAGTGGACCAGCGTGGCAGTGGAAACAGTGGACCAGCGTGGCAGTGGAAACAGTGGACCAGCGTGGCAGTGGAAACAGTG
>JAPQRP010000005.1:41526634-41537447 GCA_037367295.1 Apogon hyalosoma | reverse complement strand
CTCTCTCTCTCTCTCTCTCTCTCTCTCTCTCTCTCTCTCTCTCTCTCTCTCTCTCTCTCTCTCTCTCTCTCCCTCTCGCTCTCTCTCTCTTTCTGTCTGTCTTCATCATGGGCAGAGAAACAGACAATCTCCACTGTTTAACATTGTTAAAGTCGGTGATGGAGTGCTTCCGATGGGCCAATATGTTCTCTACTTTTCAAATTTGTTGCTGCTGTTGTTGTTATAAGTTCAATGTCTTCCTCTGTCCCCCCCCTTTGGCGTCTGTCGGTCGCCGCTATGCCTGCAGGACACCGAAGGAGATGACCGGCATCCTCAATGAGGAAGGAATCGGTGCTTGCCTTCATGCTTCAGTGCTTGCACGTCTGAAGAGATGACAGGGAGAGGAAAAGGTGAGGGCTGACAGCCACAACAGCATTCATACCATTCATGCAAATGTGCAGACCCAGTTTAACAAAAACACATAAACTCACAATGAACAAAATGGCAGCAACACGTTTAATTCACAGCCTCAAATTAAAACCAGTAACCTTCACACGGGTGTTTTTTATGATGCACCTGCTGCATAATTATTAAACCTGTGAGCAGAGCTATGCCCCAGCCATGTTGGATTGAAAGTGGTTGTCAAAAAAAAAGCTGCTGGGTTTGTGTAGATGCCGGAAAAATAAAACAAAAACCTTCAATTGTGACATAAGAAAACTGGAGACACAGGATTATTATTATTATGGGATGTATACACTGATAATAATCAAAGTAATCCAAAGCACTGCTTTTTTCTGCAAGGTTATCGTAGGAAACAGTTGAGTAGACAAACATACACACACGCACACATACATACATATATACATATACACACACACATACATGCATTCGTATATACATACACACACACACACACACACACACACACACACCCACATGCATTCGTATATACATACACACACACACGCAATCATACATATACACACACGCATGCACACACACATACTTTGGCCTTTAACTTTTTATTGGTTCCACTGACAAGGATGCATTCTGCTACTTCTTTGTGCTTCATGTGGTTAAAAAACTTGATAGATAAAACCATCAGTGAATGATTTCAATTATGTGGAACCTACTTTCATACACTTTGATATTACTCTACTTCTGTGCTTATTCATTTATCCATTCATTTGTTGTCTGCACCTTGATTTAATGATAGTGTTAACTCTGAGTATAGTCTGTTGTAACACATCACCCTTTTCTTCTTATAAGAAATAAGCACACTGTGTTGTATATGTTGCTGGATCTATCTTTTGTCATTTATTTCAGTTATTTTTCCATGATAAAGTAAACATATAGATTAAGGGCTTGGATTTCAGTGGAAAAGAGAGAGAAAAAAAGAAAAAATGGTAAAGAGCTACCCAAATATGTGAGTCCGTGACAGTCCAGTTGAGATGCTATTGAAGGCACCCTTGGACCCCGATTCCAACAACAAAATGACAGATTTCACAGATTTAATGTCAGTATCCAAGGTGACTCGGATGGTAGGACAAGCATTTTGTCAGAATGAACAGATTGCTCAGCCCTGATCCAGCATTTGGACCGCCTAAGCTGGTGGGTGAAACTGGCTCTATGATGAGGACAACATGTTGACAATTTGTCTGAGCAAAGGGTTGTATGGTGACAGGAAAAAAATGATAATTAGGTAATAACCAACTGCCCACCATTACATACACAAGCACACATAACAAAATAAACACACTTTTCAGCATTTAAGTAATTCTAAGGACATACAACATCTTTAAATAAGATTTATAAACTAAGCATGAAGGAATCGGGCAAAAAAAAAAAAAAACTTTATACGGTGACCTATGAGAGGCGTTAGGACTCCTGCGTTGGTCAGCGTTATAACTGCCTACATTTACACTATCAACCTTGAGCAAAATGTAATTTAAATGAACTGTGGCATGAAAGAAGTTGTAATGAAATGTTCCTTGCTTGTGGGTGAAAATAAGTCCGATGAATGCTGCTTCTTGCAGAAAAGTTAGCACGTTCTTGGATGAAATATGCCACACAGAGCATATCAAATGACAGAGCTTTCAAGTATTGTACACATGGTATTTCTGTTAATTATTTTCGTATGTCTTCATTCACAGATACAAAGTCATGGCAACATATCATTTGTAGCGCACAAGGGGAATCATGCGTGAGTCACTAGCAGTTCATTTATTATTAAAATACCATCAGAAGTAGACTATGTTTCCACAGTGTAGAATCTAATTCATAATACTGGAAGGTCTCAGAGCATCTCTGTGTGTGTTTGTGTGTGGGTGTGTGTGTGTGTGTCTGCGCAGTTCTGAGAAATTGAGACGTTTTTAATTGGCCAATTCGGTACCTACAGTTGAGGAATAGTCCCATCTCTACATTAAATATCTCGGCAAGCTGATAGGACCAATATTTTGGGAGATAGTCATTTTTCAATTAATATGACCCAATGTTCCCCACAGCCAACACGCTAGTATACTATATATTCTACATCTTTGTATTTAGAATTTCTCATGTTTTCATGACCACACCACCCTGACCTTTTCCAGGCATTATTTCCTCTCTAAAGAGCTCCAAGTGCAAAGACTCTTTGTTTCTAATTGTAGACCTTACACTGAAAAAAAACAGCATTTCGGGATCTTGGAGATCAAGGTGTAATTGTTACTAAAAGGTCAGCTGTATAACCTGGAGCAAGACTTCTGGTGCAAAGCTCTGTTGGGTTTGATAATACTCTGTAAAATGTTATAAAATGTGAAGATGATAAATTTAGGGTAATAAATTTGGAAAGTGACAAGTAACCAGTGCAGTGATGTGAGCATTGGTGAATTATGATCTTGTTTCTTAAGTGGCAGCCAAATTTTAAATTAACTGTGAAGAAGACGAGTGATTTTTTTATGATGTCAGGGCTCAGTGTTACAGCTTTTAATTCAAGAGGTGAGGAGGGAGAAAAATCTGATCCAGCAAAGTACATTATATGTGTGTTTTTGTGTTATTGCAACACATTTTGCATATATTTGAGGCTGAGAGTGCCTCCAGGGGAAAAAAAGGCTGCAGGGGATTGCTCTTATTCAACCAAAAAAACATTTGTGAGGCTGTTCGGCAGGATTTCTGATGCATATAGGTGTTTTGTCATGTTCAATGATGCTGGTTCCTTCTCCTCACTGTTGACACAAAGCTGGATGCATACTGTTCTCCTGAATGTGGCTTTATACTGAGGTTCTGTAAGATTTGCGTGCCCTTGTTTGGAATTTGATTTGCAGTCTGTGTTGTGCTGGGACCTGAACATCTGTTGACATTAGTTGACTGCTTTTCACACACAGTCGGCTAAAGTGTGTTACATCTTTGGCTCCTTCTGCACAGTGCTACAGATGGAGCAGATGAGAGGCACTCGAGAAGTCAAGAACAAGCAAGAGTTCTGCGTAAAACCCGACCTCTAGAAATCAGTGCAGCTTGGTTGTTTTCATGCATGTAGGTAACCGAGACTGTCAATAAGTTAACAATAGAGTTCGCTGACCTGAACAAGTGACCAGCTCTCAACACAAAACAGACTCCAACAGCTACAGACTCACGACAAGATAAAACCATTTTAGGAATGTCGAGGGGGAAAATTCCTGAGGACAAACATCAAATCATCACATCTCTTGTGGCTGTTTGTTTTAGTATTTATCAGCTGAACCTCACCTGTTGCAAACAGTCCAGAGTTATTACCAGCTTTTCCCCTAGTGAAATCCTGTCTTTCTAGTGTGTTCTTTGCTTATTAGAGGCGACAGAAACTCCAAGAAACAACAGAATTGCTCCAGGAATAGATGGGTGAAGTTCCCTTTTGTTTTTTGGTTTATTATTATAAGTTTAATAATGTTAACTCGTGCATGATCCTTGGGGAAATTCAATCTCTGCATTTTACTCATTCTAATACACACACACACACACAGTACTTAGCATAATTAGCATTAGCCACTTGCACATGGCACATGTTCGGAGCAACTCAACAACAGGGGAATTCTAGTCATAATTAACCTGTATTTACCTGTTTTGATGGTGGGGAAACTGGAGGACCCTACAAAAACCTGAGAATTGAACCCAAAACCTTCTTCCATTGTGAGCCACTTGTGTTTCTGCCATTTCATCAACATTTGAAGTGTACCTGAAGTGAGTATCTCACTTTAAGTCCAGCCACAAAAATGCAAGACACTTTCAACAGAGAAACAGTCCTCATTATGGAATCAATACAGTGTCTTGTTTACTTAGATGACAGGTTATGATATTTTTGAAACTGGATTTAGTCTTATTTATTTATCCTAATTTTATGTTTGATTTATAGCCTTTCAGTTTAGTTTAATTTATTTTAGGAGTAGTGTCCATTTCCCATTGAAGAACCTAGGTTTTTAAGTTATTTAAAAACTGAAACACTATGATGGGAGAACATGAGGGGGAAATGAAAAGCTTAAGCACAATTATTTCTCCTGCATTTGTATTTCATTGTAGTTAGTTTTATTTTTGGTATATGACATGTCTGGTGTCCTGTAGTCCATGTTAACATTTATTAAAGTCCTCCTCTGTAGCCAATTCCAGCTACCATCAGGCAAAGAAATGAGTTTATGTGACTTCTAAAACATGACATGAGGCAGTTCTATCATCGGTCAGGTAACCTCAGACAGCATTCTGATTTGTATTTATTCTCCTGTCATTATGTTATTGGATAATTTTGACGTCGCCACAACATTTTGAGTGAGCTATAGACACTTTCAGCATTCCAGACAGAACAGAAAGTAGTCGACTGACCTGTTCCAAATGTCACGGGTAACAAAGTTTAGTCGTGTTCAGCCCTTTACACCTCTATCTCCTCCACCTCAGGGACCGTTACAGAATATGAAGCCAAACACCACTTGGGTTTTCGGCTACATAGGAACTATAGAGCCTTGTAGTACCAGCTTATCATTGGTCATGTGGTTAGATTGTAGGTTGTGATAGGACACATCACCTACAGGAGGGAGGTGGACACTGTGGTAACATGGTGTGAGGACAGCAACCTCACCCTCAACATGGACAAGCCCTCATCAGCCACTGATGATCCGGGGGCAGGAAGTGGAGAGGGGGAGCAGCTTTAAATATCTGGTGGTCCACATCAGTGAGGACCTCACCTGGACACTAAACACAACACAGCTGGTGAAGAGAGCTCAGCAGCGGTTGTACTTCCTGAGGACGCTGAGGAGATTTGGCATGTCATCAAAGATCCTCAGCTCAACAGCTGTGTTGTTGAGTCCATCCTGCATCACTGTGTGGTATGGCAGCTCCACTATAATGGACCACCTGCAGAGAGCAGTGAAGACTGAGTCCAAGATGACCAGGACTCTTCTGCTTTCTCTGCAGATCATCTACTAGCACACAGTCCACAGGAGCGCAGCCTCCATCATCAAGGTCCCCACAATCCCAATACAGACTGTTCACTCTCCTCCCCTCAGGCCAGAGGTACAGGAGTCTGAAGTACAGGATATCTAGACTCGGGAACTCTTTCTCTCCCTCCACCATCAGACTCCTCAACAGCTGACAGGAGTCTACAGCAGTAACCATACTGACCGTTTGCAGTGTTTACACTTTCAACTGTTACATTGTTTATGCACCTTATACTCAATAATTACACATACAGTATAGCATACTGTTCATCACCAACAGTTTGCACAATTACTCATACATTGCACATTTATGTAAATATATATTTACTTAGTAATAGTAGTTTATATTTTATGCTCATTCTCATTTACATGTCATTCTTAATTGCCACTTTGTTTTATTTGTTTTCATTTTCTAGTTAGATTATTCTATTTTTATACATCTTAACTTCTCTTGGCATTCAGGGTGGACAGCAAAGCAAGATTTTCGTTGAACAGGGAAACCTGTTTCTTTACTGTACACATGACAATAAAATGCTTTGAATCTTTGGATCCCACAGGTAATCCTAAGTATTCATTTCTACAATGAGAGCAGACTTAGTCAAACATAAAAATTAAAGCCTTATATCAACACACAAATTCATAGCTGCTGCGTTCATGTTCTCTTGAGTATCCCCAATCGTGTTTACCAATATCTGCTATGGGTTTTTGGGGGTTTATTTTCTATTTATTTCACTAAACAAAACTCTTTTTCATTGCTATTTTCAGTTTTGATAACAATAAGGCTCATGGTTTGAACATGGATTTAATTTCCTGATCTAAACATGCAAAATATTTATAATGGAGCAAAGTTTTCCAATTTAATGCACTGTTTTCAGATTGATTTCAGTTTGTAACATTGTTTCTCCGTGTCATGTAGAATGAAGGGTTGTCACTGCCTGAAAAAGTGAGAAAATGATCCAGCTTTAAAGAGACAGACTGTGCTAAAGAAGATATCTTTGAGTGACAGTCAGCTAGTTGGGAAAGTGGGAAACAGGAGGATGACCTTTTTGTGAGGAGAGGCGTCAACTCCGGGAGGAGCAGGAAAGGGGATGGTGTCTCCTTCGCTTCAGTGCCTTCCTCTCTCTTGTACAAGAAAGCTGTCGGCCATCTTCCAAGAGGACACTCTTTCTCTCTTTCACTCAATCTCCCTTTATCTCTCAGCCCATCTGCCACTTCTCTGCCCCTTCACTCTTACTTTTCCGTATGCAGTGTCTCCAAACCCCTTTTTTCCCGTAGCGCCCTCTTCTCTTTCTGTGTCAGCCGCCCTTAAATCAGATAGATTGCAGGTATGTTTCCACGGTGAGGGAGGATTCACTACCACCATACGCCTGCAACCTCTCAGCATGACACAGCACCTCTCCCAATTCACCACACTGTAATTTATCCACTGACCGTATACATACTTAAAACACATTTATGCATCCTGGCCTTATGGTTATCCTATTTATCATCTCCTACCTCTGCATTAATTCAGAGCTGTGATTAACTACAAATGCCTCAGTCAGTAAGCATATAAAGTCTAGCAATAAACTGCCCGGCTTCATCCACTGCCCCATAGAGTGATGGAGATATTACTCATCCGACCAGTCTATGATTATTTTGCATTCATTTACCCCGAGCATTTTAGCACGAGACTAGATGTATCCACGCTGAATACGATTTTCTATCTTGCCTGCTGTGTTTTCAGGCATATTTTCTCCTCTGTATCCTGAAACTGGCAGCTGCTATCAGTAAATGGCACCAACCTTTCTCGCCAGATTGAAAATGACTGCCTTGTAAGCTTTGCACCGGCCTCAGCCCTCTCCCAAGATGGTAGTTAAAAAAACGATGTTGACCTATGCGCAGCCACAGGACTGTATATCTCAGCTAGAACAGCGCGCAGGAAATAATCCCCCCAGTTTTGAATTATTATGTGTCCCAAGGTCCCTAAATGGATTTTCTTAGGAGCAATGTGAGCCTATAGAGGCCGGACATCAGACTATTTTGCTTTGTTGGTGTTTTTTCTCTTTTATTGATTTTAATATTACCTAGGCTTCCATAATCCCACTTATGCAATTAGATTTATCTTCACTCTTTCAGTGGTGCAGAACAGCGCTGATGAATTGAGTCTCTATTGACAGCTCTCAATTAATCGGAGAGAGCACTGGATTCTAACTGTACAAAATTCATTAATCATCCACTCTATATCATTGATATTGCATTGATGGATGATTGAGGTCTGGCCTTTTAAGATCACAACAATAAACAGTCTGGTGGCAACTATCGTGACATTTCCAAACCAAGCCAGTTGTTTTTTTGTTGTTTTTTTTTTTTTATTTTATTATATATTTCCTAAAGGGTCTGTCTGTGGGTACAGCATGTTATATAAAACAATCACTGTTCTTCTCTGTCCTCACATGCTCTCAAAGGTCAGCCCGGACAGCACCAAGTGCTCTAATTATATTTCACAGGAAATATTGTCTGGGGAGCACAGGTTTGGCCACAGAGTAGCTGAAGCACAATAAAGGTGTGTGCCTGCATTAGGGTTAAGGTTCAACCTGAAATTGCTTCAGTATCATGGGGATGTCAGACTCTGACCCTTTCAAGACAGGTGATACTTAACAGGTGCTGATTGCCAGTTGTTTTTTTCTGTTTTTTTTTTTTTTTTCTCACATTGCAATCCAACAGGCCATGCCACTGTATGTTTCAAAAATACCATGGATATTTATAATCTCAGTGTCTGTAAAGAAAAACTACTCTTTTTGGTCTTCCTCAAATGGCAGGAGGTGATTTGGGTGGGTGGCAGGTGTACAAATCCATTCCTTAACCCTAACCAAGTACTGGCAGTATCTAAACCAGTAATATCTACCAATACTATTGATTTTAAGGGACATGATTTTTGGTACAGCCTCAGTCTGTTCTGATGTGATTAGTGTTGGCAAGTTCGACTCTTTTTACTGACTCAGATCTTTTACTCTCGAACAGTAAATTGAACAAATCTTTTTTGAGTCATTTCGTTCATTTTTACAGCAGGTGGCGCTGTAGCCCTCTTGTGGGTGTTGTAAAAAAAAAGGCTGCGGTTCTCAAACACTAAATACTGAAGGCAACATGGTTAGCTTCAGCTGACAAAGTATAATACACAAAATTCCACAAGCAATTCAAACCATGTGAAAACCTAGGAAAGCAAATACACACCACAATAAAGTGACTTGTGTTCTGCATCCTCCCTGACATTGTTGTTTAACAGCGTGACAGTGACTAGGTAGCTGTCACATGACAAATGAACGAGACCAATCCAAGAACGAACGTACTGCTCACCACAGCCTGAGCTGTGAACGAATGAATGTGAACGATGAATGTGAACAAAACTGCTCAGCCCGAGCTGCCTGTCACGTGACAAATGAATGATGAACAGAATGAAAACGAACTGCTTCTTACACAACTCATTTTGACAATTGGTGAGACAATTAAAACAAAAAGTAGCAATAAGTTCCCTAAAATGTTTACATGGTGCATTTATTATGTTCAAAACATGACATTATTATTATTATTATTATTATTATTATTATTATTATTATTATTATTATTATTATTATTATTATTATTATTATTTTATTGTATTATTTTTTTGGTAGAATATAACACAATCAACATGTTGATGTAATTTTTGAAAGTATTTATTTACAAACACACTTACATTATATACACAATAAAACTATCCACATCTACAAGAACTGAAGACCACTAATTAATTATGATTTAAGTTATAAATAATGTATGTGAACGTCAGATATCAGACATCATTTTTTTCCTTGTTCGTTTCTCAGTCCATGGCCCCGTAGCTGAGCTACGGCAGTCACGTGACATATGAACGAAAGACCGATCAGTAACAATCTGTATGAATGAGCTGTGAATGAACTGTAGTGCTTGCTGCTCGGCACACAGCCTGAGCGACCTAGCTGTATGTGACAAAAGAATGAGGACGCAGAGTTGAGTGAGTCATGAACTAATCATTTCTGTTTCCTGTCCTTGCTGACTGAACTTATGCAGCTGTCTGCCATGTGGCGAGAGAAGGTACTGCAGGAAAATGAATGAATCGCTCACTGAGAGGACTCATTACTCCCGAGTCATATAAAAGATTAGTTCACATTGAACGAATCATTCATGAACGACACATCATGTGATGCCAAAAGTTCCATGACTGGTTGAAGACTCAGTGTGTAATCTTTAGTGAAATCTAACGGTGAAGTTGCACATTGCAACTAGGTGAATACCCTTCATATCACCCTTCCCAGATGGTCACTGCTAAAAATGAGAAAAACACTCAAGGGCTTCCCTAGAGACTGTGCTTGGGCTTGTTGGTTAATGGGATAATAACCCTGGTCCATGCTCAAACATTGTAGATGATGATAATGCACCGTAACCACTTAACCTTAAACATAGTCTTGCCACCATCCATTAAAATGAAAAAAAAAAAAACAGTTGCCTTGTTTCATAGCTATTGTAGAACTGCGTTGTAACCTGGTGGACTCAGAAGGGTATCCATTCCCTTTGCAGATATAAAGAGCCCATTCATGTGATTATATCCTGATGCAAATGTAATTATGCATAAGATATGACCATTTCTCCAAATAGAATTTTTCATACTGAGCCTTTGAAGTGGTTCTATGCAGCACTGATATCAAAATTCTCATCAGCAGGGGGAAGTCTGGTACCAGAACACACTTGGGACTACCAAAACCACTGGCGAATCAACACTATGTTTCCACAGACTGTATCACTCGCTGAATCAAGTATAAAGCCCCTTTTTTACACACATCTGTATTACGGTATCGTCAAGTTTTGTTCTTCAAACTAAAACTCATACATTCTTATTTCAGTCACATCAGTCAAAAACAACACAGTGTCTATAATCTTGACATGCTGTGTAAACTAGTTGTTTACATTATAGCTGTTAGCTGAGCTGTGTTTTTAGACAAAAACATCACATGTTGTCAATAGCTGCACTTAAGATCTGTTTGGAATCATCCAAACAAGGCCAGAAATGTCACCGTTTAGTCTGACCAGTGGATTAACAAATGTCCAACATGGTAAGTATAATAACATCCCACAGTAACTTTATATCTTTGTAAAACTTAGAATCAAAATCCCCTATGTAGAAGAAACACTGCATTTCTGCTGCCATTGCAGCATCAAACATTATTCTTTTCATTAAAAGCTGTGTCCAGTGATACAAACAACAAGAGTCCTTCTGGCTTTTATTACTTTCTGATGCTTTGGTCAAAGATCCCTGGGTGTTAGTTTTCCTCACTACTGTAGGAGACTACAAGCAGAGTGACTCACAAGTCCTGTTAGTGGTCACATAAATCCCCTAACTCAGT
>JAPQRP010000005.1:41505907-41524600 GCA_037367295.1 Apogon hyalosoma | reverse complement strand
AATACAATATATACACACACATCTTCACATAACTTCAGACCTCTTTCTTTTGAAAACTCAGAATAATTTTAGGTTATGTTTAACATTTGAAAGTAGAAGTATTTCATACAGCTTTTAAAACACTATATGAGTTGTGTACTGTACATAGATCCAGAAATGTTGATGTTAAACATACATTTTCTTCATAAAGATTACACTCTGTTGCATTGAACTGTTCCATAGCAACACTTTATTCTGGTAAACAGATAAGCCCTAATCAAATAGAATACCATACATCCTCCATCTTTTTGTCTTGTTGTCTTCATGTAAGAAATTACTTAATTACATTTTCGTTATTTTCCCTACAGGTATATTTTAAATCATAATGCATAAAATGAAAAAGGGCTGGCTAAAGGAAGCAAAAGCTGGAATAAAAAGTAATCAGTTGAGGGGAAAAAACTTCTAAGTGGACACCCAGGAAGAGGAAAGCGGATACGCTCCAAAGATGTCAAAAGTCAGTGATTTCCAGTGATCCTGCTGCACTGTTTCATGCCAGGATAGAAGATATTTGACAGCAATACACAGTTCAGTGGTGCTTCTTTTCTTGAAAGAAGTTTCATATGCTGACATAAACCATCTAAGTTGCTCACAGTATCGTCCATCTCACTCTGTAAAATAATTCCACACAAATCCCCACTGAATGACTGCCAACATCTATACTCCATTAATAATGAATGGTTTCCCCATTTCTTCCTGCTGTGAATATGTTGCAAGGCTTTGTTTTCTATACCTAAAACTAATCTGATAAACCATTGTACAAAGAAAAAGATTTGCAGAAGATGCATCTTTCTTATTATTTATTTAACGCAATAATTTTCCAGTCTATATCATGAGGAAACCCGGTTCTCTCAAGAGAAGATTTTTTTTTTTTTTGCAGTATTCATTCTTTACAGTGAGGTGGAGGCGAAGGTGACCCCTGCAGAGCAAGTATCTCAGTTTGAACCACTTTCCCTGTAGTTCTTTCCTGCCACACGGGCCATCAGAAAGCCAAGCTCAATCCACTTTTCTAAATTGCTACCATTTAATGGAACACCTTGACCTGACTTCCCTCACTGCAAAAAATAAATAAAGAAATTGTTGGCCTTCCAACTCAGGTGATGCCGGTGGAAAACTGAAAGCATTAAATCCCACCTTTACTGAGGTGCTCAACAGACACCACCAGATCTTGAACTGGTTATACGCAATACCTGTTCATCAACACAGGTATATGTACCTTAGAGAGATGTAGTGCTCATTTATAAATGTATTTGTATGTAAATATACAAAAAACATTTTAAGCATGTATTGGATACAAAAAAAATGACAGAGCCATGTGTAAAAGCTTTGCATAAATCAGTACACACTGCATGTGTTTTTAATCTGTGCTCTGAGATTCATAATCCAGTTTAACTGCACTTTTATACAGAGTATTGTGACCAAAATGACAACACATCCGTGGTCTCCTGTTGGTTATGTAACAACACCTGGACAACAGCAACAGAGGGGATTTTGGTTATTTTGATTGGTAGGTTATTTCAGTATTTTTGGTAGCATCTGTTCTCTGTGTGCATGTACAGTTATTTGTCCAATTCAGGGGATAGGTTTTATTTTATTTTGCTGAAAATAAGTTTGTTCCTCCTTAGAAAAAAAGTCTTGTTTGTGTTTGTTCAAATCAAGGTTAATGTCTGTATTGTATTGTATACAGATGGTCTTTTTTTTTTTTTTAGTTTTTGTTTTTCCCACAGTGCCATTTTAAGAGCAGACCAAGGCACAAAACCTGACTCTAAAATGACTTATAATACAATTGATGGCCACTGAGTGTTGGCTCCACAAAGCCCTGGACAAGTCAGTCTTTTCTATCCTGACCATACATTAACTTCGTCTGTTTTACTTGGTACCTCTAACAACTGTTCTGGTTCATGTTATTCTTTGAGTGACAGGTCAATGTGACAGCCCACTCTTCTACTAAGTCAGACTTTGAAAGTTTTAGTTTATGTAATAAAGCACATTTGCTTCTAACAACTTGACTGTAGTTGTAGTTCATAGGCTCCACTGTCAAGACTGTAAACTGACTCACACAGTTTTTGATTAAGTTTACCATTTTACATATTAGCGCTTAGCATTGGCTCACCCCTGACCAATCAGGCTTCCATAGCTCTGCCCCATTCATCTAAATGTGGTCACTTCTAGCTCCATGGTGGAGACCAAATTACCTCAACTAAATATGTGACTTCATGCTTCCATCCAACAATTAGATATTGTCAGTACAGTGGACCATAGTGGTCATATAAGTTTTACCATTATTATCTGTGTGCAGCAGCTTCATTTACAGAAGACTGTATGTCTGAAATATTGTGGTTCTGTTTATTTTAATTCTAAGTTTGCTTTTTTGTTGATGATTGGTGTGCATAAATGCAACCTTACAACTAGAGGGTTCAGTTCTCAATCAAAGGCTAACTTGAGTGTACCTTTACTATGCGAGTTTCTTCCACCATTATAAACTGGTACATATAGGTTAATTCTCTTGTCAGTGGTCTTTACCATGGTACTGATAAAAATCCATATTCATATTCCTTTTATTCAAACATGTTAAGAAAACATGGATGGGCAAAAAGTGTCTCCCAGGACCAATGTAGTAATAAATATATAATAAATAATCTAAAAGCAGTACTTAAAAACATATATTAATTATAAACCAAATCAATGAATAAAAAACATAACCTGCCTGCACTTGAAAACCTTCAGCCTTCAGTCCATGGTAAAGTTTTTGCACATACGGATAGACAGACGGACAGATGACAAACTGATGACAATACCCTGCAGCGAGGGCTGAGGGTAACAAGATGAAGTGCAAAGTGTTGGGTGAGGCACAGAGTCCAGTTTGTGTCATGAGTTCATGGTTACAGTTCTCACAACCTCAGGAAAGAAGCTGCACCTAAATCTGGTTGTCCGTGCGCTCAGGCTAAGCAGCCTTCTGCCTGAGGGGAGGAGGGTGAACAGTTCATGAGCTGGGTGGGTGGGGTCCTCTAAGGGCGCATTCACACCACTAGTTCAATTATTTGGTTCGCACCAGGAAATGAAATTGTTATTATGTAGCATGTAGACTCTGGTGTGGTCCGCTTTCACACCTGCAAACGAACCAAAATTGGTCCGATTGATGTTTCATCAATGTTTATCCTCCAGTAGAAATAAGTGTCAATTTGGACTCACTATGGAGCAACTCGTTCGCACATTGGTACTTGCTCTGATCTTTGTATATTACATTCTCTGTATTGGCCATTTTTGGCCAAATATCCAACTGGAGAATGAGTCGCAGCTGCATCTGGAGAACAATCTGCTGATGCACTGGAGTCACCGAAGGTGTATAGCACATCACTTCAGGCAGAGGAGACGTGCTATTTTCATGACTGTGGTCATGCTGACCTGACGTGACCCATGATGCATATCGAATAGTTCGTTTGGACCTACTGTCTATGGTTTGGACCCAAGTTCACGTTCTCACCAGAGGGACCACACTAGAGTTTGGCATTTGGTGTGGAGTCAAGCGGACCGAGACCACCTCTTTTTGGAGGTCTCAGTCCACTTAATTTAGTGCAGATCTGAGTTCGGTTGATGCTTTCACACCAATGAAAACGAACCAAACTAAGAGCTTTTGTTCGAATGGAACATTTGGTGCGCACCCAGTGCTGTTGGTGTGAAAGCACCCTTAATCTCACTGCTCTGGTCCTGCATCTGCTGATGTAACTGTCCTCCAGAGAAGGGAGGCTACAGAGGGTGATCCACAGTTTTCACTACCCTTTGCAATGCCTTCTCAGCTGCAGAGCAGTTCCCATACCATACCATTTTGGGTGATGTCAGGACGCTCTCCACCACACACTGATAGAAGGACATCAATACAGCAGCACTGAGAAAAGCCTGTTTTAGTCTCCTCAGGAAATACAGGCTGTGTTGATTGTCCACCTGAGGCCAATGGAGATGTAGAGGCCCAAGTATTTAACAGTGGTCACCAGCTCCTTGGCTTCTCCTCCAGTGAAAAGGGGTGGAGGGATTGGGAGGTCTCTTCCTGAAATCCACCACCATCTCCACTCCAGAAGCCAGTTGCACGTTGATGGTTTCAGCCCAAGAATCAGCAGTTTACTGGCTAGTGTTTGATGACTGTATGAAATGCCGAACTGAAGTCCAGAAACAGCAGCCTGACTTGTGTCATGACCAGGGCCGGCTTTGTGCACAGGCCACACAGGTAGCTGCCTAGGGCATTATCTGCTGGAGGGGGCGTCAAATTGCAGAATCAAAAAATAAAATAAAATAAAAATAAATAGATAAATAAAAATATATGTAACTTGAAATGTACTCTTTACACTTACTTGACACATTTTCTCTTAAATAAAGACTAAAACCTCAATATGAAGGAAGGAGGAGGAGGAAAAATAGGCCCCAGTATGTAACTTTGCTTTTAGTATCACTGAAACTTTAGATTTAATATGCAGCTTTTAAAGTGTGTTAACTTTTCATTTGGACTAACAGCAACAGCTAAGCTATGCTAGCTATACTATTTGCAATTATCCAGATGCATTGAGAAAATATTTGCAGCCATCACAGGCACCTGTGGAGGCTGCTACAAAGGAGGCTTTACTGTCTTCACCTGAGCTTCTCAGTGAAGAAGAATGTAAGTTTATTCAATTTTGGAATATGATTGCAGTATAATTACTTTTTCTGAAAAATATTTTATTTATAAATATAATATGAATTTCATATACGTATCATACGATAATGAAGTACTTTAGAGGTACAGTGAATGCAGAGATGTCTTTGTGTTTTACACCACAGCATCTATTCAGACAACCACAGCAGCACATCTGCTAGTGAGACACAGCTTCAGCTCTTAATTCCAGGTGAGTGTTTATGTTGTTTGTTACAGTAGTTGCAGTTATTGATCTGTGTTTTATCTATCAATAATTACAATATTATAAATAATTTTTTTGGTGGTGGGACCTTCCTGTGTGGAGGTGTGAATATGACAGTGACTGGTTGTTTGTCTCTATATGTCAGCCCTGCGATGAACTGGTGACTTGTCTAGGGTGTACCCCGCCTTCACTAATAAGTAGCTGGGAAAGGCTCCAGTGACCCCCGTGACCCTAGTGAGGATAAAGTGGGTTCAGATAATGAATGAATTAATGAATAAATGTTATTTGCATTATGAAGTACTTAAGATATACAATGAATGCAGAGATGTAATTGTATGTCATGCATTTTGTGTTTTTCACAGTAGCAACAAGTCAGGCAGTAAGCAGTAGCACATCAGCAAGTGAGAAACAGCTTCAACATCTAGATCCATGTGAGTATTTGTTATTTATAACAGTAGTAGCATTTTTTTTGTAAATAATGTGGTATACATATATGTATAATGTTAATATATCTAAATCCATACCAGACTAATTTTTGGCACAATTATTATTAAATACTCTTAAGACATCCTGGCCTATTTATCTGAAATGGTTTTCTCACTTTGTCTGCATAAGAATGTATGCTTAACCCATAAAGACCCAAACAGCCACCATCTACCAAAATCATCTACAGATATAAATTGTTTAATACCTGTTGATCCACAAATCCTATCAATATATGTAAATAATTGGTGTAAAATACAGTTTTTCATCTTTTCATGGTCATCAGAAATGACCCATTTGGACGTTCAGAGGCTCTGTAGTGAATGTGAAAACACCGTCATCTTCTACAACACTGATTCACCAGTAAAACCCATGGCATTGGAACAATGACAGTGGATGGAGACACTGGGTTTATGTTCAGTTAATGAGAGATTTTGCTGAAAAAGTAACTTTTTCTTCAGTTTTTTTTTCTATTTTTAATATAATAATCTTCAACTTTACTCTGAGTTTCTATGAACATCTACATGATTAGTAAATTAAATATAAGAAAATATATGATTTTCACTGTAAAAAAAAAAAAACCACAAAATACAGAAGATACAATAAATGGCAATAGATCACTTAAGTATGGTTAAATAAAGAGAAAAGTTCATTTTGGAACTGCCACAAATGTCACACTGGGTCCTTATGGGATAAAGTCATTTTAGTACTAATAACAATTATTCTAAAACCTAATGCTGCAAGAGAAAATATGGGACATATTGTATAGTCATACTAAATTAGCACTGATTGCCGTAATATGGCCTTTTTTAAATCAGTAGGTAGGTATAATTACTAAATCTCTATTACTGCAGTAAGTAGCAACAGGTTATATATTATGCATTTCATCCTACTGAGTTTACTCATTATATTTACAGGTCATAATGAACGCTCAAAGCACAGTCAAAAATCGAAAACATTGATCTTGTAATTGGACTAAAATCATCATTGTTAATGCATGAACAGATGTCTCTCTAGGTTGCCGTGTGTATGTTTCATTCTCATACAGAAGAAGGAACCAGCACCGGCAGACTCAATGTTACAATCCAACAGCCTGAAGACACATCATCAGGTTCAACAGATGTCTGTGAATCTGTCAAAGCTGCCCCATTGATCCTGCTGATGAGCCACACCACCTGTCTGATACAGTGAGGACCGACTTAGGGGTCAGTCAGTTGAGGACCTTATGAAGTAAAATCAGACTTCACATTCTCAACAAGACAGGATGGATGAAGTTGTCATCACCACTGCTTTCACAGACATTTAGTGAATGGGGAGAAAATCAAGAGAGCGTGGCTGATGTTTTCCCCCAAAAACGATAGTGAATACTGTTTCTGTTGCAAGCTCTTCTCTCAGAAAGCATTTAAATTGAGCAGGGCTGGTTTTAATGACTGGAAAAACTGTAGTGACACTCTCAAAATTCATAAAATAGTCCTGAACACACTAAGAATATGGGATCGTGGAAAGACCTAGAGAGTCGTATAAAAACAGACCAAACAATGGACAAATGCAGAGAGAAGGTGGCGTGAAGTGCTTACCAGGTTGGTGAAGTGAAACGCTGTTCTCAGGGGGACCACTGACAACCTAAACAAACCCAATAATGGTCATTTTCTAAAAGAAGTAGATCTCATGGCTCAGTTTGACCCTGTCCTAAAGGAGCATGTTGCTGAGGTGGAAAGAGGAGTCAAACACACATCATACCCTGGAAAAAATATTCAAAATGAACTCAGTGATTGCATCAGTGAAAAGATTGTGGAGTACATTGTGTTTGAAATCAGACAGTCCAAATACTTTACAGCAATTTTAGACTACCCTCCAGATTTGAGCCACGAGGAGCAATTATCCGTAATCATTAGAATTGTTTCAGTGGAAGGCACTTCACAAATAAAAGAGCATTTCCTGGGGTTTCTTGAGGCAGAAGAAACCACTGGAGAAAACCTCTCAGCCCTCATTTTAAGGAGACTCCAACATTTGAAGACTGTAGAGGGCAGTCATATGCTAATGGAGCAAACATGAAGGGGAAGAAGTCAGGAGTCCAAGCCAGACTACTGCAAATGACCCCTCGAGCATTATTTATGCCATGCGGAGCACACACTGTCAATCTAGTTGTTTTGGATGCAGCAAAGAGCTCTGCAGATGCACCTGGCTACTTTGGTTACCTGCAAACCTTTTCACATTGTTTTCTCCCTCCACCCAATTGTGGTCCATTTTAAAAAAAGCATGTGGACACAACATTGAAATCCTGGGCAGACACTTGATGGGATAGCCAAATTAACAGTGTGGCGGCTGTAAGGCTTCAGGCTGCAAAGGTTAGAGATGTCTTCTTAGAGGTGAGAGACAACACTGCAGATCCAACCATTAAAGTTGAAGTGCAGTCTTGAGCTGAAGAGGTTGGTTCATACTGTTTCTACATTTGCACTGTTGTTTGGTATGACATTCTAAAAAAAAAATCCAGAATGTTAATTAACTGCTGCACTCAGTAAGCAGTCAAGATGTAGCTGTGGACCTACTGAAAAAAGCCGAGGTCTACCTAGCCAGCTACAGAAACACTGGCTTTGCTGATGCCCAATCCTCTGCAAAAGAAATGTGCGAAGAGATGAATGCGGTCGCTGCCCTATAGCAGAAGAGGCTCAGAACTACCAAAAGGCAATTTTCCTATGAGGCTCCTGATGAGCAGCTCAATGATGCACTGAAGAGAATGGAAGTTTCTCTTTTCAGTGCTGTTGTTGATGTGCGCATTTCATCACTAAGAGAGAAAACAGAAATGATGAGTGACATTGCCAGTAAGTTTAGTGTTCTCATAAACTTCCCTGATCTGCCACTTGATGAGCTTACCAAGCAAGCTAAAGAAGTGACCAACACCCTGATCTTTGGAGATAGACCTTTTTCAGAACTTCCATATTTTTGACAGGAAATAAGCAATCGTTGCAGAATTCTACTTCCTCACCTATCAGGTCAACTGTGGCGCAAGCGAAAAACAAGTTTTTTTTTTTTTTTTTTTCTTTCAGTTTTCCAGGTTGCTCTTGTTACGCCCAAAAGCATCCGTACCTGTCTTTTCATTATTTTCCTGTGGACAGTGAGGTTAAACAGAAACCGGTTCAGGAGATCCAGCGGGATGAAGGACCAAAGTTTGTGATTAAAAAGGGTTCGTGTAATTCCCTCCAAGCGCAGGCAGACACAAGTAGCTTTCTGGTAACAGGTTTATTTGAGGCTTGTCCTCCAAATCCACCGAGAAAACTAAACAATATATAGATATGACAAAATACAGTAAGCACACACAATAAGCAAACATAAATGATAATGTGCATGATATATTAATAAATTTAAATTATCTGTACAAACATAAAACAGATAGACAAAATAAATTACCTTGTTGGCTGAATACAATTTAAGAAGGAATTAAGAGTTTGTAATTTCCATCAGTGCCCAGTCCTTGGTAGCTGCTGTGGCAAAGCTATAGTGAATTACATGAGAGCAGCCCACCAGAACTTCAACTTGCTTCAAAATAAAGCATTTCAAAATAAAAGTAAAAACAAAACATTATTGTTTCTAAATCAGACATGGTTATGTTTGCAGCAGACATTTCATATCCAAAGATTACGTGCTGGGAATCACTGAAACCTGGAGCCATTCTTAGCCTTTTCTCATGGAACAGCTTAATTTCTGTTCAGAAAAGTACATAAACACAAACGTTACCCAAAACAAAGGTTAACTGATGATAGCATTGGGCTAACATTACTGTCGCAACATAGAAGATGTCCACTTGGACAACCCTAAGCAGAACAAATTGATGCCATAATGCTTCATTCAAAGCAGACTATGATGTTTTAGTAAGGTCGACTGTACTCACACATAAATTATGTCTAAGTAAACATGCTAATGACATGTCATTCTAACCAGCAGTTCAGTAACAGCCTGGCTGCTCTCTACTTACCTTGATATTTATGGACAAATTCCTCATGGAAAAATTTGTACCTTTAATTGATTTTGTTTGTTTTTGTTAAGGAGTTTTCTTCAATGAACTTTGCAACATAGGCAAACGTAATATTTGGCAAATCGGTCAGGCAGGTTATGTACATGCTCTTATCTATTTTGTGTCACTGTGTTGATGCTTGGCAGGAAGTCATTTTCTACACTGATTATGTATTTCCGGCAGGTGTGAAAAAGGTCCATAAGTCGGACTTAGTTGCAGAAGAACTGATTGTGGAAATGCAATGCAATATGTGTGTATGTGTGTGTGTGGGGGTCCACTCTCACCTAGGGCACCAAATGACATAGAGCCGGCCCTGGTCGTGACCCTCTAGATGACTGAGAGCCGAGTGGATGACAGCTGTGGTGCTGTGGGTCCACACTGATCAACAGAGTTCTTGATGTGTGCCAGTACCAGCTGCTCCAGGCACTTCATAACAGTCAAAGTGAGAGCTACTGGTTGGTAGTCATTCATGCCTCTCACTGCAGAGGATTTTGGTGCTGGGACCATGGTAGACCTCATAAAAGGCACCCCGACTATAAAGACAAATAGGTATTAAAATACTAAGACTGAACTCTACTGCTAAAAAATTTTTTAAAGCATTTAAATATGTGTAATTTATAAAAATCCTCATTGTTTTCAACACAATTCTATTAACGGGAGTGCCCACTATTTTGGACGCGCATTGCATTCTGGGACGATGACATCAAAAGACACTAAACTTTTTCAAGGAGAAAAACGGTCACAAAATGCCTCACTGTGCGGGTTTTCGTTGTAACTTCCAGTCTAAAGGCAACAAGGGAACCAATGTTAGTATCCAACAAGAAACGAAAACAACAAGAACAAGAAACAAGAACAAGAAAAGAAAATTAGAAAACAATGGGAAAATGTGTGTGGAAGAGTAGAACTTCCCAAGGACCCACAGCTGTGTTCCTGTCATTTCAGCCCGGACACTTTCGAGGATTGTTATCGTCCACGGCTGGTTAAAGAGCTCATCGGTGCTTTGGGCTATAAATGAAGGCTAAAGCCAAATGCAGTGCTAACCACTTTTCCTCACAAGGAACCAAAACAACCACGGCTGGTGAGTGTAAACCGCAAGAGGAAACGCCAAAGACAGGAGACATTGCACTAATGTGCACAAGTATTCAAGGTGGATGTGGACATTGATGATGATGAATACCCATTGGCCACAGATGAGGAAACGGACAGTGCACCTGTAACGACTACAAAATTTGTGAGTGTACAGTATTGTCCAAATATGGTGGATCCATCAACACAGAGATGAGCATGTCCGATACAGCAGTACAGCGGGATGCTAATGTGTCCATTCCAGTTCCATCTGACCACACCTACTCAGGTAATAAGGACATGGAGTTGGCTTACTGTACACTCATAAAATGCCATAATATGTGTTTATAAATGTTAATAGGACAGTAATAGGCTACTGATATGGATAGATAAAAAAGGTAAGGTTAAAAAAGGTGCTGGTTAAAATGGATAGATATCAGCTCTGAAATTAAACTACTATGAGCTATTTTTGCTGTTTTCATTATATTTGTCCAAACAAATGTACCTTTAGTTGTACCAGGCATTAAAATGAACAAGAAATTGAAGAAAACAAGGGGTGGTCTGATAATTTTTTCCACAACTGTTGACAGAAAAGACACTGTTAGAAAAAAATATATATATTTGTTCACAGATGTTTTCAGACTTTTGTTTTCTTCATACTATGTCAGGTGGTTTGACCCAGATTGGGGAGCAGCTGAGGATAAAGACTAAATCTTCACCTTATGGAAGTGTGGAGTTCAAGAAAGAGGGATGCAGCATTTTTCACATGAAAAAAAGAGTTTTCCTTTCATGCTAAAATTTAGTTTTGGTTTCCTTAGAAACTATCAACCTTATCTTTTGGCTTGTGATTCCTTAATATTATTGTAGCTGACTATTATCTTTTTTACCACATTGATCAAAGCTCTACATAGATGTACAGTGGCTCAGTATGACTCCTTTGCGAGACCTGACAAAAAGAAATACTTTTGTAAACCAGTGTCTGAGTGCATGCAACCGCTTAAGCTTCTAAATCTTTCCTAATCAATCTATGAGTTGACTTGAAACAGGAGTAGTTTGAGATGTGTTTCTCTCTTAGTTCAACACCTCAGAGGCTCTGATGGGAATTTAAATGTAACTGGCCATAAAGCATCCCACACATTAAATTAAGCCAGCTAGAATCTAATTAGCAATGACTGCTGACTTGAGTGACAACTTGTTTATGCAATGCGTCGATAAGAGAGTGATGTTTGCCAAAACCAAAGGGATGAAACAAAGTCCTCATTCTTAGCCAGTGGCTTAGTGGTAAAAGCAAACTTGATTGCTTATGAAATTATCTAAATAAAGGAGTTGCCAGCGCACTTCATCAACATCGATTGACGTATTTACTTAATTCAAAAACACAATTTGCATTTGGTCTTAAACAGAGAATAAAGGAACATAAATCCAGAAAGAACTACATATCCCTAGAGGAAAAATCCAACTTTTGTATGGTGCTAAGGTCTGAGTAATTACAGTCTTTTATTCTGCATATTTTCTGTCTGTTAAATGGTTTTACTGTTTTGAAGTGCCCCATTGCCAACAAGTCCCGCTTTGCTGCAATTTACTTCAAGTGAATAGGAATTGCAGCTGTATCAGTTGAAGCATTCAGTGGTGCCTACTCCAAATGTTGCAGTGGATAGAAAATGAAAAAGGTGGGATTGCTCTTCCACTCGCATCCAGGGTGGTCTTTTGATCTCGCCAGGAACCCCAGTTACCTGCTGGGTGGGCTTACAAGGCAAGCTGAGAGCCCGGCTAACAGCACAGTCAACCTGGGCTGTAAGCCAGCTGCTGAACCTTCTTTTAAAAAAAACGAAAATGTTTGTCTCCATGAATGGTTAAATCCTCCTCTATTATAAATACAGAGCCTCACACTGGAGGCATTAATAGGCTAGCATTTCTCAGGCTTTGCGGACTTTTTTTATTTACTTGAAAGTGAAAAACCTGCAGCAAATGACCCTGACTAACAGTAAAGAAAATCTGTAAGTAGTAAAACCAATCTTTAAATCATTTGTTGTGATTACTTTTTGATGTGAAACTATTCTTATACAAACACCTTAGGACTGACTGAAAAAATAAAAGATCACATTAGAGATAAAGACTTGATCCTTATAAGAAATATTTGACAAAAACTAAATTACAAAGTCTTGTCATTTGTTTTTAACCTTCACATGCCTCACTAGATGAAATTGCAGTTGTCATGGAGATGGGTTAATTTTTATTAGGTGATCTGAACATTGAATTATTTACGTAACTACTGGCAAATGATGTCAGTTTTAGTTATATGCACTTGTTTTATTTAGCCAAAAGAAATATAATCGCTCCTTGGATTATGTTCACTGGTAAGACGTTTCTTAATCCATTATGTGTGACATCTTTACACAAAGGACAGTGAAAAGGGTAGATGGTTAAGTTCCAACACTGAAAGCCTGAATCACATGTAGGCTATTGTTAGGCTTGGGAAATGTGTGTTTTTTGTATATGCAATACATGTGTAGATATCTGACCTATTTCTTTCAGGAGTAATACATCCAAATATTCTGTAGGAGGGTCCCTATGTATGTCACTCTTCCAAAGGAATTTGCCAACTTTCACCCACAGATGTAATTTTAGATTTTTTTCCTTTAGAAGAGAAATATTTAAATACACTGAGGAAGTCTGTGTTTGTTGCATCTGTATATGTTTACTTGGAAAAAAATAGCTGGAAAAATAGCCCCTACTACCTTATAGTGTGTTAGACTCCGATGTTAAGGCCCATGGCAAACACAACTCAATATGTAAATGGCTCCATTGATTGGCGCCTTTGACATTTTCACATTGGTATTTTATGCTGTAATTAAAAAAGTAGGAAAATAATATGAGGAATTAGGAACAAGCTGATTGATTCTGAAAAAAGTATTATGTTGGATTAAAGGAGCCATATGTAGTATTTCTGCATCATGGTATTTAGAAGAAAATAAAGTGTTTAAAATATAGAGCTCTGACATTATTTCATAGATGTATATATGTTATGATGCAGAGATATGATCTAAATATATTCTCTGCTAAGAGCCAAAATGTCATTGTCAATATATGTGACCATTAGAGGGAGTAATGAATCACTCTGCTGCGCTCCCATGGCATCGGAAATTTACATCAAGGCCAAATTCAAGGTGAGAACAGGTTAGAAACAACTGTCAGAGTTAAATAAATTGAATAAAATCATTTAAAATCTAGAAAAGCACTCGGAGAGCGCAGACCTCCGCCAAGGCAGATCAGTCCCCCCTGATCACCACCAAAACGTAATCATTTGTTCCGTGTGCCAGTATCAATAATTCATGAAATTTTAATCAAAATCCGTCCATCAGTTTTTGACTTATCTTGCCAACAGACAGACAGACAAACAAACAAACCTAGATGAAAACATTTCCTCCTTGGTGCAGGTAATGAGGCACCGCTGGACACAGTTCTGCAATACAATAACAAATTTAGATGTAGAAATCACAATGCTTTTAGGTTAGGTTATGTACTAAGTTTGTTACATATTGAGCCACGTTTCTGAAAATTCTGACTTCATTCTTTCATGCAACTACTGATGACACAAACTATATGGAAAACTAAGATGATTAGTGGTCTTACTGTGATTATTTTCTGTGAAAAAACAGAGCTGTAATGTAAACTATCAGCTGGTGCAGTGTGCAAAGAGTATGCAACACAATGCTGTTTTGTTTTGAGAAAATTCAATACTATAATAAAGATGCATGTAAATAGTGAGCTTCACAGTTCAGTGTGGAAACATAGTGTTAATGCATTATTTTGGTAACCATGGTGCTCAGCTTCCCCCTGCTGTTGATAGTCTGGAACCTCATTATGACACATAACCTTTAAAGCATCTCTTAGAACTTATAACTTGCCCACAGTCAGGAGGATAAAGATTAAGGAGAGGAAATAATAATGTCATTGATTATATCATAGTTAATTTAGTTTTGACCTTTTCACAACAAAGCCAATTATAATCATTCTTAAACTGCTGATAGGCTATTTTAGGAAGATCAAATGTATGGGTTTAGAATGTGTCATGTTTGTGAGCTTTACAGATATGTTTTTTTTTTTTTTTGTTTTTTTTTTGGGGGGGGGTATATTTATTTCATTGAAATCAGTATATTCCTATAAGAAATATAAAGTATTCGGAAATGTATGATAGTTAACTGCTTCTTAATAATGGAGAAGACAGACACATACCTATGGTGCACTCATAGAAATGCACCACTGAGAAGCACAGAAGCAGCCCAATGGAAAAACACAGCTGGTCTGAAAGAAGCCCGATCAATAGCTGGTCCTCTTTCTTTATTGTTTTCCTCCTCGGTCTCATCCACCCATGCCGATCCTGTTAGCACCGTATAATCTGTCTCAGGATGGCACCTTTCCTGGATCCAGCCTACCAGATTACTGCTTTTTATTGAAGAGAACAACAGAATACAGACAGGCTTTACTCACTATTGGAAAACTATAAGGAGAACGTATTGCTGTTTCAGATGAGACACTCAACAGGCTCAAGCCAACACACAGAGTGTATGCACTCCTGACAAGGCATGCTGTAGCAATGCAGGTGCTTGTGTTGAGAGAAAAAAAGAGGTCATGAGCTGCTTTTTGTGACACGAAGAAAGAGACTGTTAAAGAGAAATATCTTGACACAAGGATAAAATGTCATTTTTTCTCTAGCTACTGAAGATTGATATTTACAGTACTGTTAGATATCTACCTCTCAAATGTCTGCTGCAACACAACCACTTTTGATGTCGGCGCAGTTGAAAAATCATAGTGTTATTACCTAGTATCTGAAAGAAACAGAAAACTGAGTTACACTTGAGTGATTTATGCTAGACTGTCTTTTTAGATGAGGAAACATCTTACACAGGAAACAACCAGATAAGTTATGAGTCACTAAAATAAGTGTTATTTTTCTTTTGCATTTGTTGAATTAACGTGTTGCAAATGATAGTTTTCAGCAGTGCTTTCATTATAAAAGCACTACTGCCCATTTGTAAAATGTTGCCATTGTAAATTTCTGTTGAATTCCAGTCATTTTGGGCCAAAAATATGTGTATTTTTCGCATTCATATAACCTTTCTAGGTATGTGCACAACAAAATTGTGGGTGTTTTGATAAAAAAGATAGCTGTAGTAACAACTCACAGTAATGGTTATGACTCACAATGTCTTTATTGATATTTAAACTAAACTACAATTTGTTCCTATTCCCAACCAAAGCACTTTTATTGCCTAAAACCCACTCAGTGATGCCATAATGTAGATGTATGTGAGAAATGAGCTTCCTGCTGCACACACTGAGCGATACAGTCCATAGAGATGTAATGTCAGTTCACTGGTGGCTTTGGAATCCATGGTGCACATTTACACCCAGCTTTTAATAGTATCAATGCAACAGAGATCTGAATTGTCTAGAGCCAGTTGTCACTCCCCAGTCATCACATACTGCTGCTACATTACTTTTAATGCCCAACATACTCCTGTAGCATCAAATTTAACTGCAAAGAGTACCGAATATAAAGCAATGTAGATCTTTAGAAATGGGAAATTTATGACATGAGCCAATTTGTGGACTTGTACAAAGGAGTCCTGGTTCTTACAAATGTTTCGTCATGTTGATAATGTCTTTCTCTTTCTTATTTTAGTCTTTCTCCCCTCTCCCCTTTCCCTAACCCATGACCAAGTTGTTTAATGCCCAAACCTGACCACACTGTAACAATGGCACTGTCTTGACATCTTTTGCAGCATGAAACATGTTGGTCTAGATTTAATAAAGTTGTACTGTCCTATGATTGCTGCTGTTACCTTGAGAAATTGAGTTGAGCAGAACGTGATAAAATTAGACCCATTCATTTCTTGTATAAACTAAATTTTAATGTGGACAGAGAACCAATGTCTTATCTGAGTTTACAACAGGACACAGTTTCTGTCCTCGCTAGCTGTGTCCTCACTAGCTTGTTTGTGAGTCCTTTGAATGCAGAGTTTTCATCATTACATTTACCGTTTATTGGCGTGTTTTGGGGGGAAAATTGATGAAGCGTGATTTGCTGGCGCGTCAGATGGATGGTGCAGGAAATGGATCACTTGCTTTGATTAAAGCACTCCGCTTGGCCAGCTTTGCACATCATAATCTAAGAATGGATTACACTGCAGTAATATGGGTCACAATATTTAGCAACAGTAAAGGCAAGGCCACTGTGAGTGAAGGAAACAATGCACAATGCAGGGAATATTACAATGAGATGTAGCTCTACACTGCGTGATTAAATTGTGGAGAGTATACAGAAACTCACCACTGCCCATTAAAAAGTGATTTTCCCACTCTAACTATTCATATTATCTCATTGCTCCTGAGACTGAACGCGAAGGTGAGTGAGTGAGTGTGTGTGTGCGTGTGTGTATGCACATGCACACATGTCTGTGCATGTGATTGAGTGTACCCAGTTATTGACCTCTAGCAAGGGAGGAGCATTAATGTCCAGTGTGCCGTGAAACTGGCCTACACCCCGTGTCCAAGGTGACTGGCACTGCCCTGTCCCATGGTACACTTGTGCCTCTGATGGATTGACTGGGCCTTGGAGAAGGACCTCTTGTAGTCCATTGCGTCTGTGTGTACGTGAGGAAAAAAACAAAAAACAAAACAACCCAAACTTTTAATTGTCTACAGAATACAAGTTTGTTTCAGTATCTTCCTTCATCGCTTGTAAAGCCGTTGTTCTCTTTGTGTCCCCTCAGGAGCATTTATCAAGACTGGGACTCTTCCTCCATGCCTCATGTTAATGAATCCCTGTAGATTTTCTTCTCTCTAATGATCCTCAGGAAATGCTCCTCTCTTGTCTTTCTCTTATCACTATCTCCCATGTTCCTTTCATTTATCTAATGCACTCTTTCATTTAAGTAACGTATAAATGAAATGTGCCTGCAACATTTTCCTCCCATCATGTTCCCCTTATCTCCCCTGTTCTTTCTCTCTCTGTACACTTGGACTACTTGTGATTGAATGGATGAGCTGAACACCCGCAGGATGGTGCTAAACTCCTACACAACACTGTACATGCCAGTTCCATTTAAGAGATGAGTTACAGAGGAATGTGAGAAAACTGTTAACAAACATACGTAACTTTGGGATTTTATTGCAGGCTGCTGAAGGCGCTTTTGCAAAGAAGGATTTAATGAAGGTTTCACCTGTCAGCAAGGTCACAGTGGAGGCCGGGAAGTTTCAACACTGATTGATATCAATTCCTGATGGTCACTACATGTAGCTTTTAGTGGTAAGCTGTGTTTCAGTTCCATGCAGCTAAACTGTGGAACAGTCTTCACGACGACACGAGACAGGCCTCTACTCTGACAATGTTTAAGTCCAGGCTGAAAACGACTCTGTTCAACTGTGCGTGGAACAACTGGAAGGGTTCTATCTGCACTCTTCTCTTTTACTTTATTTTAATTGATTATTATTTATGTTTCATTGATTATGTTTTAATTGTGTGGGCTTTTTTTTTACTTGTCTCTTTTCCATTTTTGTAAAGCACTGTGAATTGCCCTGTGCATGAGTTGTGCTTGCCGTATCAATTCTGTGGTATTGATTTATCGATACTCACACACTACTGATTTGAGGATCAATTACGCTAATAAAGTATCAATATTAATTAATGAATGCGAAATATCATGTCTCAGTCTTATAGATTAATTTACTTCAAGGTTTTGTACTGACACACCCCCTCAGCAGCATAAAGTTGAACTAGTTTTAGCTTGCTAGCAACGGTTCAGTCTGCAGCTGTGCATGTCTGAAAGGAGAGCATGGCTGAGACAAAGAGGAGTGTGATGTGGGTGTACTTTTCACCTGTGGCAAAGTGTCGTCTGTGCAATAAAAATGCACAACACTGCACCAACACCAGCAACCTTTATAAACACCTGAAAATTATCTAAGTTTGCAGTCAGTTTTATTCTTTTCTAACTTTGTTTTGTTATAAAAATGTGACATGTCATTCAATCAAATTTTATTTAT
This sequence comes from Apogon hyalosoma, assembly GCA_037367295.1. Lineage (NCBI taxonomy): Eukaryota > Metazoa > Chordata > Actinopteri > Kurtiformes > Apogonidae > Apogon > Apogon hyalosoma. The sequence goes on along the minus strand of JAPQRP010000005.1, from coordinate 41,506,069 downwards.
ATAATGCCAAATCATGACAAAAGTGTAGGTCTTCTTCAAAAAAATGGTGTATATATATATATATATATATATATAAAATTTGGGGCAGTGGTGCAGTGGATAGCACTCGTGCCTCACAGCAAGAAGGTCCTGGGTTTGATTCCAACACCAGTCGGTGGGACC